>JAACJT020000052.1:7728230-7839836 GCA_009936485.2 Gymnarchus niloticus | reverse complement strand
CAATCCCGGGTTCTGGCAGCGTTTGGCGCCGTCTGAGCTCCTACCCGGCCTTAACGGTGGCCGGGTTCCCTCTCCGCTCCCCCCCCCCCCCCCCCCCTTCCCACAAATCCCCCCCCCTCTAACACTGCCGCTGGTTTTTTTGTCTGTCGGTGCCACTATTTGGGAGGATTTTAAATACACAATAACAATACGGGAGTGTCTCCTCCCTTGAACTTCCACCACCCCAATTTGAATGCATGGAAATCTTGATTCGCCTTTCCGGCACAATAAGATTTCATACATTCGTGCTGAAAAAGTCTTTTACTCCAATTTTTTCAAAAACAGTTGCAAAATAATTTCCCACCAAATCAAAACAATGTCCTTTCGGGTATGTCTCTGTTAACTGAGATTATTGTCCATTTATTCAAATCAGTCCGCTCCTGTTATTGCTATGCTGTGCTGCAATCAGGCAATTGAATAAGATCTGTGTGATCTTGCTTTGAGGCAGAGGTACGAGTTGACTCGTAGCTGACTCTGACATTGACAGTCTGTTCAGTAGTTAACTTTAGCCTCAAAGGGTAATGACAAGGGCTTTGTTTGTATTTTAGCTCGTGATTTTATAAGGCTGGGTTTAGTTTCTTTACATTTTATTTCCAGATTCCGAGAAGTGCTGTCTGCATAGTTACTAGCTTTAAGGCTCTGTGCTCAGGCATAATGCTTTTGCATTTGTGGTCTTAGTTCCAGTTCTGCAGCTGGTGTGCCCAGTACCCAGCATCATGTTTTAGGTTTACTATGGTTGTCTTTATTTTGTGCTTTAAATCCATGTCATGGTTCCGGTTCTTTGAGCACATCACACTTAAGTCTGCCTGTCCTGGAGCCACGCATCCAGTCAGCTCCAAGGCTTACTGCTTGCCCAATGGTCCTGTGGCATGCTGCTCAATGGTTTCAGGAACATTTAAGCAGAAAACCTGGCATTGTGGATGGGCATCCTGATTCAGGGTGCTCTGTCGTGGACTCTGATTATGAAATTAACATTTTCATAATCAGTTTTAACAAAGTGCTTTGCGTCCTGGTAGTGACAGCTCGAAACCTAGACAGAGAGCACCAGACAGAACTTCTCAGGCCATGCTACAGATTTTCAGGAGGATTTATGAGCATGGCTTTAGCAGCTACTTAAAAACAAATAAAATAAAATCCCTTTCCCATATAACTACAGTAAATTTAATTTTGTAATACAATAAACGGAAAAGTAATCAATGGCAAGTGAGTGCCCAGTATATGCGTTTACATAAAGTATTTCTAAGAAGCATCTGAATTTAAAGGGCTTGCTAATGTATTACTATTTATTATAAAAATGGCAATTACCCTGACAAAGCAACCATTGACTTTTAAATACTATGCAAATTGATAGCAGTGAACTGTGCATAGTATGTGTTTTTGAACCTCTTTTTGTTAAAAGTTAAATTTGGCTGACACAGCCTGAATAGTACAAGTGTCCCTGTTCCTTCGTGAGGATTTCTCTAATTGGATTAAAAGGCTCTCATGAAACCAAGTAAAACACTGAAGAGCTGGGAAGCAGGCACACACAATGGAGCTGAATGCCAATAAGTACTAGCTTGCCCATTAGACTGTTTATCCACTGGTAATCCAACAGCTGAATAAAAAAATCAACATTTTGCTTTAATTTGATAGAAATGTATGCTCATGCTTGAGTTCACTGAGCTCTTCAGAACAACCCAACCTTTCACAAATGCCTAGGTGCTTGATTATATACACCTGTGGCAATGGGTCTGAATGGAACAGCTGAATTCAATGATTAAGAGGTATGTCCCAATACTTTTGTCCATGTAGTGTATATGTTTATAGTATCTGCTATTTAAAATTTAAATTACAGATGTAAAGCTGCTATCTAACTATTACAGCTATGCTATGCTGCTATGAGCTAATTAATCAAAATCTGACTGATCTTGCTTTGACTCAGAGGTAACTGGCTCTGAATCTAATTTAGGCTGAGCACAGAGCTTTGCTTGGTACTGTGTTGTCGGTTTGAGTCTGAGGGCGGGTTTAGATTGCTGCTGCCACAGCTATGCAGTTCTGTGTTCTAGTGACTTGTTTCTGGGTTTAAACTGCAGTACATTTTCTATCTTGCAAAACGTCTTCTCATATTCGGTCGGTCTCATTCTGGTCGAATGTCATTTCCTCCATGTCGCTGTCAGAAGTTCAGATTAAAATGGTGGCACATGTTCATGCGTCCCAGAATTTTTTAAATCCATCCTAAACTTAATTGGGAGCTAGCAAATGTTGTGAGAGATGATGAAATTTGATAATATTTCCCATTCTAGCAACTATTCTTGCCGCTCAATTTTGGCCACGTGTAATTCATTGTGTTTTTACCCTTGAGATATCATTCCACAATATCCGCGTTGCTCCATATCATTACGCAACGACGGTGCTCGTCGTTTCGTACACAATAATTAGCTCACACTGAAAGACATTTAATAACTGCCTTGAGAAAAAGGAAACAAATACCAGACTGCCGATTTCAACATGAAAGTCAGAGGGGTGCCACAAAAAAAAGAAGCTGATAGTGGAGTGCACGCCAAGTTCAACACGTTCTCAGTAAGCTTTTTCAAATACGGCAGTTAATTTGTAGTGTTAATCGTGCTGGAAATATGGCTATTTAACTTGGGAATCTAATAATGAAAGCTCTAAGAGATTGGCTGCTTATCATTTGCAATCTTTATGGGCTGTTCCATAAACATAACCTCTGTATTAATAAGTAAAGTGGGAGTAGGTAAAATATTCTGGTGGACAAAAACTAGGCTACTGTCTTGAACACTAGGGGTCTATGTAAAACTCTGCTATTGTCTTTAACTCTAAGGGCCTATGTAAAACCTGTGAAAGCATAGTTGGTAGAATGCTCAGAAATGAATGTCCAAATGGGATGTCAGATTAGGACCTGAAGGGTAGCTTTTGGTGTGTTTCCACTGCATGGTACCGACTCGACTTGAGTGAGCTCGACTGGGCTCGACTCGACTCTACTCGCTTGGCATTCTGTTTCCATTGCAGAAGGCTGATGGTCATGACGCTGCCCGCAATTCGTAACATCATCAACACAACAAACAGGAAAGAACAGTGGATGATATGGAAGGCATTCTGTGTTTGATTCTCGGTATGTGGCTATTTATCACAGCAAGGAGAAAACTTTTATTTCAGAAGAGGCTGAGTACAGCAAAACAAAACACGGCTGAAAAACGATGGTCTACTCGGTCGAATGACCAAATAGATGGTCCACGGCGGCGACTTTGCAAATAGCGAAAGATCTGAAACAGACATACACAGCATACCCAGTTTAATATGTAATAGTAGTCGACCATGGCATGGTTTTGCGGGCGTCCATATCAGTCAAAGTTAAAAACAATAGACGGTCAGTCGAATCCAAAATAGCTTGCTGAAATGTTTTATTCAGTATACCCCGTCGTGGGTTGATGACGCAGTGCTGTTGATTCTCTCTGACCAATCAGTGGCCTGCAGCGTTTTCACGTGACCGTCATAGTACCTACTTGGCTCGATTGGAACCGCGGCAGAGATGGAACCAAAAAATAGTACCAGTTACCAGGTACTACCTCAGTTTTGCCTAATGGAAATGCAAAAAGGGCAAGGAGAGGCGAGTCGAGCCGGTTCCATGTTGTAGAAATGCGCCATTAGACTGGTAGGTGAAATGAAAGAGGGAAGGAGGCAATGAAAAGATGGAAAGAGTGAATCTGAACATCTTGAAAAGAGAACAAGAACCTAAAGGAAAATTCAAATTCAACAAGTAAGTGGGGAGGGACATTCAGAAGTGGGTGGGGTGTGGAGGGGGGCAGGGGAAGTGATGACCATGCAAAAGGATGTAGATGATTTGAAACCGGTCATCTAAGGGGGACACAGTGGCTCAGTGGTTAGCACTGTTGCCTCACGTTTGGGGTTTGAATCCCAGCTCTTTGTGTGTGGAGTTTGCACCTTCTCCCCATACTCTTCAGTTTTCTTCTGGGTATTCCAGCTGTTACCCAAAGTTCAAAGACATGCACTGTGGAGTAATCAGCAAAACTAAACTGTCCAATGTGACCGTGTCCTGTGAGTCCATGGTGCACCCTACGCTGCCTTGGATAGGCTCCAAGCCCCCCGTGATACTGAAGAGAATTAAGCAGTTTGAAAAATGGATGGAACATTAATCAAACTGGTTAAATATACAGCTCAATTTTGTTCCCTATATATATATATATATGTATATTTTTAATAAGGGAATATTTATGCTGGCTATGTATATCTCACAATATTTTCATTTCCTTATATATTCTGTGAACACTGCTGAGTGAGGAAGAATGCTGAATGAGTAGAACGTAATGGCGACTCAGCCACAGCAGTGACAACAGGCAGGCTCAGAGAAAGGTCTGACCACGATGGCAGTCTTATAACCATCCCCCACCAAAGCCGGGCACAACACACAAACAAGCAAACAAGCAATGTGTCTTTCATCATCACTACCGTATGCCTCAGTAAGGGTATCTCCAGGCAGCATACAAATTTGTCCTCTGGTATACACTGAAACATTCCACTGCATTGTGCCTTTTAACCAAAGCCAATTCCACAAAGATCAGCAGTCCCTTACAGCCTTTCGTCCTCCCGATAAAAATCCAAAAGTGGTTACTCACAAATACTTGAATGGCTCATGCCTGCTTTACTAGAGCATTTCTAGAACAGGGCCAAAAAACATCTGTTTACGCCGTATCTTCCAAGATTGATTTATAGCCTTAGAACACTCATGGTTCTCCAGGACCCCAAGCAATCTCCAATACCCACCTCCCTCCAAACCCATCAAACCAGAGATCTGTGGGACAGCACAGATCACCCAGTTGAATTGGAGAACCTGCAGTGATGGACAATAGCTGCTAAGCACTCAGACTGCACTGTCCTCCTTTATAACACCCACTGCTGATGTGTCTAACACATGAAATTTTGCACAGACCACTACAAATGGCTGGGCTTTCAGTCATTGTGGTGCTCATGTTTCTTGGTGGACATAGTGTATCAGCACCTCTTCTCAGTGGCTTTGTGAATAATAAATTTGCATCTTGACTTTAAGACAATGAAATGACCTCCGTTTTACTGCGTTCATATTAAACTCTGTACCCTCAAGGGACATTATGCTGATACTTCTTGATGAACACCACACCATAACCCTCTTGCTACCTTCCAAAGAAACCACACCTTTTTCTTGGAAAGCCCGTGTTGCACATCCTCTTCTGTAGAGTGGATGACAACAACAATTCTTTTTGGGTGGTGGAATTCATTTAACTTTTTTTTTTTTATAAAATTGGCTACTATTGCTTAGCAGGGCTAAAGTATTAATTGCTATCTGGATCCTAATAAGGACAGATTGCAACGATGAAAGTCTACAAGTATTCTACATGGCTGACAGAAGAGTGTGTTCGGAGGGCCGAGTCAGTTGTAAATGATGAAAGGACCATGCAGCTGATGCATGGCTGGCAGAAAAGGACTGACTGGAAAACAAACTTTTTATTGCAAAAAAAAATTGTAGCTGCAGAGGTGTTTCTTCACAGCCTCATATAAAAACACCCAGCTTAAAAGTAAATTTTACATCTCCTTATTTACAACCCCAGTGATGTCCAATCTAAATGCGCCGCCCCCATCTTGTCCTCTAACCAGCTTGTCTGCAACACCGTGACGGTTTTGGTCAAGACCACAGCTCACCTTTGCAGGTTACCTGCTAGTGGAAAAATCACCTAAGCACTGATGTACCACTCCGTACTGGAGGTGCATCACAAAGTCTGCTTTTTTCTTTCACGGTGAAATTTTTTACAGAGCTTGGTCAAAAAGGAATGTGAGAATAAAATTTAATACAGCGTTTATAACAATATAATTAGACAATTGACATTTCTGCCATTCCACAAAACCATAGAAAAATCGAAGATTTCACTGAAGAATACAACTATATAGTCACAAGACTAATAACTCATAATTAAATCATTTAATTTGTTTCATCCACTAGTCAACTGATTAGTAAACCCCTAATCACACATTGTTGCTCTGAAAGTTTCCATTTTTATTCAAGATTTTATGATTTCATTAATTTTTTATATTTTAATAGAATATTATTTTCATTTCAGGATGCTTTCTACGATCAAAAAATCCCACTTTGTGGTTAATTTTAAGAAATTGCAGAAACATTGTGAATTTGCCAGAATTGAATGGCGGAATTTAATTTTTATCAATGTAGAAAAATCAAATCTTGAAGTATATTTATTTCCAGTCTTCAGGGAGGACAAGCCTCCGGGTCTCATTTGCCTTGGAAGGGAGCCTGTTAATCTGTAGGACACCTCACACGCTGCCATTTGAGTGTGCCAACAATCTGAGAACTTTGTTGCAAAGGGTCAGGAGCTGACACTCATCAAATGTGTCGGAAACTTAAAACTCTGCGGATTGCCACCTTGAGTGGAACGTTAGTAGTGATGTCACATGTTTGCTTTTTTGAAGATATAATATTCAGACCAAAACAGGGTCACAAAAATAAAAAAAAAATAAAAATGTTCAAGAACAACAAGGCCTGGAACCCAGAGATTTCAAAAATTTTAAGTAACGCCCTCCACACATTCTAGGACATTTCATGAAGGAAATGATACTTAATCCTAACAAACTACACACAGAAAGAGCTACAGTTTACAAATGCAAAATCAGTGAAACAGTTCACAATTTAATTAGGTCATTTAAGTTTTAATTTAATTTATTTAAGTTTTTCTATAATATAGCAAGAAATTGTAAATTGTCATAAGAAATTCTCCTGGCAGGAAACATATCTGGGACTTTGAGAAGGGTTTTACAGAAACAGCAGGGAAAACCAAAACCAATAACTGCCATTTCACTGTGAGTCAGAGAAAGCAAAAATAAATAAATAAGTAAATAACAATGTGGATGTTGAGCAATGATCATGGACTCAAGGACTAGGGTGTGAATTGGGGTCTGGGAAGGATTACCAGAGATCAGAGCAAACAAAAACCAATCAGTTATAGAGAACGCAAACACGGAACAGGCTAACTGAAAATGTGTAATCCTGTTATTCATCGGATTTCCCTTCCAAGGTGGCCACACCCTGCCACCAGTTTCAAAGTCACTTTAGAAAAAGGTGTAAGTTAAGGAAATACATTTTAAATCGCAAGTGAATACACACAAAGTAGAAGGGTATAGATTTGGTGCTATGTATTAAGAATGTGATTAAATGTTACTACAGATTACCTCAATGGAGTCTTAAAACAGATATTCCCCTGGGTACGCCTTCATTTTTTGCAAGCAATTTCATATAATTTTGGAAAAAGCAAAATTAATAAATTGAAAATTTGTCCAATGATCTTGAACTTACTCTGATCAATGGAGAAAATATTACATCAACATGCACATGACAACATGAATCTTTAATACATATGATAAAGATTCATTTCTGGATTATTTAGGTTTTTCTGTTTGAAGGATTGTCATTAGAGTGAACAGGTAAACCAGACCACTGTAATGCACCCATAAATTTCCACTGTGAAATGAAGCATTTTCCACGATACCTTTGTTTTCAAACATGCAGAAACAAATGTACAGAGAGTGATGTATGAAGGAAAAGCAGAACAGGATAGTGACAAACATGACGGATGGACACAGTCCTAACAGTAATGAACATGAAGACTTGGACAGAAAACAAAATGTTCTAGTAGAATTCCCTTTATAAGTTTATCAGAAGTTGGCATCAACTTGACAGCACCTAATAGTAATTATAATAATTCTGTATAATATAGGCCTATACTTACAAACAGAACGGATAAATGTATACCATGGACCAGTAACATGAATAAACAATGCAAATGTAATTCTAAATGCAAAAGATCGAGAGAAAACCATGCATCTGCCCACAAGGGAGAGGGCTGTCCCACCCTTTCAGTCCAGACAGTTAAATCCCTAGATTAACTTCACAGGCGGTGAAGGCGTTGCCACAATTCAAACATACAAAACATCTCCACTTCATACAAGAGACACCGACCTCAGACTGTTATGTCTGAGTTCACGCTCCTAGTCCCCCATTTTAAAGCCAGAGAGACCTGGTATTTAGCGAGCATCTTGTGGCCTCGCCTTTTCATCTTGATATAAATATCAAATTATTTTTTTGCTGTACAATTACAAAGTCTAAGACGACATACATGTATACAGGATCTGCATTTATTTACAGAGCACCTTATCATCAATTTAAAATTTTTAAATAGCCACAACTAGTAAAAGAACTAATCTGAGAAGTGTCTAAAATATGTATTTAGGCAAAACAGAAACAACAAAAATAAACACGCACAAAACACATATTCACACACACTGCCACACTGTATACAAGGAGTTTACACATACTGTATGTTGAGGACTTACTGGCTCCATATATGTGTAAACTCCTTCAAGACGGTTGGAAAAGTCTCCCTTGAGAGTACCTTATAAAATTGCTTGAAGGAATGTCAAGACTATGTAGCGTTGTCATCAAGGCTAGAACTTGCTACTTTGAAGAATCCAAAATATTTCGAAATTTACCCATTTTTACCACTGCATAGTTCCATATACATGCCATTAAGTAGAAATGATTCCCAGCAGCACTTTGCTGCACGCAGTGGTGGAACAAGCCAGTAGCTAAGGGTGGTTCAAGAGAACGTCTTGTGGGGGGAATGGGCAGATTTGTTTATGATATTTTCTCACTATAAGTTTTGCCACCACTGTCCTCTCTGCAACCAGTAGATCTAGCATCAGTACCACAATCCCTATGAGTCTGCTCAGACGATTACCATCAACTGAACTGATCTTGCATCCTCAGCAGCCTACAGTGTGATGAAGTATGAGGGCCTTTATGGACTGGTAAAACATCAAAAGACCTCATGAGGAAGCAGAATATGCTACAGCCTTTCATGGACAGCACCACACTTCTGTCTGCCAAGTGCAGTCAGATACTTGTACCATTGCCCCGCTTCCTATACTTGCATGATGAGTGATCCTAGGAACTCTTTGGCACACTGAATATGTACCATCTAATAATTTATCTCCAGCCTCCTATACTCAGACTCATCTCCATTGTTGATGTACAATAAGGAGATCATCGGAGAGCTGCTGCACTAATCTCTAGATGGCATGAGCTGGTGTTCTCCTAGGTGTCCACAGTGAGGAGGGCGAAAAGACAGACGGAGAGGGCGAGTGCCTGAGGTATCCCAGTGTTGCTTCCTGTAACCCCTATCTGTGTGTGTGTGTGTGTGTGTGTGTGTGTGTGTGTGTGTGATGCATGCATACTGTATATACCACCCATCTATTTCTCAAATGGCTTAATCCTAGTCAGGGTCGCGGGGGGGGGGGTTGGCATCTATCCCAGGCAGATTAGGGCACAAGGCAATATACCTTAAATTTCAATATTAAACTTATCCACAAAATATTATAATTAATTCTGAATACATTAATAAACCTTAATGGGTCGTTATTCTCCAAGTTTAAGTATACTTGACATGGGATGCCTTTTGGCATATTTAAACATAACACGTATTTTATGACTCACTTTATATTAAACCATCCATACTGCTTACATCTGTAAACTGGGGTGGTATGGTATGGTAAGTGATAGCAGTTAGCAGTGTAGCCTCATACCACCAGCCCATCTGTGTCTGTGGAGTTTGCATGTTCGAGACGTCTGCCCCGGTTCCCCTGGGTACTCGGTTTTCCTCCCACAGTTCAAAAACGTGCAGTTAGATGATTCACTGACTTCATCCTGCCTGGGGTGCGGCCTGCCTCCAGGTTCTACACTAACATGTCATTACAGTAGACGATGGATAGGTAGCATGCAAAGCTTAAACATGTTTAAAAAGATGTGCACATACATACATGAAACAGAAAATTAAATATGATACATTGTAAGCTGCAATACACAATCAGACGTCCTTCACATATTTTCTTTTTGCCTTTCAATACTAAATTTATTATTCAGATTCCTTTTAGAAATTTGAAACTATTTCCTCTGTATATACTGCTGGAAAAGTCAATTAATTATATTTTTTCCACAACTAGTAGGAGGTCTTTAAATCCAACAGGTCAATTAGTTTATTGAAGCAACGTGTGTTTTCAAAAAAAAAAAAAAAAAAGAAAGATTTTAGAGTCGTTCATGGTATTGCAATGATGCAAGAAATAATGTGCTATAAACATTTTGGCCGTCACTTATATCAGTAAAGTCAAAGAGTGAACACCACTGCAATTAATGAAATGGATCTTATGTATTTTTATTGCAACATCTAACTGAATGCTCACAGTAGATTGCCAACACCAAATTGCATTTCCCATTTCCAACGTTGTGTACTTATTTTCTGATTAAAAAATGAATTTTTTTTAGACAGATAAGTACAGAATTCCCTGTTCTGACTGCTCACCCATGAAATCTGATCAAACATTATATACAATAAAAAACAAAGGGATTAAAATTCAGATTTAATCCACAGTGGGAACTTTTGATTGCCGGCGCCTTCCATGTGCTGTAATCAGTTTTGACAGCTATAACACCAGTCAAGGAAGGCGCACCCTATTCAGGATCACTGCCAACGAAACAGCTGAATGGAGTCTCTGGGCCTTGTAATGAACTGAAACAAGGTATGATCTAAGTGCAGGATGTGACGTTTTACTGCCAAGTTGTTAAACAGGAGTTGTAGCAACAAGGTCAGGAAGCACAATCATAATCCAACATCATAGACCCCAAAACAATTTATATATCCAAAAAGCCAAACTGTACACAGCAATGGTAGCAAAGTGGAAAAAAAAAGCAGTACACTGGAATGAAGTGGCTGGTACAGGATATAAAGGGTCACACAGAGGAATCAGAACAAGATTGGTGAAGAACGCTCAGTATGCTGTGAGCAAGCAAAACTTTGCAAAAAGGTAACTGCGCAGCTTAAACAGCTGAACAGAAGATGAACTGAAATGCGTGTCAATACTCTCGGCAGGCGGTACAGGAGCCAGCTGGGCTAAACTACCCTGGAAGCTCCTGATGAACTTCTACCGCACTGCTGCAGAAAGCATCATAACCTAATGTGGAACAGTGCAGTGCGATAGGTGTAATGCTGCTTATCGGGGTAAATTACAGCAGGTGGTAAAGACAGCACAACTCATCATTAGTCGGAATCTCCCAAACGTCAGCCAATGCTACAAGAAGGCCCTCAAGATCATCAAAGACCCATCCTACCTTGGGCACTACATATTCGAGCTCTCGCCATCTGGTAAACTCTAGAGGTCCAATCCGTGCCCACACAGCAAGGCTGAAATACAGCCTTTTCCCCCCGACGTTGCCAGACCGTCTCACCTCTTCACCCCACCCCCAGGCGCCCCAAACTAATGTGCAACAGGATCTGTGGATCCATCCACATCTCATTCTGCCATTTATTCATCTTTGAAGTGAGCTGTTACCTTTTTGCACCGTTCTACAAATACTGTACATATTACTTTTATACCCTGTGTATTTTGATATTTTGCACTTTTATTTTATGTGTTTATTGTATATGCTTTATTGCTGGCTGGGCTGCTACTAAACAAAATTTCATTGGTTTTTATGCAATCACTATGAAGGTTCTCATCCTCGAGCAGATTCTCTGACAGACATCCATTTTACATAGGATTTTTGAAGCCTCTGTCAGACAACAGCTGACCACTGTGCTCTGTGTGCCTTTCTTTGTGTACAATAACATGATAATGACATTTTCTGGTAATTAAGCAATAATTTTTCCTGAATATAAAAAACCATGGTTGATTCATATCAAATTGTTAAGCCTCTGCAATACAACAGCATTATCTCCGACTTTTCCACAAACTGAGTTATTTATTAGGCCAAGGTTTTACAGAAACAAATTTTTGCTTTATCAAAAATGTAATTTTTTAACAAAAAATACCCAGTCACTACATAAATGTAAATCTGCTTCCCTGTAATCTGAATATCATATATGTAATGTTAGCGTAATTACAACCTATAGTGAACAAAGGCTTTTACTTCTATCTGTGGAAGGGGACCGAAAGACCAAACATGCCTATTAACCTCAGTGACATGAGGAATAATCACAGTAAATGGTGGGAACTTTAAAATTATTTTTAATGCTTACTGTGTGCTGTCTCTAATTTTGTGGTGGTCACACACTCTTTGAATATCGTCAGTTCTTAAAAACCATCAATAAGTCTATAAGTGAAACGTGTTTACGTGGACACAGTTAAAGCCGGAAGATGGACATTTCTGCCAGCCCTCAGCAATGCGATGCAAGCGGCCACTTCGTTCGGTCTCAGTAATGGGAAGCCTTTTCCCAGGACAATCCCGGAGGGACTCCCTCCTTTAAACCAGGGGTCGCCGGGAGCTGAGGAGGTGAGTGGACACACAGGAGGGGCTCCGGACCAAGAGAATATGATAGCACCTTCAGTGAGTTTATTCTTCGTCCAGGGTATTAAGTGATGGGATTAAGGGGCGAGCTTGAAGAAAGACAGGGGCAGAGTGTGCTCCAACCCCCAGCATGAAAGGTATGCTAAACTCTGCAGTCTGAAGGTGCATAGCTGCAATTCAAAGTGAAAAGCTCAATAAGCAGTAGGCCTCTGTATATTCGACTAAACCCTCATCTGCTTTCCCTTTCAGCTCATTCCATCAGTGATCAATACAGGCTAAGTAAGCCATCACTTGGAAGACAAAAGAGTCTCGCATAGAACAAAGCGCAAAGTAGGATTTAATAATTAGAACCTGCCTGCTCATTGAAGACCTCATTCTCTGCATGAACCACTCAGCAGCAGCCCATACAACACAGAGATGCAAAGTCGTTTTTATCAATACTGAGGTGAGAAAGATTAAATAGAGATCATAACAGATAACAGCTGATTTCTCAGTGGCCCTATGTCTTCCCTTTATATTTGGTCATGTTTTATGTTCAGATTTTTCATTCTTTTTTTTTCTTTTTTTTTTTTTCCTTTTTGAGCTCCCATTCAAGCACATGATTGCTGTGCCTTATGTACAATTCATATTTATTATCATTGTTTATGTATTTGGCATACCTTTTTCTAAATCACCACCGGTGCAGCACCGTAAACCGAACAAAGCTTCTCGCTTTTTCAGCAATTAAAATTTCTTCCTGAAATTTTATCTCCGTGCAAAATTCAGTAAAATGGCAACTGAATGACCTTCATGAAGCCGTTTAGTTTCAGCTCAAGCCCATTTTGGAAAATGAAATTCGCCGCTCTGGTTTTCAGGCTCATGTGTTTTATAGCAGGTGGCAGCAGAAAAGCACATTCATATGGACAACAAAGCTACAGATTCCTCCATTTCCTCTTCAGTTTAGTTTGGTATTAGGGCTACACTACAGCAGGATTTATATTATTATTGCTAATATAAATCTGGTCCAGAAAATACAGACACAAGATCCTTAAAGTGCTACAATAAAAATGCATCGCTTACCTTGAAACCACAACAAATAGCCCAATTGTCAGTTTGTTTCCACAGTGTCATAAATCAAACCATAGCATATTGTTAACTACACATTCAAGTTAACATATAGATGCCTCAGCACTCTTCCTTCAGTTATCCTGGTGTAAAACATCAGACATTTTCAAAGTTAAATGCTGACATGCTAAAGCTTTCTACCTCAGCCTGTCTTCACAGACCACACACAAATAACAATGAGCTGGCTACATTGTGTTATGTAGGGGAACTCCACAGACAATTGCCTATTAAATATCTGAAATTAATGCTGTGCTGGCTAAATTCTGTAACAAGCAATCAAAGAAAGGTAGAAGGTTACAGAAAGGAATGGCATCAAGAAAGACATCTTGGCATCCCTTTCTTAAGAGACAAAGGGGTCAGCCTAATGGTCAACATTCCACTTCCTCTCTCCAGAGAGTGGGGGGCCCACTTTGCAAAGGATCACTCAACTGCAGGCTCAGACAGCTATGGACTTTACTAATTTGTCCCAGGATTTTCATACAGCTCTGGCTTTGAAACACAGCTTTCCTGTGCATGACAAGAAAACAAGCACTGAAAAAGCATCAAGACCAGCAAGAATTTCAATAGCATGTAATCTGAAAAAATGATTCCAAACACATGTAGAGCGTACATATGTATCAGCTTAAAGAAATCCATGATATATCTTTGCTTCTTAGCGGTCTTCACCTGGTCCCTTGTCTTAAGAAAAGATAAAAGATAAAAGATGAAAAAAGTACACTCCATGGTGTACTGAAGATACACGTGAACTCAAACAAACTTCACACAAACTAGAGCATAAATTGAATTCTACTAACATAGAGGAGTTCAAGATTGGCAGGAAAGAAAGTCTTTTAAGTTACAAAAAAACTAGTCAACGTTAGGTCCACGTACAGTTTTTCTCTAGGCTGACAGAAAAAACGATGCTAGGTTCCTGTTTGATTCTGTGTCAGGGTTATCGAGAAACCGTGCGATGACAGATCCCCTGATTACAACACCTATTAGAAGCGATGACTTTATAACATTTTTTAATTGGAAAATAACTAATTGTGACGCCAAGCACCAGGCAAACATGCCCCACCAGGTCCTGTTCCAATTCTCTGGCACTGTAGGACCTGAAAGATCTTATTCGAGTTCTATAAGAACCCAGTTTCCTGTCTGCTCGGTGTGAGGTATTGAGAGTGATCTGCCCTTACCGAGCGTGTTACTTTGTTAGCTGGTGTGCCCGTATATGACCCTGTACTTTCCCCCACATACAAACGAGTCTGTTGTATATCGCGATTTGGAGTTGGTCGTCCGGTTGTTCTTTGGATTATCGGGATGTTTCCTGTTCCATCTACTCGCCATCTGCCTGAGCCACCTAACCTGCCCATTAATCTGACTACCTGCCCGCCTGCCCAAATATGCACCTCAATATGAAATTACAAGGAAAGGCGAACCATATACAGTGAAGAGTGCCTACAGAGACGATCTTCATGTGCCAACATCTTAACACGACATTTTTGTTGAATAACTCAAGTATAAAGCTAATTGGCTGTGGAATTGGAGATTTTAGCTAAGGTTTACATGGCTTGCTTATGTATATGGTTGTACGGGTAAGCATTTTATTTGATGCTTCTTTTTCAAGGGAGTATTTCTTTACGAAATGATTAATACTAGAAGCACCAAGTGTTGGAAAGGGTAAAAACAAGGATATGGATAACCTCATTTCTTTTGAGAAGCAAGTGACAAGCTTGTCAGTCTTGAGAAGCAATGGTGAAGTAGTTCCTCCATCTGCTGGATGTGTAAGGAAACAGCCAATTCAGAATATCTCAGATGCTGCTCGCTTGTCTTAGAAAGCCCTTTGCTTCTGTATGCATGTACGTTTATCTGGTAGTGCTCTGCCCTCTCATTTTCAGGTTTGAAGATTTGCTTTCCATTTTACACGTTCTCCCTGAGTTTGCATGCCAAGTCCTCTGGTTTCTTCTCATTGCCTAAAACCTTGTGGTTAGGTGAAGCAGTCTGCGAGAGCGTTCTGACTATGCTTTTGCCATCTTGCCCCATGGTCATTGAGTCTGGCTACTGAGACTGGTTACAGGTTCACTGTGGTTTTGTACTGGATCAGTGGTCATTGAGGATGGGCAGTTGGATGGAAATATACTAAGTAGCCACTTTTTTAGGTACACCTGGCTAGAACTGCACTGGACTCTCTTTTGTCATCAGAACCGTGTTAATGATCGTCAGGTGGAGACAGGGCACATCTTGGATTGAATGTGTATTATGAAATTTCAAGCCACCGGTTTGCTTAATCGTACATTTTTGTGCTGGAGGAAAGGAGGTCATGAACACGGGGAAAACATGCAAACTCCACACGTACAGCGCTAAGGGAATCAAAGCCACTACCCGAGAGATGGAAGGCTATGATGCCAACCACTGAACCACCACATGACTGCCACCATTCAGAATATCACGTGCAGGATTTACAATATCATATACAGTTCGAATTGGCTCACTTCCACCTGTAGCAAAATGAACAATGTGTGGATGTATGGAAAAGCTTCATTCCTTTTGATGCACGAGATCGGTTTGATTGATTCACTGAAAAGAACCAGTTTGAAAGAAAGATCTGTATGTGAATCATGCATCTTTAGCTGGTGCTGTGTTCATTTACTTTTAAGCATCCTACCGAGACAAAAAAAAAAATGTCAGAAAGTCTCTGTGGTTTGTGGGTTTTCAGTTTCTAATGAATGCAAGTTATTATCACCATCTAAATGTCATTCAGCTGGCAACTGCACAGCGTGTTCTTAGCAGTAAAGATGTGTGTGTGTGTGTACACACACACACACACACACACACACACACACACACACACACACACACACATACAAACACATAGTGATGTTTTTATATAAAACTATAATTCAGAGCAGATGTATCACTCTTGAAATTGCAGTAGATTGTAGGCCGACTGCATGACGGAAATTCAGAGAATTACAATTTATAAAATGAAATATCATGCTTATTTGGAAATTCAGGCAGAGATACAGGTAACAACAATAATAATCCTCCCCATCACCATAATGCACACGATAAATTTAGCTCTAATCCCTGCAGCTGGTAACATCGATGGAACGACATTGGATTCAGTTACTTCTCTTTAGCTCATTCAGCACACATAGCCATCATTTTCTGTCATACGATTCCCCTTCCAGAGTACACTTCACCATGGCTCAGAGAAACACTTGTGGACAGAGCAGCAACGATGCTTTGAATGAATCTCCCAATATGCTTGTCTACAGAAAGGTAAGATATCTGCCCCCATATGAGGTAATACAAAAGGGCATTCCCATCTGGAACTCCACCCGGCATTTTGATCTTACAGGCGCGATTCACAATTCTGGACGAAGGACCAGTATATCTTTGGCAGTATATTGACGGACCCGTATTTCACTCTGCTGAATATGAACTTGATTAAGATGTAAATAGTTTTGCTTTCACAGAATGTGAAATTCGCTGATAGAAAAATGTACTAAAGCCTGACAGTAAAAACGTATCATTTTCATTCTTTAGATGGAAGACGTAGTAGCACAAATGCAGAATGAGAAAAATGGGATTCCTATTCGAACAGTGAAAAGCTTTTTATCAAGAATCCCAAGTGTTTTCTGTGGTAAGACAATGTGCTGCTTTAGAATATGCAAATATATAATGTATTCTGCCTATAAAAGGAAATATGCATCCAAGCATGATATTTGTGTTAGCCTGTCATGTCAAGGTTTGTCAAGAAATCAGTAATTAATATTAATAATAATTTCTGCGATAATGATTTAACCCATTTTCCAATAGATAAACAGGGTCTGTAAGAATACGTAAATATATGTTTAAAGGCATAAGAATCTCTTTCTGCCACTTGTTATTTTTTGTATTATTACAAGTAAATCACACCAGGATATTTACAACTGGACTTTTTGTAGCTTTTTTTGTTTCAGGAAGATCAATGGATTTTGATTGTGTGTGTCTGTAACACTGCCCGGTGATGGACTAGCATCTCATCCACGGTGAATCTGAGCCTTGTGTCCTGCAGACAGGCTCCATGCTGTAGAGTTCGTGATTAGTGATACGATGCTTCAAAAGATAAGCAATGAGATGGAACAGAATTGTACTTGTGGCAATCGGTCTAATAAACCGATTAGGTTAGCTTAATCATAGGTGTATTCCCTGTTCTTTAAAAATTGGTCAACTCAGAATAACAGCTTAGGGACTTGGATTAAAGCATTTCTAGCACTTTCAAACTATAATGAGTTTAAATGAATTAAACTTCAGCATATTTACTCTCCTCTTTCATGGCAAGTCAGGTCACCAGGAGATGCCCTTTAGCCTCACTGCACAACGTAGGCAGAATAAGGAAAGATAAGATTTCAGCCCCCAGCTCTGCTGGTAGGAAGCAGTAGTGCTACCCACTGATCCACTTGAGTTAACAGGGATGACTCTGAAATATGTATACTCTTAAAAACTCACATAACATATAATGATTTCCAAACCTTTACACATGTTATGTTTCTTTTAAAGGATCAGACATCGTTCAATGGATGATCAAAAACCTAAGTGTTGAAGACCAAGGTGTGCTTTAGCTAATTCCTCAGTTAAGTATGTTAGGAAAAAGTCATAAATGACATTCAGAGAAGATACAATTAATATATTAAATTTGGACATATAATATTATTAAAATCAAACCACATTTTTTGTTGTTGCTGACATTAAATTCACCTCTTTTTAATACAAATGTTTTGCTCTTTGCACTTTGCAATCTTCCTTAATAAAATACACAGCAATACAAAAAAAAAAAATAATAAAAAATTAATAAATCTGGTAATAATTCAATTTCAGCATCAACAGTTAAATCAATTCTAAGGGACAATCTGAAAAAAACCTTGTTTAAGACTAGTTGCTTGCAGGAAAAAAAAAAAAAAAGAAATGACCACTTAAAAGAATATCATAGCTTGTATAGAATTGTACACAATATAAGCAATCAGTCATGCTAATTTCTGAGTTATTCTAGTAGTTATACACAGCAACAACAATTATTCTTCTTTAATGGTGTAATATTGAATTTTCATTTGGGTTTGTCTCAGACGACGTGATGAAGGCTTACACACCAACAAAACAACAATTCTGTGTTTCAGCTGAGGCTGTTCATCTGGGGAGTTTAATGGCGGCACATGGATACTTCTTTCCAATTTCTGACCATGTGCTCACACTGAAGGACGATGGAACGTTCTACAGGTTTCAAGTAGGACATAAGGAAGTAGTTTGTCCACTATTGAAAATATACTGCTTTGGACACAGATTAAGTGCACAGTCATATGCAGCAAAATAACTTTCAGACCTGAGAAACTCAATAAAAAACATCCCTAGAAAAATGGTTCACATATGGCCTCTTTCTAAATTCTTGATAGGATGTAGCGTGGTCTAAGCATTAAAAGGTAAATGTGAGAATTAGAGACCTTTCAAAATATAAGCCAATATAGTATACACGTAAGCTATCAATATTTAATTTTCGAATGCTTTGCAAATCATGCTTTATGTGGTAAATAAGTTTGTTTCAACCAGTAGAGTGCTTAGTTTAAGAAACATTACCAAATGCAAATGTAGGCGATTTTTCTCAATAGTCCTATGAGAAATGATATTTTACATTTAAGTAAAATGCAAAGGATTAATAGACTTTCTTAAGCTACTGTTTTCCCAGCTGTACTGCAGGGAGGAGATACTCATAGGTCATGTATTTTTAACTATACACACATGCTGCCCTTTGTGAAGTAATGCAAAGACATGGAGCCGTGCGTCTAGTCGTACACGTACTGTAGCTCATGCTATTTTTTATCAGGCATCTTATTATTTATTGTATAAGTATTCTGTGAAATAGCAGAACCCATATGTTCATATTGTTTTCCTTATTATTATACCGTGTTCATAAATGAAAACTTCTCTAAGAATAATTGGACATATAATTAGCAATTACACCTAGGTAAGCCATTTAGGAAAAGAAAACATTTTCTCTTGTTTCAGACTCCATATTTCTGGCCATCTAATTACTGGGAACCAGAACATACTGACTATGGTAAGAGTAAGATCTTCATTGACCAGTTAAGTATTACGGCTTTGTGAATAATACTACGCGTCCTTTTGACTTTGACCTAGCCGCTTCACTCTGTCTGGCGCTATTTGTACTTGCCCTCCGCTCTTCCCCAGTAGCATTTTGGACACCTTCCGACCTGAGGGACTCATTTTCCAGCATCATATCTTGTAGCCTTTTGATACTGTCCATGGAGTTTTCTTGGCAAGGATACTGTAGTGGGTTGCCATTTCCTTCTCCAGGGATCACTTTGGTCTGAGTTCTCCACTACGACCTGTCCGTCTTGGGTGGCCCTACATGGCTTAGCTCATAGTTTCACTGAACTACGCAAGCCCCTTCGCCACGACTAGGCAGTCATCCATTGAAGGGGACTACTACTACTACTACTACTAATAATAATAATAATAATAATAATAATAATAATATAGTGGATAAACAGTACAATCCTAAGGAAATACCACCACAGCCCTCAAATCCATAACCATGCACTTGTTATATTATGTACGATGACTCAACATAATAACTCAATAACAATTTTCTGACACCAACAGATCAGTGTGAAGTGGTTGTACTAATTTTGAATGCTCCTGTAATCATTCTCTATAAAACCTTTCTATTCTGCCAACTTATTCAGTTTGGCAAGTAACCCAACAACGTCTTGTTTATGAGTTTGGCTACAGTAAGTATTACTTGGGCATGCAGAGAATAAATGGGTTACGCTGCAATAATAATGGGGATAGCTTGCTTGTTTTCATTTATGGTTTAACGTTCAAGGCATCATAACTGAGGCCCAGGCTAATTTTTACATAATGATAATCCGCTAGATTTCTGATAGCATAAAAATAAAGTTTTTTTTTAATTAGAAAAAAAATGGAGAAAAGTTGAATGTGCTAAGCTCCTGTTTAATCCAACTTTGTTTCATTTTTGAGTATAGTATGCATTCATTTTTGCACGCTGAACTACAGTTTAGAAACTACTTTATACAAAATATTGCATTAAAAATGACATTCTTGCATGATGAATCCCCTTGTACAATTACCTCTGCCTTGTTGCTTTCTTCCTGAGAGGAACATTTAGGGTTTCATTACCAAGAATCATATAATTTATGTTCTGTTCTTCCCATCACTAATGGCACAGCTTGGAATGGAAACATTATTTAAATCCAGCTTGAATTTTCATCATAAGCTGACCTTCTCATACTCTCTATTCCTGCTTCTTTTAGCAGTTTACCTTTGCAAGAGAACAATGCAGAACAAAGCCAGGCTGGAGCTGGCTGACTATGAAGCTGTAGGTGTTTTTCCATTTCTTTTGCTGCCTCATTTTAATGGCCTTTTCATTCGTAACTTTAAAAAAATGTTCATTTTTATATATTCCTGCCATCTGAGATGCCTCCTATTCCATGCAGAAAACACATCAATTTGCAGTCTAGAGTGTCCAGTAAAGGGTCTGAAACTTTATGTAAATGGGAGATTTCATTCTTTTATTTATTATAAAAAATAATGTATATAAAATTTTAAATATTGATAATAAAAAATACATTAAAAAATACTTGTGTTTTTTAGAACAGGTTTTCTCCATGACAGGGTATTGTGTGTTGATTAATGCTTAAAAAAAAAAAAAAAAATCAATCTACAGTACAACAAAGTTGAATACCTGGAATACTTTCTGACAGAAAATCTTCAAATATTCAGACTATGACTTATTTGTGGTATTGTAACTTTTTCCCTATCAATGCTGAATAAGATATGTCGGGGAAACAGAGAAATCTTAACGATGATCTTGGTTTTAGGAGAGCTTAGCGAGACTTAAAAGAGTTTTCGCTCGAAAATGGGAGTTCATATTTATGCAAGCGGAAGCCCAAGCTATGTAAGTGGATCCAGTGTTTTTTAGTACACTGTGAGAAATGGTATTTTGTATTTCTACAGCTTAGCTTTGCTGGATATCGTACTGTTAGGTGATCACTGGCAGTAACACTTACATATGAAAATCAGAACACCAGAATAGAGCACAGCAATCTATTACAAATGGATAACCAGTATTAAACACTGCTGACGAATGGACTTTTCCTCAGGGTCAATAGAAAAAGAGACAAGATCGAGAGGAAAATCCTTGACAGTCAAGAACAAGCCTTTTGGGATGTTCACAGACCAGTGGTAAGAATATCTCAGAATGACACTTTTAAAGCTTACATGTTTTTATAAACGTGCAGAGATCTTTCTCCAAAATATTTGTATTTGGATAAAATATAGGTACTTCAGAGTAATTTTAAATGTACTTGTAATAAAAAAAAAAAATCTATCATAATTGATGATCATAGCTCATTAATAGAATCAAGTTTGCCAGAAAGTAATACGTTAAAAAAACAGGAATATGTCAATATCGGGAGAATTAAATATAATTCCTGGAATATTGACCAAGACCATTATAATCAGCTGGAAGATGGATGTATAAATATATTTGTCCAAGCTCTGCAAGATGATTCAGTATTATTCCTGGAAAACAATCGATTCATGCAAAAGATTCTATACACATGAACATTAAAACGCCGTTGAACTGAGGCTTTTACCAAGTAGATACATACCAGCAGGCTACCAAGTTAGAGCAATACTCGGCATATTTACAAAAGATTTATTCGAGGGAAAACTTGGGAATGAATATAAAGTCCAGTAGAATATTTAGTGGCGTATTCATTGTATAATTGAAATAGTTAGGAAAATAATTATGCCATTTTTGGTATCAAGACTGCTAGTTTTAGCAGGACTACCTTTGAAAGTTTTTCCTTTTGACCAAATTCTTGGTTGGTTTTCTGACTTTGAATTTTTATGATCTGAAACATAGTGTTTTACTCCTTACACATTTCTTTTTGAGACTTCAGATATTATTTGACTTCAGAATAATTTAGTTGTCGGAACAGTACAGGACGTATCAGCCAAGTGTGGTAAGGAAGACGCCAGTGTGACACATTACCACACATTTTGATGCTGAAGAATGAACAGGACATATTTCTGTCAAGGGCCGTGAGCAGAGACACTCACCAAAAACTATTCATATGTATTGTAGCCTGGCTGCGTAAACACAACAGAAGTAGACATTAAGAAATCCTCAAGAATGAAAAAACTGCACAAAAATAAAAAGGTAATGTTTTATGATATTTTCTGTTGAACATAATGAATAGAACAAACTGCTATATCACTAATTGCTAAGTGACTGAGTTTCTGCTGTTTTGCAGTTGGTGTATAGGTTGCAGAATGACATCCACAGTCACGATTCCACCTTCAATCCTGTCCCTGAGGACCAGCAGCTCAGAAAGGAGGAGCTTCTCAACCAGGTGGGTATCACATGGATTATCGTCGACTACATCGCCACACTTTCCTGACAGACAATTTATGCATAACTAGCAGAGCAGGGTGTGGCTCTGCACATTAGGATTCTGTGCCCATGTCTGGAGAGTGGCTGGTTCGAATATGGTGGCCAGCAGAGTAACCATACAGCTGTTAGGCCCTTATTTTTTTCTTCAGGGGCTAGGAGTTTAGTTTCCACTGGTAAATTTGTGGAGTATGCACGTTCTCCTTCCCACAGGCCAAAAAGAAGAAATTAGGTTAATTGGTGTCTCTAGATTGTCTGCAAAGTGTGATTAAGTGTGCGTGTGTGTGCGCCTTGAGTTGGACTGGTTTCTCGTCCAGGTTGGAACCCAGCATTAAGCCCTATGCTGCCTAGGATAGGCTGCAGACCTCCACATAACCCTAAGCACTTAGATGAAAATCCAGGTCATCTAATAGTCCTGCAATATATTAAATGACTGAATAATTCCTTGCCCCAAATGACAGAATAATCTGATGTATTGATAAATAATATGGCTTGAAACTGATGCCATGTATCACTCAATTGGAATGGCCATCTATTTTCTAACCGCTAATCCAGTACGAGACTGTTCTTCTGGAACCTGTCCAAGGAAACACAGGGCGAGGGAGCGCCCAGGATGGGATGGCACCCATCACTGGAGACACACAGATATAGAGGCATGCGACATAGAGGCATGCAATACAGAAGCCCTGAACTATATACAGGCACCAATCTATGTAGATGCATGCAATACAGAGGCACTAATCTTCATAGAGGCACAAAATATAGAGGCACTGATCGGCATGTTTCTAGAGAGGGAGAGCAGAGTACCTGGAAGAATGTCACACAACACAAGGAGAACATGTGAAGACCATACATGCAAATGAGGGGCAGGATTTGATCCCCTAGCTCTGGACGCGTGTGATGACTTGCTGAGTTGCCACATTACCCACTGTTGTTAGATCAAAAAAAATTGCATTCCAATTGAAATATAAACCCTTTAATATTATTAGCTTAGTATTACTGTTGAAATACTGACCTCAAAAAAGTATGCATCTATCATAATCATCATGGACAGAATAAATATATATTTTTTGAGACCATCTCTCAATCATAACCCATTTTACTGACTGCCACTGAAAAAAGCAGTTATTATTTGGTCTTTAAATTTTTCAAGCTTTTTGTGTATTGACTTTTGTTCTATTACAGATGAAATTCTGGCAGGCCCAGTTAGACAGACATCGAACAAAAATGTCTAAAGTTGCGGAAAGGTATGCCTGTTTTTCGATTTTAACATCAGATTTATGTCCTTGTTTCCTGTGGCTTATCTGACGAAATGCAGAAAATTGTTTATATGAACATGACGGTTTAATTATTCCTTTAATATACTTCATTTTATAAATGAAAATACTACATGTTACAACTGGAATTGTCAACAATGAAATATAGTGATGGGACAAATGAGCCTTCAAAACCCATGGTAGATGGGAGTATCCTGAACTAACCAATCAGTGCTGGCTATCGGGTTTTGTATCACCAGCACTGACTGGTAGATCTGTATATTCCCACCCACCATGGGTTTTGAAGCTTCATTTGCCCCATCACTAATAAAATGTACTTTAAATGTATTTTTGCTACAGGTAAAGTTAATATGGAGCAGCACAGTGAGTGGACTGTTGCCTTATACAACCAGGGTTGGGTGTTTGAATCCCATCTCTGCGCTTTGTCTCTGGACTTTGTGTTCTCTCCATGTTAACCTGTCAAAGACCCAGACTTCTCTTGCAGTATAAAGACTCTCAGCTTGGCAAACTGGTATCTCTCTTTGTCTATAGTGTGTGCATGTTTGTGCAATGTGATGGACTGGCATCCCATATAGGCGGTACCCCAAGCTTGTGCCCTGACAAACACAACTGACTAAGAGATGATATAATCTGCTTTAACAGTTTAATAGGATATACAGAACAGTATATTGAGTATGACCCATTCCTTACGTCACCGGATCCGTCCAACCCTTGGATCTCAGACGACACAACGATGTGGGAGATGGCAGCCAGGTGTGTAAACTTGTAACCATGCCTGTCTATCAAAATTTCATCTGGCAAGTACTCCAGCCATAACAACTTTACAGTCAATATGCTTATCTCTTTGGTTATCCAGGGTCTTGTACAAAAAGAGCATTCTATCATCGGTGGCCAGTGGAGAATTATCAAAATCATTATAGACTGTGTGTTTTTGGAGTCTGATAATGTAGAAAATTGTGACACGGAACTCCAGAATGGATTTTCTTTTGAGTAAGAAAATTATTACTTTTGAAGACACCACATAACAGAGACAAACGGTGAGGTCAATAGCTGGGGAGGCACTGGATAGTATCAGAGCCAGACTTACACACTTACAAACCCGACAGAAGTCAGTTAAATTCACCATTCAGTTGACAGATTGCACAATGACTATTGGTTAGGCAACCATATGTTTTACATTTCATATCAGCATTCTTTACAATACACTCATACAGGTTAACACATTCGACTTAGGTTTAATTGCCTCCGCCAAGGACGTTATGTTTTCGGTGTGGTTTGTCTGTCTGTGTACAGAACTGCACAAAAACTACTGGCCTAATCTTCACGAAACTTGACAGAAAAGTGTCCCGCTTGGTCAACTTATGGAAAAACGTCGCAAGTCCCTCGAATGTTTTAAAAACCTTTTGTACTCAGGCATACACTTTGCTGAATTTGAGAGTACCGGGGGGTATACTATGAAGCGGGGTTACTAGCTTATCCAGGTAACTTCAGGAGTAACCTTGTGACGTCGGGTGTAACTTCCCGATTAACCGGTACTACAAAAGGGGAATAGGTTTCCCCCAAGGTATGTTGCTATGGCAATTTACGCTGCATCTCTAAACTCCTGCAAGTAGTTAATGTTCTTGGTTAACTTGATGTTACCCTATCTAAGCGGCGCCCATTCACCTACAATTCTTTTGAGGAAAATGCCAGCATATTTAGAAGACCCTACTGACATAGTGAGAGGCTCACTCCCCAAGGCAAGGGTATTTAGAGACCGTCAAAATCCATTGGCTTAGCCCGATGATGTTCTTTATGAAAGATATAGATTCTCATCTGATGGAATTTGCTATCTTTGCCAACTTTTGGGGCTGGACGTCTCTAATGCCACTCGGCGGAGTAATGCCCTCACTGTTGAGCAGAAAGCGTGCCTAGGATTGCGGTATTTTGCCAGTGGACACTTCTTGTATGTTGACCATCTGAGCAAGAATACAGTATGCCGTGCAGTTTGCAAGGTGGTACTTGCTCTTACTAAACTGCTGGATGCATTTGTTGTGTTCCCTGGTCACTTAAGCATTCCAGAGATCAAAGAGGGTTTTTATGCGATCGCTGGTAATTTGCAATAAACTGGTCTATTTTTTTATATCCATAGGACTATATAGGCTACGCAACACACATCTCTTTGCTTAGGATTTCCAAGAGTGACTGGTGTGATTGACTGCCCCCTCCACCCCCTCCATTATGGGCCTTACAGTATTGTTGGCCATGGCCAACTCCTCTGCTTGTGAAAATGGTGCAGGAGGACATCCTCCTCCTGTTTTTCTTATTTCCACATTTTTGCTGTTTGGTGTTAACACATAAGCAGGCTAGAAATGTAGGCTATGCACCACATCTGTCAGTATTAATGATGAGAACTAATAATGCATACCACTTGGGATAATGTTTTTTGTATTTCATCCTGACTTATTGCCCGGCATGCTTTCCACTGGAGTTGCAGCTGGAATGATAGTTTTAAGTAAGCATTACACTTATACAGACCTACAGTCCATGTACTTTGGGGAGAAGTTCTACATTCAATAGCAGCGACTAATGGGTCAATTTCAGAAACGTAGCCCATGTGTCGGCTGAAAGTAAATGTTCGTAGTTGTTTTCACATATTAGACTATTTTATGTATTCTTATATTTCAATCATGTTTAAAATAAGATTCCGTCGGACAAAATGGAAATCATACAAGAACAATTTTCTTAAGAATTGACTCTGTCGGCAATGTGTTGCCAACAAGCCTCCCCGGCTTTGTTGGGCACCACGGTGTTGGACTTGCCCGTAAGAGTACTCTTAAACTCCACATATCCAGAAATTATTATTGTACATTCCTCCTCAGAGAAAAACAGAGCTCGCGCTATGATTCAAAAGCTGTGCTTGCCTTTGACTACGCCTCTTTTATGGGAATGCGCACAAACTCCGATTAAGTTAACACCAAATCAACTAACCAACTTCTTAATCACCGTCATAGTACCGTTTAACACCAATTTAGGCAATCAGGGTTTGTCAACCCTGACCACTTAATAACCCCAAATTAACCCTCAGTAGGTTAAACTCCCTTGGTAGTATACCCCCCATGTTCAATTTGTGTGCATAACGATGGGTAAACGTGGCCTCAGGCACCTTTTCTTTAATCCTGGCCTGTACCTCGTTAAGATCTGATGCCATCACAGATGCTCTGTCGTAAATCTGAGCTATCACCTACTCAACACACCTGTATTTCCCCAACACTCCTGAAACATAATCAGCAACAGCCGGTGCTCGTCTGTCATCATCACATCATCAAATCCCAAGAACCCCCTTCACCTCACTTTTAGCCACATAACACTTAATTCTGTACTCTGTTCGATAAGCCAGAAATCACAGTGGATGTCTTCAAATGTCTAGCTAATTTTTCATGTTTGTCTGCAAAAGCATGTACTAGCTCTATATAGTCATTATCGCCTTCATTTCTGCAGTTAGTGCATTGTTACGTGAAATAGGTCATTGTATTCTACTTCTTATTAGGTCAGTGACAAAAAGAATGCCTTGACGATCAAGCCCGTATCTTTTCAACAACTCGTCATCATCACTTACCTGCAGGACGTCTTCTTTTTTCTTTTTTTTTTGTCGGAAAGTGCGCGGTCTTTGTCTTGCCGCCATCTTATAACTCCTAACTGGTTTAAGATACCTCTCCAGCTCTCAAATTATCTAGGAGCTGAGACCTAGTCTTAATACTTAAGAACTCTTATGCATGCTACTTATTCTTAATTGTGAGAGTAAGAGCGAAATCACGTCATTCTCAGAATTCTGACACAAGAGTGAAACATTACTCTGAGAAGTTTTACCGCTCCAGGTCGCATAAAAAAAGGTCTTTTAAAATCTCACGGCGAGGAATCTTTACCTTAGCATTGTGGATGCTGAGATTTAATCTCCGCTGTTCATTTGAAGCCAGCTCTATCCTTGAAGTTCCCTTAGTTTTTAAGGCAATTCGGCTTTGAATGTCAGCTGTCGATCTTTCATGATTGTTGAGGCTCCTTGGTAGATTTATCAAGTTACAATTAATGCCGGATTTTTAATTAGTCCAAACATTGTCGGCAGTGGAGAACGAAAGACAGGGAGAGCAGTAAAGGGGATTCCTCGTAGCAGAGCCAGTCTTTTCGTTAGTATCGCTCCGTTTGAAACGACCGAGTTATTTTCTGTCCGTTAGGCTGAAATAGATCCTTAAGTTCAGGCATTGATTGTCCATTGTTTATCACTTCCTGTTTTGATTGAAAGTCCAATTTTGAACATTTTTTAGGTACAATATAACGTCTGGCATTTTGCAGCCAATATGGTATATATTGATGAACGAAACCACAGAAAAAGAAAAGAAAAGGGAGTTGTACTGTGTAATTTTTCGCTACAAGCAGTTAATTTGGCGGGAAAGTGAAGGTCACCAATCATTGGTTTACTCAGTGAGGCAGATTGATAGCTGCCTCGCCTGGTGCTCATTTATTGCAGTTTAATGACGAGACCAGCGCGTCTAAATATTTTTATACATACGTGAAATACACTACGCAGACTATGTAAGGCGCGGACATGTAATGAAGGGGTCTACAAACATTACATTGTTGACCTACAGGGAATCGCTCGCGCTTCACCCGTTTTCTGTGGATCGAGGCTGAGCTTGTGGCTGCCGCTCCTCTCCCTGTATTTGCAGTTGAGTTCCGTAAATTTGGTGATTTTGGTAAGAAAAATCATCAGAATCATACAGGAATGACATTTATGACACAGATCTGTTGAAAAATCTCAATTTATATTGGTATCATTATTTTTCACTTTCTGTAAAACTGATATTTACTCTAGAGTATGACAGGTGAAGCACTGCCTCTCCCGCCTCCCCTGACCACACGTCACTGCCACATAAGAAGCACTTTTGAAGGTACTTCAGATGATTGCGCGCGGCACTTCATGTATGATGTTTATATGTTGCCTTCTGGCATTTGTAGTAAGGAACCGAACCAGCAGAGAGTGCAGAGATGGGGATTTGGCATCCATGAAGTTTTAAAAGACCAAGTGGGCCAGGAGCAGTTTTTCAAGTTTTTGGAATCAGAATTCAGCTCTGAAAATCTGAGGTACATCATTTAGAACACAATCCTCTGCAAGAAATATTTGTAATGCACCTGCCTTTGCCCAAAATTCTATACTTTGGGGTTCTGTATATTTTTAAAGATGAGTGGGCCAACCATGAGATGCAAAACTCGGCTGGCAAGTCCAGATAGTAATCCAAAAAGGATAGTCAGAAAAATAGGCAAAGAGGTTCAGAAATCCAGTAAAGCCAGGCAGAGTAGCAACCAAATCCAAACCCCAACCCAAGAAGATAAATGGAATCATCTTATTTTTCCTGGATGAGAATAAGCTGTGTCAATTTTTGGGGGAGGGAGAGCAAGAAAAGGTTACGCATGGCTGCATTGGTGCGGGTGTGACACTCGGCTTAAGATGCGGCATTTGGCTAAAATAGCAATGTACGCTATTATTCTAAATCTTTGTATCTGTTTGTATATATATACTGTATAAGGTTTGAGACTTCATATCAAGCTATTTGCATTTGGATTTGCTTGAAGGTTTTGGATTGTTGGCCCGGTGAATGATCCATTATTGGGTCAGCTTTAATTTTATGACAAATGACCTTACATTACCTCAAGTATTCTCTAATGCACTCTGGACACAATGTTTACCTTAATAATAATGAGTGACCCAGGCCCTAAAGTGGGAATGCAGCTCTTAACTATAAGGCTCTCAAGCTTAATAACTGGATTTAAATTCCCCTGCTCCAGCTGAAATACTCCACTCATCTGTTCGCAACACATTGTTCAGAAATCCTGCTCTGCACCCAGGGGAACCCTGGCAAGCTCTGGTTGTTTTTAAACTTCACGAACTTCATTTTTTTTTTTACATAGTTTTTCTTGTTGACATCTAAGTTAACTTATGCACGTGAACCTTCATGATGATCAATTTCAATACTCTGGATTACCATACATTAATAAAATTTAGTTTGTTTCAGATCGCTAATCACTTGCCAATTATTTGTACCTGTTTTAATTTGAGTGGCGATGAGTAATCATGATGATTATCATTTTTACTGATTATCATCAGTAATCATTTTTTGATGCAATAAAGCTATAGGTACATTTACATTTTTATTAATAATTGTACTATCATGAATTACATTGTAATAATATCAGTAGTAGTACTGTTGCTGATTGCCTTTTCAGTCAATGAATCTTCATTGTTAGCTAGCTGTGCCACGCTGTTTAGGTTCTGGTTGGCAGTCCAAGAGCTGAAGAGTAAGCCTATCAGGGAAGTCCCAACGCAGATCCAGCAAGTCTGGCAGGAATTCCTGGCAGCTGGTGCTCCGAGTTCAATTAATGTTGACTCCAAGAGTTATGGCAAAACTATTCAGAACCTGAAGGACCCAGGACACCATGTCTTTGATGATGCTCAGGTATTGGAAACACCAAGATTCATCGTATAATTGAGACTGTAGACTAAGCTTAAATACCTTGTGATTCAGCTTCACATGCTCTGCACTCTTCCACGACTCATCGCTCAGATTGCTGTTATGTTCATGTCTATTAAGCATTGTCATTAAAAGACATTTATGACCATCCCTCTGCAAACACCGTGTTTCTCAGCACACATGGAAGTAGAGTGGGTGACCAAAGCCAGGGTTTCAAAGCTAATAGGGCAGATGTCTTTGGCGGCAGCTAGCTGAAGAGCAGCTTGTCCACTAGATTGCCATATGCTATGCATGCCAGTTTGCACGCTCTTCTGTATTTCACAGGAGCACATTTACAAGCTGATGAAAAGTGACTCCTACAGCCGATTCATCCGCTCTAGTGCTTACCAGGAGATGCTGCAGTCTAAGAAAAAAGTAACCACCTAACTGCGTGCTTCTTCAAACTGTTCTGGAAGGAGGAGGATGATGAGAGGAACCCAAAGGTTACAAAGTGTTGGTACATAAATGAAGATGAGATGCTTCAGTGAGCATGACCACTGCTAAAAGACATCTTTCTATTTGTTATCATTAATTTACTTTTAAAAATTGATATTCATCATGTATGGAAACAAATGTTTGCTATTTCCATTTTTAAAATAGTAAATTCTGTAGATTCTCTTAGAAAGTATACACAAAAGTCATTTTTATTTCTTTTAATTACTGGCAGTAGTAATTTATGTTTTTAGATTTCTGTCCTGAACCGGTATCCGTATTAGCTGTTTTAATATGGTTATATTCTGTGTTTAGCATACTTCAAGTGTGATGAAATTGTCAGGACCTGGTCAGGGGTAGGGTCCAAGCGAGGAGAGGAAGAGGCCGGTCACCACTGGTTGGGGTAGGAGCAGAGGGTTTATTGAGTCGTTCACACACTACGTCAGGGGTCAAACTCAGAGGACAGGTACTTGGGCAGTTGCAGGGCAGTAGCAGGGTGGGAGCAGGGCATTCACAGGACAGAACCTCTGGTCGGAAGGCCAGAGACAGACGCAGGGGCATCCAAAGGGCAACACGCCGAAGTCGGAAGGCCGGAGCGGGTGCGGGGCATCCGAAGGGCAGCACACCAGAGTCGGAAGGCCAGAACGAGAGGCAGAGGCAGAACCTGGACAGGGGAAGAGTAGCTCAAAGACAGAGCAGGGGTGAAGTGGTAGGCCAGGGGTATAAATAGGCGTGGTGGAGACCAGCCGAGGCTCCCCCTGGAGGAGGGAGGAGGAAACTGAGACAGAAATGTATTTATTCTACATCCAGCAATTTTAGCCATATTTTCGATTTTAAATGGAATCGGAACAAGCCTTCTCATTTTTTGTAGTTTCACTTGTACAGTAAAAATGTAAGAAATGTAAAGCATTTTTTGTTCAGGAAGATAACAAATGGCCTGGTCAAAATTATTGGTGCCCATGACATGTGGCAAAATTTCTAGGTTGCTAATACATTTCACCAAAAATGCGTTGAGTTTTTTTTTTTTTTATAAAATGTTTAGTTAATGATTTAATCCCTTATTATGTCAGTTCGTCCATTTACTTCCAGAGGGCTTCCTTTTGTCTTTTGAGTTTTTCCTCATTTCATTCCTTAGTTTAATTTGAGAAATTTTCCAAACTGTAGAACCAACTCAAAGTCATTTTCTTAGAACATGGTAATTGTAGCAAATCACAACTTCATCCATTAAAGTTGAAGGTATAAAAGATTGAAATCTGTGAAAAAATGTTTGAAATTTATTGCCAACTACAGAAAGAAACAAACACAGGGAGACCAAAAATGACCTTCTAAAAGCATTTTATACCCATAAATTAAAAAATATTCTAATTAAATTACTTAATTCTAATATAATAAATTGGACAAAACGCACATTCAAAATGTACATTTTTTTTAGTAATCCCTTGTTTTTTTCTTATCAAATTTAAGAGTCATGTTAAATAATAACAGCTTTTAATAAATGTATGACCAAGAGGACCAAATGATATGAATTGTGCATAACAGTGAAACTGCTTGTCTAGTAAAATTTAACCCTAGAAACCATATAGTGCAAGGCAGGTATACAGATTGGCAATTCATCACAGTACAGTTTTCATTAAATATTCCTCGTACAACCAGTAGGTGGTAGTAGTTTGGCCTTTTGCACTCGATAAAAGTACATTGCCCTAAAAAAGTATTTGTCCTGATATCTTCTATTTTTGTTTTTTTTTCACACTTAATTGTTTCAGACAAAAAATTTAAAAAAGACAAAGACAACCTGAGTAAACACAAAAATACAGCTCTTAAATGATTGTTTCATTTATTGAAGAAGAAAAGTTAATTAAACTTACTTAAGTTTAATTTTAAATTAATTTAAATGATAATTAGTTTCAGTTAGACTAGACCTACCCAGGTTTGATTACTGGTAGCCCTTTTGAATATAAACTTCACTTATATAGGAGCTTCTCAGCAATGTGAAAGTTGGACTAATACGTCTCACACCCAATGTCATGATCAAATGAAATTTGATAGGAGAAGAGAAGAGACTTAAAGAATTCTGGAAAGAGTTATCAAGGCATTTCTAAGGCTCTAGGACTCCAACAAACCACACTGAGAGCCATTATCTCCAAATAGAGAAAATACTGATGAATCTTCACAGGAGGGGCAAGCCTACCAAAATTCCTCCAAGATCACATTAACAACTTATCCTGCACATCACCAAAGAACCCAGACTATCATCTAAGGAAATGCAGGCCTCTCTTGCCTCAGATAACTTCAGTATTCATGATTCCACCATTAGAAAGGTGTTGGTATTCATGGGAGAGTTTATAGTGAAAACTACTGAAAACCAAGAGAAACATTAAAGCTCACCTTAAATTTGTCAAAAAACTCCTTGGCGGACCACCAAGTTCATTTGGATAATGTTCTGTGGACCGATAAGTCACAAGTGGAATTTACCGAAGGACTTGGATTCCGTTAGATCAGGCATAAAGCTAACACAGCATCTCACAATTATAACATCATACCAATAGTCAAACATGGTGTGGTAGTGAGATGGTGTGGAAGTGCTATGCTGCTGGAGGACCTTTGGGACTTGCCATATTTGACAGAATATCCGGTCATCAGTCCTTGATGGCTGAAAAGAAACAAAATTAAGGTTTAGAGTGGCCTAGTTAAAGTCCTGACCTGAAGCTCATTGAGATGCTGTGGCAGGACCTTAAATCGGCAGTTTATGCTCAAAAATCCTCCAAAATGGTGAATTAAAGCAATTCTGAGGAGAAGAGTAGGCCAATATTTGGTTCTAGAATCACCACTGCAGTACACTAGTAAGCAATGGACTGATGTAAATGGCACATTTGAATCAATAAATATATATGCACTACCAGTCAAAAGTTTTTATGCTTACTGTCAACAGGACAATGACTGAAACCACACCTCCAGGCCGTTTACAAGATTTTTGACAAAGAGTGATGGAGTACTGCAATAGGTAACCTGGCCTTCACACTCACCCAACAAGAATCCACTGGAAATGATCTGGTTGGAGTTGTAGTGAAGAGAGAAGGAAAAGCATCCAGCAGGTGCTCAGCATGTGTGAGAACTTCTTTAGGACTGCTGGAAATCATCCCAGGTGGCAACCTCATGAAGCTGGCAAAAGGGGCCAATTTTGAAGGATCTAAAATCAAAGACAGTATTGATTCGTTAAACACTTTTCTTGGTCAGTGCATGATTCAATTCCAAATATGTTGTTTTTATCGTTATGTTAAACTGGATAGCGTTGATAAAAACATTTTAAAAACCACTGAGGTCAAAAACAGGGTCTTAGATACTTTCATTTAACTTTTGCTTGTTGTGACACTTCCACTCTGTGGCTGTCCACTATGGGTCAGTGACATCAGGAGCAATTATTGGAGGCACAGAGGAGGAAGTGGTGGGTGTGTGTGTGTGTGTGTGTGTGTGTGTGTGTGTGTGTATTTATGAGAGTGTGTGGACAGGGAGTTGGGGGGTCTTAGGAGGGATGGGGAAAAACCATGATGAAAAACTGGTTGTAGCATGTGGAGGGTGGGGGTTGTGAAACAGACATGCACACATACAGAGAAAGAGAGAGACCAGGGGAGAGCGAACTGTTTAGTGACCGGAGCCAATAGAAAAAGCACTGGCAGTGATAATATTCACACAGCAGTGACGGAGCAGGGCTGGACGTGAGCTTGAAACACCACTCGGAGGCAAACGGGCAACACACGGCTGCTGAACTCGCTGGTCACATGGGTCTTGCTGCCACCTTGTCCCCAGGACCCCACACTCTGGACAGCTGCCCCAGATAGCCAGCAGACTGAATACCCAACAATCTCCTCTTTTGCCCTCTGTAGATGACAGGTAAGTCACTGAACTGTTGGTTCCAAAGAGCGATTCCACAGCTCCATGACTTGTTTACTTAGTCTGCTTCTTTTACCGTAAATGAGCAAGAGACGTATTTAATGCAATATTAAAGCACTCTTTTTATGGGCGCGTAAGAAAAAAGCAATAACAGCAAAACTTTTCAAGTTGACGTATAAACGTCTCTAATCTTTGTGTGATTTATCTTTCACAAGTCTTACCTCGAAAGGGGAACCATAGTCTACTGTAAACTCTATATCTTAATTACAAACTTTGGCTCATTATTTAATTTACATAATTCTTTTCCGCAGCCTCAAATGACACCATAATTATCGCATTGTGGAACATTGTGTTTTTTATCAATATAACTTTTAAGAGAATATTTAGAAATGCTGAAACTAAGATAATATGGATAATATTTTCTTACCTTCCAGGTCTGGTTAGTGAGGCTAAAAGAGTCGTAATTGGTGAGGTTCTAATCTGATTAATGGTTGTTTGCCACGTAATTGGCGATTGCTCTACCTATCACGGTTAACTAGTGCAGCAAAGAGGGTTTGCAGATCAAATGGTTTTGCCAAAAGTGAAGAAAGAAAGAAAGCTAAGCTTTTGCAAACCCTGCAAGAGAAAACACTCTGGAATGGCAAAGCCACATAAAAGTAGCCATCACTCTAAGCTCAGCATCAAGAGCTGTCAGGACTCTGCGGATGCATTTTTTTTTTACCCCTCTTCTGTTGTTTTTCTTTTTCAAAGAATGTGGAATTGTTTCCAAATCAATTTATATTCCTAAACTTCCCACACACTCATTCCTAGCCAGAATAGATCCAGTTGTTTTTTTCCCCCACTTTGTACAACTGTAAACAGCTGTCATATTAAAGTTCGTATTGTCTTTGTTAATAAGACACTTATAGTTCTCTGGTATGATAGCTAATGATAGGCTCGATGCCTCTGTGTTTGCACCTGAAATTGGGCTGCTATTAAAATTAAAAAATGAAAATGATTCCACATTCTGAAGATCATTGGAAGCTATCCATTGGCTCTCGCATATACACCGAATGCTACCTAAAAGGATTTCATATTCTAGGGAGGCAAAAACAAACAAAGCAAGTATATTTCTACAATATGCACATGGAAACTGTTTTTCAATTTTGCAACCAAAAAAATAAAAACTGTTTCAAAAAGAACTTGGAATTTTGCTAGATGCGCGTCAGAAAATACAGAATGTGTAGAGCTTTTTGCCAACCCTTTCAGCTGTATGCCCCTCCCAGATAAAAGAAATGCAAACTTTAGTTTGTTCAGTACATCCGATGCATATTCAATACATACGGTAAGTGTACTTGTCACTTTCATACCTTTTTAAATGGTAATAAATAACATATGTAGTCACAAGAGAATTTCAATAATTATTATTCTAGTTTTTCCATAACATCAGAAACTGATAAACGTCTTATGTATATAGCCATCAGAGACAAAATTTAAATAAAAATATCACATTAAATACACATTAACAAAGCGCAACAAATATGTGAAATCCAGGTGTGATTGGTTGGTCTGTTCTGTATTTAGGAGACACAATTAGCTCATTGAAAGCTTTGATGGTTCCTTAAGATATGATATGATGACTGTCATTGCTGGTTGGTTCTGCTGCTTTTGTCTGATGTGGGTCTATGACCATCCCCACCACTTCACCACCTCTTTGTGTTTGAGTGTTGATCTGACACCAGGCTGTGAACACGTTGGGGTGGAAGCTGTGTAGCGGTGTTGGACACTAACCAGTGTCATTTTGCACCATTTTCAGTATTCTTTTCCTGTACACTTATAGCTATTGAAGCATCAAGAAGGTCAAATAGGCATGATTTCAGATTACTGATGTGTTAAAGGATTTGGCTTGAATGCATTCATCCATCCGTTTTCTAAGCTGCTTGTCCTATTTAGTGTCACGGGGGGGAGGGCAACCCATTGCAGGGCACAGTCACACACTAGAGGCAATTTAGACATTCCAATTAGCCTCCATTGCATGGCTTTGGACTGCAAGAGCACAAGGGGAATATGCAAACGCACACGGTGCAGACAGGGATTGAAACCCACGACCCTGGAGGTGTGAAGCAGCAGTGCTAACCACTGAGCCACTGTACCCCCCGAATGTGTTTGATTCCCCAAAATAAAAAAAAATAAAAAATCTGAACATGACTTTTTTCCCTTTATGTTTATGTTACGTTTGCTCAGTCTGGCAGATAAACGGATTATTCATAAGGGCTGGTCCATATATGTGGCAATCAGAACTATGTGGTCCCTGAGACAGAAGTAAAATAATACTTTTGATTGTTCTTTAATTTCAAGGATTAGTATCTGTAACAGGCGTCATCAACTGCATATGAAGGTCACTTAGATGCTCAGAATGCTCTTCTGGTGCCTGGATGTACCATGATGGGGCCAGAATTGAGGCTAGATGTTGAAATAGATGCGCGGTGTCTCTTTAACAGCAGTTTGAAACAGGAAAGTGTGGTATTTCCTCAACCATCGTGATGAAGTTTGCTCTTTTCTGTCTATTGCCTCCATATCAAAATGCTGGCTAACCATCTAGGAGACGAATAGCTCTAAATTCGCTGGCTATTTCTTTGGACAGGTCTTAGCATGCTTTTCAAGGGGATGAGGCATGAAGACTCAGCTAATATATATATTACATTTAATGTAAACTGTATGCTAATCGTGATCTCCGTGTCTTTTCTTGTGAAGAATGCACTGGACACTTGGAGTATCTGTCTTGCTGGTCGGAGTCCTCTTTGTACCTGTAGACTCTGGAGAGAATCGACCGAGGAGCTCCGTTTCATTACCATACGAAGGTGACGGAAAAGTGTTGGACAGGCAGGCACACAAACAGGAGGTGCTGGCTTCCAGCCAGGAGGCTCTGGTGGTGACCGAGCGGAAGTATCTGCGCAGTGACTGGTGCAAGACTCGGCCGCTGAGGCAGACGGTGACCGAGGAAGGCTGCCGGAGTCGCACGGTCATAAATCGTTTTTGCTACGGCCAGTGCAACTCCTTCTACATCCCGCGGCAAATACGCAAGGGCCAGGAGGCCTTCCGCTCATGCGCCTTTTGTCGACCAAACAGGTTTGCCACCATCATTGTGGAGCTGGATTGTCCAGGCCTGCAGCCCCCCTTCCAACACCACAAGATAGAGCGGGTCAAACAGTGTCGCTGCATGTCAGTTGATGTTGCCGGGCCTGATAACCAGTGAGGTCTGGAACATTTATTGTTTCTCCTCAAAGGAGAGGTCTTATGAGTCTTGGTTAAGGAGATCTAGGTTTGCCAGCTATACAGTAAGTCAATCTGAGAATAGAGTTGTCTGATAATATATTGCTGTTGGAAAGAAAAACGTTCACATGTGAGAACTTCAACACACATGTGAGAACTTTACACACGTTTGAGACCTTTACTGAACTTTTTGAAGCTCCTCCTTTCTTATACATGATTGGGTAAATGCGTAACATTATATATATATATATATATATATATATATATATACACTACTGTATATATATTTATATATACATATTATATGTGTTTCAAAAAGTTACTTTATTTTGCAAGTGCAATAATCACAGAATCATCTGATCTGCAGAGATGTGGATGTATTTTTTCTTCTATATGATTTTGAATCATTTGTTAAAATACAGATAACTGGTACTTTGAATCATGACCTTTGTCTATGGAGTTCATACAGATATGCAGATGAATACAAAGTGATGTCAAATTTCCAAAATAACAGTAAAATTCTGATAGCAATGAGGACGTGTTTTGAACTTGGGGACATTATTCTAGGGAACATTAGTCAACAAAGTACTTGGATGGCATACGTGAATCATTTTTTTTTCCGTGTTTCAATGAGCAATGTTACATTGATTTTTGACCTACATTTACATTCCCATTCACTTATTTGGCAGACACTTATGCCCCATACAGATGACACACAAGTGGGGCAAATGACGTCCGAACCCCCTATAGATCTATTTGAATCTAGTGACTTGTTGGCAATGGGTAAGAGTTTTCAAAGTATAACTTTTCAAAGTGTTCCTAAGTGATGACCACTTTTAATTTATGAACAAGATCATTTTTTTTTTTTGAGCAAATAATCTGCAATGCAAGAACATAAAAGTTAACTGCTACCTAATGTATATTTTTTGCTGCATTATATAAACCATTGAAACTTGTATATGGTTGTAGATCATGTTAAAATATAGTTAAAATTTTCTAAAGGCATCCAAATACAGGAATTGAAATGAATGTTTATTTTTGACATAAAGGCACTGAGGGTTAGCTTCTAGATTGGCCCTTCCGTTCAGTGGGTTCCTTTTTACAGGATCCATTGCTTAACATTTTGGTATTATTATAATTTGAAGCTCCAGCAACAGATATCGTGCTGTCTTTGACACCAAGATATGTCATAAGTTAAAGACATTAGAATTCTCTGATCTTTCAGTATATCGGACTTTTCTGTGTGTTTAACCATGGCACAATATACGTTACATTAACTATTTGTTTATTCAGCATTTATTACAATCAGATTTATTGCAATTTAGCATCAAGTCCCCAAGTGAAAAAGCTGGGAAGAACAAACAGAAAATTAGTACCCAGGACAGAAAAAAATTGTATTGCCTCCAAAGAAGAACCTAGAGTATAAAGAATACTTTCTAAATTTATTACAGTGCTGCCATAAAGTGTATTTATTACATAAACGTTTACACGTTTCAGTGTACTTACTGTATCTCCATGACATCTTCAGTATCTAAATGAAAAGGTTCAAACAGTAATATAATAATAATAGTCGAGGAGAGAAGCTGGTTTTGTTCTGAGCAAGATCACTTAGGGAGGGCTTAGCTTATGTGTGATGGATAATTCACCATGTAATCCCATTTACCGCTGAATTTGACCACTTGATTTCAGGTCATGAGGTGTTTCACCAACAGAAGGTGTATCCAAAGGACACCAGAAAAGCTACAGTTATGGTCACTCAAATCTTAATTCTCAGATTTGATTTGGGTGAGAAACGCTAAAGAGTATTTAATAACTGCATGCTAGTGTTACGAAAAACTCAATAAATAAAGCTTGACATGTACGTCTATGCTGTATTTTTGACCAATATACAAATTCAGTCTGTATCATTTTTAACTTCTTTGTTTTGAAGGTAAGCAATTAATTTGCATGGACTGCTTGTGATACTGTTATTTAAAAAAATATTTATGATTTTTTTTAAATTTTAAGATATTTAAAAAAATGTAATCAGTACAATGTAAAAAAAAAAAAAGAATGGAAAGGGTTAATTAGCCCGCTTGCTATTACAAATGCGGTCTGGGGTTTGACACTGTGACAACTTCTTCCTCTACAGAGCGTGAAACATTGCTACTTTGCTACTTTCCTCCATTACTTTCAAACTGAAAGGATCAGTACTTTTATTTAGTATGGTCTTATGAAAATAAATGTGTGACAAAAACATTGGGAAAAAATTACAAGACATGTGGAACAGGGGACACAGTGGCTTGGGGGGCAGAACTGTAGTCCCACTGTAGTCTCATTTTGATGCCTAACGACAAACATGGGATTTTTGGGATAACTTAAGACTAGCTGGCTTTCCTGATTACAACAATACCAAATGTGTCCAGATTGGCTAAAAATCCTTTAACTAGTATGCTAGGCAATTGGGCCAAATTTTGCAAATTTTCAGTTTGGCTCAGCACTACACTTGTCCACAATGAAATATATGGTTTCTTTGTTCTATACACTCTAATAAAATGCATTTGCTTGGGCTTGACTTTCATGTAGCTTAATACTTATCCATTTTTCATAAGCACAAATGTAGGTCCACACCAAGCCTTAGGAAGCTAAAGGGCAAAAGTCAGATGGAGATCTGCCCAGGAGTGCACAACACCAACAAATCTCGCAACACGAAAAACGTTTGTCCACAGCAACAGCATTATATTATTAGAAATGTGCTGTATTTTCTCACAACAGAAGTGGTAAAAGCCACAGGGGGCAGTATACATTGAGAGTGATTTCAGGACTATAGTTGTTTTTCTGAGTGTTTGTGTCCCGGTGTATTTCATTCCATTTCTGATCCGACATCCACCTCATCTCTGTGTCTTCTTCAATTCCGGCTCACTCCGATTTACAGCTCCACTGGTGTTAGTCCTTTTGATTTAGTGCGTATTCCTAGTGTGTACTGCTACGCACACCATTCCCTGGAATTTTCCTCTCAAATTTGCACTCCCTCTGCAACACAATGGACAGACTGCAGCTCCTGGTAACATCCACCATAGACTTCTCCTTTTGCACACACGTGTGTGTTACAGAGACCGGGTTGTGTGATGCCATATCAGACAGTGCGTTAATTGGCATCCTATCCAGGGGTAAATATAAAAGTTTTCTGCACATTGCATGAGGAACAAACCGTGATCTGTGCCCTGAGCCGTCTGTTTGACCTTTTGCGGTGGTATTCTCAGTGGTAGGATTACAAAAGATAAGTGCAACGTTGTGTTAAACCTACTACCTTTAACTTTGAGCTGAAGCAGAAATGGACTTCTGGAATGTTGCTTCTTCCACCTTTAGTTGTCAAAACAAACAGCTTCTATCTTATTCACTAAAGGGAAACCATTTACACAAACAACTCTGACCTCTGTGATTATTTTCCTCCACAGGCCGTTGATAGATATCTTGCCAGGAAGTAGAAGCTATTTCAATAGTGGGGTAGTATTTTCCTAAGCAATTGTTTTACTGCAGACAAATGTTGTAGAACAAGCAGGTAACTGATGGGAGGCCACATTACATCAGAATTGAAAAAGAAAAAAAACCCGTGCTTCAGAGTTTTCAAAGGTTTTAAAGAGCGGCAGAACTTCTTGCCTGTTGTTGGCAATGCATGGCATCCTGTCTCCACCTCATATTAATGTACTTCTTTGTTTATGATGTCCAGATGGTGGACTGACAGCTTCCTTCAATAGCAGTATGTGATCTTTTTAGCAGACTCCTGGCCAAGTGCAAGTTTGCCCCAAGCTATTCCCACACAAGTACTTACTACTCACTCAGAAAGCATCTAACTTTTGAAATGCTTCATCAGGCAGTAGTAACTGACTTCTCCTACCGCTCCACTTGTAATACTTGTTTTGTGGAAAATGTGCAACAATTTTCTGTAGAATAGTTCCCTAAGTTTTTCTGGGATGGACAGCAGGCTGATTTCCATTTAAAACAAGTCAAGAAAATAGTGCCACACCGCCTCCTATATAGTGCAAGTCCTCCTAGGTCTGATGTACGACTTTCCTTTTGAGGAATATCAAATCATCCTGTGTAATTGAAGCCAGAGTCAGACTGTCTAAGTGCCCTGACGTTTCCAATACAGCCAGCACTTTCATCCAGGGTTGCCAGCACTGAATCTTCCCATTGATCTTTTAACATGTGGTGTCTATTGTCTGCTGATCATTCCACCCCAAGAATACGATTCAGCGGCTGATGTCATGAAATTTGATTTGAACATAACAAATCAATATTTTAATACACATTCATTTTAGTAGCATGCAACAATTCCAAGTAACAACATTGTAATATATATCATTGTTTATGGATACATGCGCATCACCACCCATACACACACGTACACACAGGGATGGTTAAGCTCCAAAAAGTATTAAGAATAATAACAAAACACATCATGTTTAACATCTACAAATGGTATGCGATGAATTCCGTCACAGACTGCAAAGTAGAGTTTGAGTAATTGACTATGACACAGTACTGCTTCTTCTGAGTCCAGCATTCTGTGGCTGATTTGATGTTTAAGCTATAAGCAGCCCCAGTTGACACTGTTGGGCAGAATTTTACTCTAGGCATACAAAACGTACAAAAACCGAGTTATTTTTAGTTTTGAGAGACATATATTGACTTTAGCCCTCAAGAGTGACATGTCACGTCACACAAAGAAATCCATTTATGGAGAAAGCCTGTAACAGGGATCAAAGCATAGTCTACATCTCACTGTTGTTGTAAAAGATCTTCACTCATCAAGGCATTCTTTACACCTAAATGCTAGCGCACTACCACAGCGAAGGCACATGTGCGGTATTTACAATACGCTCTTATTTGAACGTAAAGTGCTTTGGATTAGTTGTTTTATAATGAGGGAAAAAAGCGGAAACAAACACAGAAGTCCTTTGAAGTCAATTTTTTGAATATGTCAGAAAAAAATCAGTTTTTAATACAAGAAATAGACCAAATGGTTTATCCATTTATTAAATATGTGTCGTCTTTGCTTATTTCATTTATAACTAATCACCCAACTTTAAAGGCCTGCAGGATAAACATCGCCAGAACATTTCAGTGCATGTTAGCATGAAATGTTTATTCGATTTCCTGCACCAAACTGGGTGAAAACACCAGAAAAAGGGGACCTATCCATATGTAAGACCAGGACCACGCAGCCTCAAAATGGGTTACCTTCCATCTGCCAGCAATGGTTTCTGTAGTGCCTGATAAGGAAAGTAAGGTAGTGGCTCATTACTCCCTGACAAACGGAACACGGTCCTGGGTAGGGCCTTGAGATTTACAGCCTCAGGCAGATACAGGAGAGGCAGGAAGGGATCAGACGCCTCTTTGATGAGGAAGAAGCAGACAGCTAAGAGGGCTTTAAGGCCTACTTCATCCTACACATGCACAGATTATTTGAAAAACTGATAAACAGATGTTATGGTCAATGACAATGAAAAGGATCAGGAAGCATTATGTGCAGGGGTTAATGAGGCTGCATATTCTCTCTATACTGTAGCTAGGCAAGAAGGGTGTTTCACTGCCAACAATTAAGTACAATGTGCTAATCCATATTATCGAGAAATACCGTATTTCTGGCTACATTATGAAGAGCAGGTATCGCATTGTATAGCATGCTTAACAGGGTCATTAGCATCAAGTTGAACAAAGAAATTTCACCCCAATAAATTACAAAAAATTTTAATAATGGCATGAGGTGTTCAACAATGGGTTTATTATGGTTCTGCAGTAGATCCAATTAAATACAATGAAAATAAATTAACACTATTAATCAATATTGGGCCATCTATTAACTTGCATTGCCATCTTGTTATAATATTATAAAAGTACTTTCAAAGAATCATTATGGGCTTGAAAAATTGTGTATCACTGCGATAACAATGTTTAGCCAACCATGAAATTGGATATCTTAGATAAGAAGACACTTGGCTGGGATTGCTTTGACCACTTGAGACCCAGTCAAACTGTTCCATATTTTACATGGATCAGAAGAAAGCTGAACTTCCATTCCAGGTTTGTATTCTTCCACAGAGCTTCATATGATTGGTGATGGGTGCAGGGTGTTTGCTCAGCTTAACTGAGGAAATCCCACATTTTCTCCTTGTAAGGCTGCAGACAGACCATGGAGAATTCATGACAAGAACATATTTGCTTTTGTTATTCTCTAAAATGTATTTGTTTTGAGAGTGGTCAAGACATACAGTAAATACCCTCTAAATATACAGAACCTATTTGTTCTGCAACACACCAAAGCAGGGTTGAAACAACCCTGGAGCCTATCCCTGGAAACACAGAACATGAAACAGGAGAAAGGTTGGACGGGATAACAACTTTAGACGAGAACACACTACTGGGAATTTAGAGACACAAATCCACTTTGTGGAATGAAACCAGAGTATGCAGCAGAAACCTAAGCAAGTACAGAAAGATCAAGCATGAAGCATGAGTACAAAATAGATCAATAGAGGATTAATCCAATGGTGCACCTGTAAATGAAGCACAGATCCGTTCTCCATTTGTGTAGTTCTCCATGCCTCATTTTGTCACTTATCATCATCGGTCTGAATTATTATGATTGATACACGATGACAGAAATATTGATGAGTGTGGGATTGAATGACTTATAGCAGTTTTGGTTTAATAAACACATTATACACATTTACTGATTTATACCATATGACAGTCTAGGTCTTAGAACTGAGTATTCTTCATTTTAAAATGGTGGCGTACTTTAAGCAAAACAACAAAAAAACACACGGTGGGGGGGTGTAGCTCAGTGGGTTTTGGTATCCGGGCCCTCTGGAGATCCGCTGTTAGTACCTCCAGTGGATCTTTTCAACTTCCCATTCCAGCGTCGCATGTTTTTTAGCAGAAACCGTCCCTTCACAACAATACTTTGTGCTCTGCCTCTGAGAGCAACCTGCTCAGTAACCCAGGCTTTCCGGTGTTTTCTGGTGATAAGAATCAGAATCAAAATCAACTTTATTTGCCATGTACAGTCCAGGTACAAGGAATTTGTCTTGGTGCATTTAGTTACAATACAAAAAATTTTACAAGAACAAGAATAACATAAATAACATAAAAATAGTATGTAGAAGAGTATATACATAAGAAAGTATGCAAGTATCAACCGCGCAGTGTTGAATTCTTTTATACTGAGCTTTACTATTAATGATAGTGTGTCCAATACAATCAGAGGTTATTGGCAGGCTCCGCTGTAAAACTATAACAAAAAGACTGAGTTCTGTAAATCTGCACTTTGTGTGAGTATTGCTGCCATCTTTATGACAATTTTAGACCAAGTCACTCTGAAGACTAAAACACGTGTTAGCATTTGATTTAGAACAGCCAACATCTCTCTTTTAACATTTCTCAGTCAATTACTGATGATCTCAAAGGTGATCTGAACCATGCCAGCATTATTATGAGACCACAAATATCCAGACCACTAAGATAAATTAAACATTTCAGCTTAAAAAAGATGAATCCTTTCTTTATTCCACAGCTTCTTTAAACTTGACTGCTGCATGGTTCTATTACTGTTTCACATTGGCTTTGACTGGTTGAAAAGACCACGTCAATTTTTAATTACTCAATTAACTATCCTCCAGCGTATTTCGCCGGTTCCCTGTTAAGTCTAATCGCCTGCTGAATATTAATTCGCTGTGTGAGTGTCATCGACTGACTGCATTTTAGACCTAGTACTGTCACCCCTTAATGTCTTCCTTTGATGGCTACTCCATTATATGCAGCCTTTAAAATGAAAGATCTTCCAGATTCATTTCACCTGATGTGCAATTTCAGGCATCAGGGTAATTGACGAAACGACACAGGAGGTTATAAGGCTGATCTGAGGTCAGAGGCTAAAGTGCAAGTGCATTCAGATAATAGCAAAAGGGGTTAGAGTTTGACAGAGCGGTTTGCAGATTTGGCTTTTCATTTGGATATTGACATTACACGGTGCAATGCAGAGAGGACATTTGGTACAGTTAAAGGCATTTTTTAGCTTCTTGGTCTGTGTTAATAATCTTGCAAATATTAGTAGGTGTTTTATGCTGTACCTGAGAAGTAATTTCAGCTATGTTATTAGAATAAAATCTCGCACTTAAAGTATGTGAATTAGAATGAAGAAGTTTGACATTTCTCAAAAAAGGGTTTAAGTGTGGTTTCCCTGGACTCAGGTCTTTCTGTTTATTGTTAGGTTTGAGTTGTATACATCCATTAGAAATCAAGGTAGATTATTATTATTATTATTTCATTACTTTATTCAACCCTGTGGGGAAATGTAGGTTTTGCTTTTCCCCATCTTGCTCTGCAAGTTAAGAGCTGAGGGTCGATGCACAGGGTCAGCCAGTTAATGCTGAAAGTATAGTGAAAGAATAGAGGGTAATACATTAAAAGCTGAATGTTGCCTCAGTTGGGCTCTGAAACAGCAAACCTTCAGGGCCACAGATTGCGTGTTTTTGCGTGTTCTTACTGTGTTCATGTGGGGTTGCTCCCACAAAACCTGCAGTAAGGTGAATTGGTGTCTCCGGATTGCATATGGTGAGGGTGTGCCCTGAACTGGTATCTCTTCTAGGGTCTCCCCTACGCTGGCCCCAGTGCTTCCTGGGGTAGCCTCATGCTATACTGCATAAGGGGGTGTGGAAAACGAATGCTTTAACAATTACATTGACATTTTAAAAGAATGAATAAAAAATGTAAGAAATGGACACTGCATAATTGCTATTCCTCCATGGAAAGTACTGAACGTTTATGGCCAGCACCAAACACGACATACTCTGTAACTGATAACGTTTGTCACGTCATTGCTATTATCAGTTGAATAATGCCACCTGCTGGTCAGACTTGATTTAGTTTTAATGTCTAAAAGATTCAATTTCATTAAGGTCCAAAAACCACAAACACTTTCATACAAAGGAGGAATCCAAGAACAGCTTAGTGCATAGTTTGATTTTATTTGAAGGATATAAGTAAGACAAATTCAAAAACACTACACAGAGTACACCTGGTAGTTTGTCCAAAAGCAGCTAATGTGACCAATATATGTGATGTTTATACTACAGTGCACGACTACATCAAACAATGTCCAGTACATTTCCAGAGAGTTTTTTAGAACACCCATCAATTTACTATTTAAAAACGAGCCAATCCTCTCTCACTACAAATAGTTTGTTTTACCCCCTGTTAGTGTTACAGAAGAACCAGATGATCATACGAACTTTCACAACTGGTGACCAGTCCTGCATGTTGTCAAATCTACTGAATTTCAACACACAAGAGAAGCTTTTTTTTCAAATGATAGTGAATACCAGCATATACACTTACTGAACTGTGAAAGTGGTCCAACCAGTAACATCACAAGCATTATTACACATTTTCATTAACGGTTCTAACTCGCCATCAAGACCTAAACCAAGAAATGAGTTGCATCGGATTTTAAAAGCAGTAATTATTTGGTTTTCCAAATTATTGCCAGGTAGAAATAATTTTAATTATAATCCACAAATGACCACTTTGCCGATACATTATTTTATATATGAATCCCATTGCCATAACTAATGCAGAATAAAACCTCATCCACTAAGATAAAATCTTTAATGTATTACACATAATAGAAAAACATCAATTCTCTTTCTTTGGTAACCTTTTCTTAATAGTTGTATGCATTAAGATTTCTCTACGCATCTACAAAGTGCATAGGAGAAAAAGTCATCTAACACATTCTGCTGATAGTGAAAAAAACACAATGTGACTTGCAAGGGAAATACTGATAATGCCACACACTGCAAATTTGCAGAAGCTATGTTTTGCATTGTACTGTAAATCACTACACTGCTTTTTTTAGAAAATGAAAGTTGTTTGACTTGGTGTCTGAACATTAAATCTAACCCGGGGATCCGCACGTGACCCTAAAGATCGCTTTCTCCATACAGCGCAGTAGAGAAAGAGGTGTAGTCCAGGGCCCCTGCTACTGCCCCGGGCCCACAGTAGGGGGGCATCCTCTGGATACAGTATTCTGCCTGGTCCGGGGGCAGCTCCCTCCTTAGTTCCTCTGCTAAGATGTATGGCTGTGAACATAAGGACACATTGTATGCTTTAACTTGCAAACCATCCATCCATCCATCTGCTCTTCAAGTACAAGGCGGGGGGGCGGGGACCTATAGCAGACAACAGAGGGCTCAAGGCAGGGAGAGAGACTTCAGAAGAGGAGGCAAGTCTATCCCAGGACACACAAACTCACAAACATCCCATAGTCAACGTAAAGATCCTAACTTGCCTAGCTTTAGTGTCTTCGTAAGCACTTATCATTGTAATTATACGTAGGTCTATAAATGTCGAAAATATTATTTGCGGAAGCGTCTAGGCAACTTGCAGACCACGAGTACAAATGTTCCCTTGTGTCTGTGCAACTCTGTGGGAGGAAATCATTTTGTTACTCAGATATGTACTGTTGAAGATTGACAAAATCGTGTGAACCACCGCTAAAAAAAAATCTTTGGTGTTCAACGGCTGATATAGAGCAGCAAAGTAGTTAACCATGGAGGGACATTTGTCAAACTATGATAAACGAACACTATACACAGGGAATTTAAAGAAATTTCAGCTGAAAGAAGTCCCTTTACCAGTATGGCAAAAATACAAATAAAGTAAAAATACACAATACTCGGCTGTGAATGAGTAAATAACTGATAATTCAGTGGCTAGTATCCAGACAGACTTAATACCGAAGATATCACTCGATATCATTCATAATACAATATCATTCTATTTTGACCTGTTAAAGTGCCTACGTAACAGCTACTTAATATGCAAGTATAATGGTGATGAAATGGTCCCTTCATGAGTTCTAAAGGCTCTTTGATAATTTAGGGAAACTCGTGATTTTGCCACTGAATTGTGGCTCAGCGGGTAGCACCATGACCTCAACGCTTCCCCCAGCTCTGTGTACGAAATTTGCATGTTCTCCGAGGGTTCGAATATGTACTCCAGCTTCATCCCACCCATTTAGCTGACTCTAAATTGCCCATTGTGTGTGACGATGTGCCCTCTGATAAACTGGCATTTCATCCAGGGCGCCCCCATCTCGATCCCCTTGTTTCCTGGGGGAGATTTCAGGCTAACAGTCACTCTTTACTGGATAAGTGGTTGTTGAAGATGAATGGATACAGTGCATGAACATCCATTCTGGTAATATAAAGAAAGTTATTGATACATATTGGATTAATATGAAACAATTGGTACCTGTTTTGTTAACCTTATGCTGTTGACGTTATTTTATGCCATGAAAGCTGCATAATTTACATAAAGTAACTGACAAAAGTAAAGTTTCATAATTTCACCTTAAATTTACTTGAAAAATAACCTTCTTTTATAGTATTGGTTTCCATCTCATTTACACACTACCCCAATGACCAAAAGCCTGGATTTTAAAGCCTAGCTTATGAGAAAGCACATAGTGAGAGGGGCGATTACCAGGCAGTGAGAAATATTGACAGTAGCTTTGTTTAGCAACCATCCTGTGAGTGGACTAGTGTGTGGCCCACCTTATCAGCTGCCAGGATCCTGAATGAGGCCACCACCTGGTCTGCCGTATCTGTGTCGGCGGTCTCTCTGGTCATGAAGTCAATGAAGGACTGGAAAGACACCACTCCGATCCCGTTGGGGTCCACTATCGACATGATGCGGCCAAATTCCATCTCGCCCTGCATTCAGTATCGCCAGGACAGACTTTTTTAAAATCGTTCCCCTGGAAGCATGACTGCTTGTGAAAGTAGTTTCAGGAAACAAATCAACTGAAATGTGACCTGCGTATTTGATACGTTCATCACATACTGTATGTGTGACAAACTTTGTGATAAGAAAATTTAGTCCATTACTTATATCATACAAGGGGATATACTGTTGTATTTGGGGGGTTGTTTCAGCTTTTTTTTTCTTTCAAGAAAGACAAATACTCATAGAATGCAAAAGTTGTCATTATTCCATAAATTTGACTTACATACAGGACTGACAGTCTTGGTGATTGCCCATCATGCTTTGCTTGTTTTTTTTTTTTTAACATTGGATTTAATACTGCATTTAATACTGTTTTCCGTTATGCCCGTTTCAATGTATGTTAAACATGTATGCATTGGCGGAGCGGTGCGCCTACCAAGTCATAGCCCATGGAAATCAAGCATGCTCTGAAATCATCCGTTTCCATCCCTCCTTTCTTCTTCTGCAGAGTTGGCAGGTCATTGGTCAGCAGGGGCACCAGGGAGATTTCGGGCAGGGCATCAAGACCAGGGTTGGGCCGGAAGTTGTGGGACACAGAACGGCGTGGTCAGAGAAAGAGGAGGGGAAAATGATGCCACGAATAACCGGAAAATAAATGGTGACAGGAGACAGAAGACGAGATGAAAAGGTGGTCATACAGACATATTGCACATAGCAACCACATTTTTTGGGGAAAAGAAAGAGCAGCTAAGGTAATACTCTCTGATGATTAATACTCTATACATGTTATTGGCTATTGAGCTAGTATGTGGTTATGGTGCCTCACATATACAAGATCAAAGGGGCAGACCATAAACTGCAGACCATAAACCACAGACCATAAACCATGGCATAAGTTACCAACAGCATCATATTGCACAAACGTCACAAGTTATGTGGATGTATTTTGTTCCAAAAATGTTTCTTTGTAAGTGATGTACGAAGAAATGATGACTTTCCAAAAACTAAAGGAAGGACAGTAAGGAAGACTTCTCCAGATGGGTTTTGGGAAATAAGTGTGACTATATTAAGCAGTGCTGTAGAGTAGCTTATGTTTAAAAGTCACATTTGTGACGCAGCTCGTGATGGAAACCGAACATATTATCTGTGTGAAAAAGTCAATACATTCTATAAATCCAAATTTTCCCTTTGCTGAAAATGTATTATTAAAAAACATTCCTGGAACGTTGACAGTGGCAATGCAACACATAATATAACGGTTTATTTCATTAATTAAACACCACAAGCGGCTATTGTGAAACAAGCAGTTTAAATGGACCAATCTCAGCTACACAATGAGCTGCACTGTACCCTGTCGAAGTGATTAAAGGACGAGCGGAACTCGTTCATCTGCTTCTGGCTGATGCCTTTGGCGTCCCGTGTCAGAATCTGAGTCTCCACTTCATTGATGGTCCGGGCGATAGTGGTGAGAAGGAGCTCCCAGCCGACGCGGATGTGCTGCAATCAACACAGAGAGATTGCAGCTTAATTTGAGCAGTCGATACATGAAGCAGACAGAATCTTTAGATGTTAAAACCAATAGCTAAGCTGTGAAGCAATTCCATCCATCCATCCATCCATCCATCCATCCATCCATCCATCCATCCATCCATCTCACCGCAGGGCACAGTCACACACGTGCTCGCACAATCCATAACTAATCTCACTTTTAAAATATCAAATTTTTAAACAGAAGTGTAGCCCATCTATCCAGTACCTCCATGGTGTAGTTGGTGTGCTTGTTATCAAAGATGAGAGATTCTTGTATGAGCTGGTGGTCCCCTTCCAGATGGTCGAGATTGGGTTTATAGTTGACAATGATGTCCTCATACTGCTTCAGCTGAATCATCTGGTCCTCAAGGGTCCCGGTCATCGAAGCGGAACAACGGCCAATTTCCTGTCAGGGAAACCAAACCATTTCTAATGTCACTCACCTCAATGGTGATCTGCAAGAAATGTATTAACATCCAACATCAATGTTTTTCATTTCGTTCCCATGTTCTTAAATGCAAACAGACGCACATGGGCCTGATGTGACACTGATTTAACAGGGATTGTAGGTAGTTTGACAACAGATGGAAGCTGATGGCAAATCTCAGACCTCCATTCTCGTCTGTATCCAGGGCCCAATGAGGTTGGCCTGGGATGCAAACTGTCGTCTGAGACGTTCGTTTGACTGCTGCCGAGCCAGCTCCTCTTGGAGGGAGCTGTCTCTCTGAGGGACCAGCTGCTTCACCTGGCCACATAAGCATGCATTGATGTTGAACAGACATCAGACAGACAGCCAACAGAATGCTAGCAATCTGAGCTCCAGAACGGGCTGATCTAGGAGTAGTACTAATGGGCAGTGTGCAGACCTACCTGAAAAGCATCTGTTAAAGGCAACTATTATTATTATTATTATTATTATTAGCAGTAGTAGTAGCACATACTATACACTTACAAATATAGTGAAACACCTAGGGCAATTTAGAGATGACCTTAGTCTAATTACATGTCTGGGGACTGCAATAGGAACCAGAGTACTGGGTGAAAATCAGCATGTGACAGGGAGAACATAGAAAGACTTGTGGAATCGTAAGAATGCCAAACACGACCTTGTCCCACTTTGCGTGAATCTCCTCTGGGGTGATCGTGCTGTATGGATTCGTCAGAGTGGCCTTGAGTCCGTAGCTCTGGGTGATCTTCTGCACCTCGTTGTGGATTCCAAGGATGGCCTTCCTCTCGCTGTCTGCTTCTGGCAATGTGGCCTTGAACTGCTCATGAGCTGAAATCAGACTCTATGGTAAAAAGATGCATCATTGTAATGGAATTGAAATCAGACTCTATGGTAAAAAGAAACAAGCAGATACAAGTATCGCTAGTGATAATTACAAACCATGACCACCGAACACGTACAGTTGTTAACCGAGGCACTAAGTGCGCTGTTCAACCAGATTTGAAGTGGATGCCAACCAGTTTCTCTCCAAATGAACAGATTTGTTTTCTGATATTCAGCAGACTATTATCTTAACTTTGAGCTGTGGACACTCTGATATAACAGCTAATATTGGGAATACCTGCATCTCCTCAATGCTGTGTACAATGAACATGTCCTGCAGGTCCTCCATGGCACCCTCCAACCAGTTGTTGAATGGTGCTGACCTCTTAGTGTACTCCAGGAAAAGCTGGTCAATGGTTTCCAGCAGTTTCTCGGTCCTCTGGAAACCAAAACACACCGGCATATATAAGAGAAGTTTGGTTTTACTGCTCATTCATATTGGATGAATATGAGATATATTTACTGAAGAAAATGTCTGTAAACAGATTTTTTCAAAGTCAATTTATTGTAGTGCACCTACTAAGACATAGAGATAATTGAGAGGGTAACAAGAGACATAATTATTCTAGAATAACACTGCAGTGTTAAAAGAATTCAAATAAATTATATTTGTATTAGAATAAAAATCAAGACATTCTTGTTTTCCAATTTTCACTGTAGGATATGAAATTTGTTTTTTATCCAAGGATGAACACAAACTCATTTCTATACATGCCAATAACAGTAGATCCTCACATTCATATCATCACATCTGATTCTGTGGATATCTGCTGGTGTTGCATATTTACTGGGCCCATCTGGTCCAGGACAGACCCGAAGATTTTTAAGATCCTTTCCTGGCAATGTGCGAGCCAGCTACCTAGCTTCCAGGCAAATGTCAGCTCATCACCCCCCTACCTCGAGGGCCTCCCTCCGTTTCTGGGTCAGGGTTCCCAGCTGATCCCACAGATCACAAATCTTCTGGCACCTCTCATTGACTGCAGCGATGGCATGGTAGTCCAGCTCACTGCAGACACCAGCGATTACGAATACATATATTGTAGCTGTTCGTATAATGATAACTTTACAGTCTGGTGGTATTGTAATTCTAATTGAATCCTTAGTGACCTTTAGTAAAAGTATTTTAAAACAAAATTTGATAAGGACTGTAAAATAAAACTTCTCTAAAAGTATTATACAAATCTCATGGAAATGCACAAGCAGCTCATTATTTTAACAAAAAAGACTGAGTTTATAAGTACATTTTGATATTGATTTTGGATTATTAGTAGTATTATTACTACTGTCTTATTTTGCCGTCAGTCTACTGGATCTGTCGAAGCCCCACACACTTTAAACCTGCAAATAATTTTGCAAATGCAAAATGTAGAATCCCTTTTCCAAAGAATCACAACTGACCGATCCAGGCTATTCCTGAAAAAAAATATCAGGGTGTAAAGTGTAGGAGTTGCTATAAGCTTGGTCAATAAGAGTGTTTCTAACCTCTTAAGACAAACCCTTCCACAAATAGAAATTTGACCAGTCGGATGGGCAGTGTGGATATCTAGATAGCCAGGATTACTCTCCTATGACCCCCTCTCCCCTCAGTACCCTGATCTACCTATGATCTCGGCTTAGGGAAGACAATCGCTGACTGCCAACAGACTGAAAGGGTTAGGTGTGAGAGCTCTCATATATTTAGAGCTTTTAAACACAGGGAACTGTTCTTGTTCATTTAGAACAATACACTGCTCAGAAAGGCTGGGGACAAGATGTCAAACCATTCCATCTTCTTCAAAGTCCATACAACTTGTTTTTAGTTGCAGACGTATCTTTCTAATCCCTCGGCAACGTAAATAGTGAATGGCATGCGATGATCCGAGGCACAGAGAATGAGAATGCTTTACTTTAACTCCTGGGCAATGGCTGCGATCTGCTCCACTCGGTCTTGATGGGCCGCCAGGTCACTCTCAAAAGCCTCGTGTTTCCTTAGCAAAGCATGAACTTCCATTAAGGATGCTGACTCATAATCCTTCTGAGACAAAATATGCTCCTTGCCTGGACCATTCAAGAAATGAAGAGTCGGATTTTTTTCGTAAGTTTCAAGGACCAAATGCCAATAAGAGAACTTGTTTCAAAAGCACCGCAGGCACCCACCACCATGCTACCACACACCAGAAAGCATATGCTAAAAGTGCTCCACACATCCAAAGCACGCTTCTTCACTTCAAGTGGAAACTCACCATGAGTCCAGCCCTCATGGGTCGATGCTTTCTGACGAAATTTCTCGGCTAGGTGCTCCACTCGTTCCAACCTGCGAATCTCGTTCAACAGCCACTCCTCATAGCCCTTCTCTGCCTGCTCCAACCCCTGCCAGGCACTTGCAATGTCCTGACAAACACCGCAGCGGGGAACAGGTGAACCCAAACTGCGCATCTCATTCTGTATTCACATTCATCATTAGTCATATCTAAGTCACTCTGGAGGTAAAAGAATTTGAAATGAGGCTCCAAAACCCCATTTTTAAAAGTACTTTCACGTTCAAATATTGTCTCCCTAAATTGACTAAGCTATAGGCTGTTCTCTTCACCACATGCGTAGAGTTCGGCCTACAGGTGACTCAAGGAACAGAGTCAGGTGACTGGAGTTATTTGTGTTGATAAGTTGATAAGTTCCACCTGACCTTGATTCTTGTAGAAAGTGGATGAGATGGATGTGTTTTTCTTACCTTAGCCTCAATAATACAATTACAATTTGCAGACCAGTCCCAAGAGCTCAAAATATCTCCCTCATGTCCCTCTTTCATGCTTGAGTCCCGATTCATGAACCTAGCTTATTGTTCCATATTTCCATATGTTTTTCCTGCTAGCTCCAGCATCACCCCACCCCTGTCCAAACTACAGGAAGACAGTCTACATTTCAATTAGTTTTCTTAGTCATCCATGCCAGAGAAGTCAGTGGACATTTTGAACGACGGTCAGTCCACTTACCGACACCATCTTTCCTTCCGAAGGCATGAAGGAAGGCCGGTTGCTGATTCGCAGCTTGGTCTGCAGGGTATTGAAGTTAATCTCCAGCTGACACTTCTCTTGAACCTTTGGTGGCTTATGCAGTCGCCGGTAATCTCGGAAGTCCTCCAGCTTGGCCTGCATGGCTGCCATAGTCTTTTCTGAGGTTCGGTTCTCCAGCCACGGAGTAGTACGGCGGATCCACTCAAGAAGCTTGAAAATTAGCCACACATAGCAACAATCAAGCACCATTCTTTAGCCACAGAGATGCCACTGGTGTTTCCACATAAGCGTAGACACCTCAAATAGCTTTAGCAAATACCGAGCTACACAAATGGGTAAAATTTAACGCTAGAGATGTGTTTGTTAAACTAAAAATAGACTATAAAAGCAATAATGAGTTCATGTTTTGTGAAACTTTGTGTCCTTATTAATCATTTTGGGGCCATGCTATATTTAATCTTGTTTTAACCCATGCTATAATTTCCATCAAGCATAATTGCTACTTCTACCATACAGTGCGTCATATATTTAAGGGGAGAGCTGTACCTCGCTGGCTAGTCTCTCATACTCCTCCATCAGCTTCTCGTTTTCCTGGTTCACACCCAGAACTTTGCATATCCTATTAGCTGCTGTCTCTGCCTGGTAAATCAGAGTTAATGTATAAGTCGATATTTTACCATTTGCTCTTAACAGATAATAGAGAACCATCCTTTGAATCCCTTGACATTTTATTTAAAGATTATTTTTGAAGGTATTGTACTGGTAATAAATATGATTATTTCATTATCATTTTAACTGTTAAAATAGACTATTAAATAAATGGCATCCAATGTATTGTTACTATAATCACAATAATTAATCGGATCAAGTCAGGTTAAGGTTACAAACTTCAATGAATATTAATTATACGTTTAACAAATATGAGATATACATTTCCGATATTGAGACTAATCAAGAACAAAAAAGACATGCAACAGAACAATTTTCAAAACCACAAAATAAGAACGGTAATTCTCGTGTTAACCTTGATGGGAGAAAAAAACACAAAGCAACATATTCAAAAATATAAACATATACCTGTTCGGCTCCAGCAAAAGCATGGTAGAAGCAGGAGACATAGGTCATGATGGCTCTCTCATCAGGCTTGGGGGTGTTGATGATGTCTAGTGTTGGGAGGAGACACCCAGAGATAAAGACGAGGTAAGATAATGGAGAATTAAGCCAAGCACACAAAAAAAGACCACAGGAAAAAGGCAGGAGCAGTGACCCTCAACCATGACTGGTTGCCAACTCTTTCAACCCCTAATGACTTTCAATTCTTTTATTATCTTAAACCTCGAACTTCAGTTAAAAGAGGAAAAGGAGAAAAACTGTGTCAGGTCCATGAGTAATCCTACATGCAAAGTAACTCTACGTCAATACACAGTAGGCTTCTATCAGAAAGCCTAAAGACCATTCATTTCAGAGAGAGCATGACTGTAGGTCCCAGTATTAGGTACATGTGTGAGATGCTGACGGTTAAAACAGCCAGGCTATACTACCCTTCAGGAAGATACGCAACCTGAACCATTCCAGTACATTCAAGCTGAATAAATGGGTAAGATCTGAAGACAGTTTGGCAGCTAAATATTTCAAGATCCATGTAATACAGCATTTAAACAAAGTTCGTGGTTAGCACTAAGTAAATTAAATTCTATTTTTAGACAAAATGTACCATTGAATAATATCTCTTACTTTGTGACTCTCAAATTTAGAACACTCTGGTTGTGCAGATTAGATAAGCACTAAAAACAATATTTAAAAAGAAGTATTAACCGTATTGCTCAGAAGGTTTTATCAATTACACAATTTTGTAATGAAAATGTTTTAAAAAATTGAATTACCCTCCGCATCCAACATTTTAGGAATGTCCAGGTGTTTCTCTGCAATTTCAAAGGCTAGGTTTAGATTACCAAGAGGGTCATCCTGTATTAAACAGAGAGAAGGTGAAGGTAATGAACTGATGCAAAAATGTTAATCACCTCCAACTATACTGGACGATGATTCATACAAAATGCATATGCACAGTAGCACTTCTGGCTTACAGTACGTGGTGCTCTGGAGAGAATTAATGCAAAGTGCCCCTGAGAAAAATTAGTAAGACCGAGACAGGGAAGGTGGGAGAGCCGTCCCGTGCGGCCACAATGTGTGCCTCCGATGGCGCCCCGGGAATGACAGCTGGGAATTAACAGTACTGGGGAGTATGTGGCTCCACAGGTCAAGCACTGTATGTGTCCATTTGCCCAGGAGATTACCAGTTCAAGTCCCCTGGCCAGCAGAGCAATCATATCATTGTTGGGTCCTTCAGCAAGGCCCTGAACCACTGACAATCACTTCAGGCTTGCAGGATAAAAAGCCGACCCTGTGCTCGAACCGATAGCTTTGCTCTCTCCTATACGTGTGTCTCATACAGGGAAGTAAGAAAGGATATATGAAGACCAAAGAGTCCTCTTGTGCAAATGAAGCAGAATTATTATTACCTTCCATTACTAAAGGCATCTTGTTAATATTTCTCTGTGCCTGAGGTTGTCGTGCTGCTGTTTACATACGAGACGAAATGTACATAATATCATGAGAATTTTCAAATTCTTTTTTATTAAAGTTCCTAAGGTGAGCTATTGTGTCAAGTACGTTATTCTAGGAGGAAATGGATGCAGTCATCCTTCATGTCACACCCTGTTCCTGTGGAGGAGGACACGGAAGGCCTTTCGACCCACGGACAGTGTCATCCAGTTTCCTCGCATCTTGGGACGCACACACAGAGCTTAATTAGATACACCACGCCCACACGGATGATTCCTATTGGTTAATGTTGGGGCCAGTAATTTCATTAAAAATAAGTGAAGTCTAAGAGAGCAGTTGTAGGGTTACACTGTCATGCAGTGCACGTTAGGACCAGCATGCACATTTAGCTCATTAGAGAGGACCTTGTTGAGTTTGGCGTAGTCAATGAGGTCTGGCCGATGCCTGTGTATCAGCGCACAGAACGACAGACCGTCCTTCCAACTTTACATAGCAGGGAAAGAGCATTTTTAAAGTTACTGACAAAGCAACAATTTATAAAAGAAATTTTAAAATTCTGCCTAACTGACACTTTTTCTGCCAAAGGCTGATGTTAGGTGTTCAGACAGACAGCTTTCCCTTGGGGCTGAATCCAATTATAAATGATTTCTTGGAGTGGTAATGAGTACAACAGAACATTAAACACAAGTCTAATATATTCAGTATACTTATTCACACCGTTCATCGTGACATAGTTTTATTTTTTATTAAAGATTTACTAATAAACATAAAAATTGGCAATCACAGGCTTATATCAGCAAAGAATCATTTCTCATAAATAAATACATACGAACATACGTATTCCACAAAATCATCTTAAATCTGTAAAGTACTACTCTACAATAACAGTAAGATCCTTTCAGTTTGCTACTCTTGTATTATTAGTACAGCATCGTGGACTCACCTAACGTGGAAGTTCTGAACATTGACGTTCCTGTAGGGGGCCGTTTTCCTCTGACACCACAGGAGAAGACCTTCCTTCGCAGAGGTTTCTGAAACGTTCGCAATATTTTGATCCACAAATCCATTTTCCTTAACCACTTATGCAAGATTGCAGTGTACACACACACTAACACCACACACACACGTACACATGCACACACATGCTATAAGTGTATTTGCAAATTAACCATCCGTTAATGGCTGAATTGTCCATTCATTAAATCACCTTTACATTGCAATATTCAAAAGAGCAGTTTATACTGGCTTTAAATTCTCTTGGCCATTGTGGTTTGTTAGCTATTGTTTACACACTGATAAAGTTTTCTGTATTATCAATTGGAACCAGTAGGTCATGGGTTCGTGTTTTACATGATGCTCAAGGTCTAGCTGCATGTAGAAAGAGTGTCATAAGGCTTTTGTTCCATTTGTTAATTATTGCCATAGAGAAATTAACATTTTTTTACCCAGTGCTGCCATTAAGTTTCTTTGTATTTAATTATAAGTAGTAACTTAACAGTAGCAATCTGACAATAAACATGATTTGCTGAATAAAACAAATATGAATACAATATAAATGACTGAACTGCATATAACATGCACCCAAACAGTGGGTGCTTCACACCTCATGGGTCGGTGGTTTAATTTCTGTATATGGAGTTTGCAAGTTCGCCCTATGTTTCAGAGGTTTTCCCTGGGTAACTGGCTATATGATACGGTGTGTGTTGATGTGTTTCTGCCCTGGGATGGACTAGCATCCCATCCAAGGTGTACCCCAGCCTTGTGCCTTCACGAGGTTAGAAAATGGTGCATGGATGGATGGATGGATGGGTAAAAAATGTGCAGTTTATCCCTAATATGCCTCCTACCTTCAATTGAAATGTCCTGAATGGCAAAACGTAGGATAATGGTCCAAATCATACCCAGAGTCATCTTGATATTACCGTCCACAATTTCTAAAAAATGAAAAGAAAATTTGTGCAATTTGATTGATCATTTGTTGATCTACATGCTAGAAAAAAAAACACTATATACATTTAAAATTTTTCAAATTATGGTCTTTGTATAGTTCATAGTTTGCGGTTTACTGTACTACTATTGACATCAAGAAAAGCTGTACCTTCAGCTCCAATGGAAACAAGCCTGACCCCTTTGCTGGTAATAAAATCCAGTGCTTTGTTGACATTAGCTATTTTGTGAAAACGCATCTTTCCTCTGTCTGGTTTTGGTAGTCTTTCACCTGTAATTAAAATCAGATGACAGGCTGATGAACATTCTATGGAATAAAATGTCTCTAAACACACTCTTATCATCCTTGTCAAATTTTTTCTATTAAGTATCATTAACGATAATTGCATAGATAACACAGCAGATGCCTTCAGCGGCAGCCACTGTCACAAGACTCTGCCAGTGCTCCATGTACAGGTTGTGCAGTTAATTTACTATTAGGATAAATAAATATGCTCTTTTTTATGCTCTATAATCATCCGATTGTTGTGTCCTACACACAGACGCCAATAGGTGGCGATGTGGAGAAAGTGAGCCAGAGGGAGCTGGACCAGGGAAATAGGAGTGTTTGGTTTCATCCATGGACCATGTTGGTTAATATGGTAAAAGATCTGTTGATTACATCACCTCGTCGTTTTACTTCATGTACCCTTTACGACACAGACATTAACAACTGACTGAGGTGACAAAATTCCAAATAGCTAAATAACATGACAATTAACCATATTCAACTGCATTTAAAAAAAGAAAACGAACAAACAGAATGTAACGGGGAGGAATGATAACAAATGGGACTGGGGATTCTAGTTAACTTTAGATCAGTGTAAGGTCTGGACTATGCCAGCATTCAACTGTCAACAGTAGGTCATAATTAGAAGGCTTCTGTTGGGAGTGACAAGGAGTAGGCAATGGCATGCTGGGTAATTGCTTTATCAGTGCTTCAGTCATGTGGTGTGAGAAAAGTGCCAAAAAACACTCTTTGAAAGTATTCCTCAGCATGGTGTCTCGGTGTTGGGGATGTTTAATGGATATGCCGTCATTTACGTAAGATAGTGAACTGTCAGTTCTGCTATCTAAATTGAGACAGACATGTTTCTACAGTGTAAGGACTTTTTTTATCTAGCACTTTCTTGTGCTTCTTAACAATTAGTATTCCAAATAAGCAGAAAGAACCTGAAATGACTTCCAAGAGAAGCATGAGTTTGAGTCCATTCCTGAAGTCTTCCTCAATGTTCTCAATCTGTGTTCCTGCTTTCCTCAAATGGGAGTTGCACCATGCTGTAAATGTCTGCGAGAAAAGAAATCTTTATGAGTCAACTGATCTAATAGTGCAAAATGTACTAAAGAAATAATACTATGAAGCTGTATTGAAGCATTTGTAGATATATTTTTAGATTCCTTCAGCTGGCCTTGACCTTTCCATAAGTTCAATGTTGAAATATGAATCACTTAGTGTCATAATAAGCACATTAACTTTGGTTATTTTATGACTGAAAACACACGTACAGATGGCCAATTTTCCCAATAATAATGAGTAAAAAAAAAAAGGATAAAAGCCTAAAAATTAAAATGATCAATTAAGTTAAAAAAGTCTACATTAATAACACAGCAAGGAAACCTGTTTGTGTCAGAATTCCACATATAACCACCTGCACAAACACATGCCTAAAATGGTAAAATTTAAAATGAAAAATCCCCAGTCCTCCCCCTTACAATCAATGTTTGAGTGTGCATGTCTGCATGAGAAATGTACTGGATAGTAAGTTATATATGTCATATATTAAATGCCATATAATTTGTTTTTGACAGTTTAATGAAAATACCAATGCTGCTGCGGCTCTTTACTTCACAATACCTTTGGTCAGGGACTAAGGGATTTACCGGTATTATGATGAAATGTATCCTGATCTTGTTTCTAAGAAAGGACAACGAGAGGACAGTCACGTCTATTCTTAGTTGTGTGACCACGTAATTCCTTTGGTCATTATTCCCTTTGGGTTTATCAATATGCAGATATGGTATTGTCACTTGCAGTACAATGGAGTGAATTTCACATAAAAGTGGATGCAGTTCTACGAAGATTCTGTCAAATCACGGTTTTATGTTCTAACTAAAAATATTTCCGGTCATATAACACAGGTTGTAATGTAGCGTTTTCTGTTGTCGTTTTGTTGGTATTGTTGTTGTTGTTGTTGTTATGTATTGCTTTTTTTTCTGCTGACCATTATCAAAATCATTTTATTTTTCTCGAGCATGAGCGAATAGTCCAAAATTTTTACAAAAAACTACTCTAATGTTCATAGTGGGTTAGACAGGTACTACAAATGCGAGGAAACGCCAAATATCGATATTGTTCGTTAATTCAGAAACTCAAACAAAGAATTTCAAAGAATGACTTTGGATGTAGCTATTGTAACGCCCTTGTCCGCAGTTAAAATTAGTTACTGCATTCTTATCATGTGTCCCCAGCATCTGTTGACAGCCGGCATGCCAGGCGTATCAGTTGAACGGTGTATTGTTAGATATACAGTAGGTACACATGGCATCTCTTCGCAGTGTTTACAGCCATAACGGCTCTTTTTATATGTGACTAAAGCCAAGATGCTCTAATGTACTCAAATACACCATTAAGGTCGAATAGGATTATACATTACTAAATGATGTGAATTATTATAATAATAATAGCTATTATTATTACTCTGCAGTCACACTGAAAATGTAAGCAAAAAATACAGTATAAGTTCAAGTCATGATATTTATAAAGGTTATTTGTTTTTAACGTTTTCATTTCAGTTATCTAACTTGTGCTGGAGTTTGATGACGACGCAATACACGACTAACCTTTCTCTGCTGCTTCTCCCAAGCAGGGTCCAACAGAAGGTCCCTGTCCCACTCTTCCTCTTGCATCATGTATTCGTCCTGCTCGTATCCGTTGCTGTATTCGATCGTTATTTGGTTCATTTTTGCACCGGTTTCTTTAAAAAAGAATTTTTTGTGTGTGTTTAAAGAATGATGTGGATAAATAAGGCTCTCTGCTTGTGTCGGTGGAGCAGTTCTGTGAAGTGGCTTCTAGCTGAGCTCCCCTGTGTCTGCTGTATATCAGGATTACCTCCAATAGCTCACTGACTGAAGTGGACGTGCGACATCCGGAAAAATCAATTAATATAGCCACATGTCACGTGACCCGTGCTCCAACAGCCGAGCCGCTTTAAAAATAGAATACGACGCCTGCTGACACACTTCTGACTTTTTTTAAATGTTTGGTTTTCAGCTTGTTTTATATGTTTGATGGGCCATGCTATTTTTGAGTCCAATTAATGTACATAATAACTTAATACGGCAGGTAATAAAACCTCTTTTTTTTTCCATGTACATTCACTGTTTGAACATTTGAACAAAGTCCCAAATGAAAATTGCAATTAAAGTTTAGTTTAAAATGGTGTTTTTTCCAGATAATTACCATTCACTTTAAAATGCTCTGCATTTTATTCTGTATCTCATCTATTCATTTATCCATCTACTTTGAAATCCATGAGCTGCTTGCAGATGCCATTTCTGTAAAGTTTCAATTTGGGTTCTAGGATTGAGGCAGTTAAACAATGTGGAAAGACGCTGAAGACCTTTTCAACTCGTTCACTCCATATGAGTCTATGCATATGCGTTTTGATACTGAGATAAGCTAATTAAAGCTTTGAAGTAAAGCTGTAAATTTGCATTTCAAAACGTAAAATGTTCGATAATACAGATATGAAATGAAATTTCTAAATATTATTCCTGATGAAAATTAACCACAATACAAAAATATAAAAGAAACACTATGAAAAGGGTCTTTTAAGTAACTAAATCACAATTATAAAAAACATAATTTTTGTTCAAATGCCAGTTAGCGGTATGTACCAACCGTAAAGGATGTCCAACAATCAGAACTTTGATACAGGCTTTGAAAGTAGAGTCATGTAACAGACTTCCAGAGAGTTGGTACACAAACTACCAATGAAGTAGCCATATCTGGACATTTAACAGGATTGCAGAAGTACAGACTTAAGAAACACGAAACTGAATGAACACCTCTGTGATCCAGCGTGACCCACAAAAACTGCATGTTGGGAGCATTACAAAGCTGGGATTTATGACGCAGCTGCCATACGGAAACGTGTATCCAAGGCCAATGCACAAAGACAGTTAACAAGGTATGAAGAGCAATAAGCCTGGACATCTGAACAATTGGAAAAACGTGTAGGTTCAGATGAGCATGTTTCCCCATTGTTCCAAAATCTGGACAGGTTTATGTTTGCAGAAGACCAAAGAATGCTTTCACCCACAGTGTTTATTGCCGAATCTTAAACATGGTTGGTGAAACGTAGAACCAGTTTGATATGACTCGTGCATTGTGACCTTGTGCCTTAACCTGCCAAAAGTAGCCAGGTGGGTAAAAACGGGATTCACATGGTCAGCAACAGTACTCAGGCTTGATTGTTATCAGGGGCCACAGCATGTGCCATGAAAGCATTTCCTACATTATTCTACCACCACCAGCCTGACAAGGCAGGTTGGGTCCATGGATTCAGGCGGTTTACACAAAATTCTGTCCATTCCATCTGCACGTCACAACAGAAACCCAGATTTTTCAGACTGTGCAAAGTCTTTCCAATCTTCAGCTGCCCAATTTCAGTGAGCCCGTGTCACCTGTAGTTTCTTCTCAGTTCTTAGTTGACAGGAGGGGAACCCAATGTGCTCCTCTGCTATTGTAACCCACCGACCTCAAAGTTCAACATGTCTCACATTCTGGTATGTTTTGGTGCTCACCACAGCTGTAGAGGGGCTATTTGAGCCTTCCTGTCATCGTGAACCAGTCCAGCCATTCTCCTCTAACTTTTATCATTAGCAAAATGCTTCCACACAGAGTACCGCTGCTCACTGGATGTTTTTTTTGTGTTTCCAGACCATTTTGTAGTCTAAATTCAGGTGTTTTGTCTGGCCAGTAACTGGAGCTTTTGACCAAAATCTGCATGATTCTATGCACCGAGCTGCTGCCAGGATTGACACATTAGGTACGTGCATTAACAAACTGGTGTACAGGTGTTGCTATTTAAGTGCCCAGTGAGTTATTGTCAGGGGACGGACACGGACCACCAGAGTTGTGGTTGCAACTCCCTTTGGGAGTTGCATTTGTTGAATGTCGCAGCAGGACGAAACACCACATACAGGCAGGGGGAGCTGGGAGACAGTCTTCCCTTTGGCTGGTGGCAGTCTCTGTCATCCGTGCCGCTGCCCAGTCTGCCCCAGTGGCTTGTCCTGAGGTGGGCCCAAAGATTGACTTCTCCTCCCTGGTTTGCTCCTGCTCTTTTATGCCCCGAAGTGGCTGACTGATAACAGGCACCAGCTGTGGCTCCTCCCACATTCCACATAAGTTTTGTGGAATGCAGGGCCCGGTTAAGGGGAGCCATGGGCTCTGGTGCAGAGGATTGGGAAATCCGGAGTGTGGCACCCCTAGGTCTTCACAGTAAATATCGATACGCTGCATATAAGATTCAATTACGCAGTGAAAAAATGCATTAAGGAAAAAGGTAAATTTGTAAGTAGTTTTAATCCAAGACGTAAGTTAAATCTGTAGCATATCTCACCCATTAAAAAAAATTAAAGCCACAACATAGTATCAGCGTATCATTTCGAAAACACAATTTATTTTAGAGAAAACAGTCATTTATTATGTTCAGAGGTACGCAAACAAATGCAATGATAGTCTTACAGTATATAAATAGTATCTCTCTGCCACAGAGTTCCCAGGAATTCCAGAAACTGAAATCCAGATAATCAATTGGGTATAAGTCAAGGGGAAGTCATAACTACAGTTGTATGGTCCAATGATAGGAACACCACCTTTACGCATTTGGTACAGCCCAACAAGGACTTTTAATATCAGTATTTGTAATTATGAGAAGAATGTTTAACTTTTAATTTTAAGAAGCCCAACCTCAGGTACTAAAAAGCACTTACCATCCGGTCGAGATGTGCATAAGACCATGTATGTGTAAAGCACTTGGGCAGGATCGTATAAGAAATTACACAAGACAATTTGATCTATAGGGACGCGGTCTGGAAAATAGTTATATCACTTGGGCATTTTTATCCAAAGAGGATTTTTGCTGTTACTACTTGGGAGGATATTGCACCAGCAGTTCTGATATCCATAAACCCTTGCAATCAGGCCTATCTGTGGGAGAGTAGCCAGGGTGCAAAAGAAGATTGAAAAATTCTGGCAGGACATGGGGCTTATACAAGTGGAAGTGCTTGTGTTAGCCTCCTCCAGGTCATGGGGGACATAATCAGGCACAGCCAACTGATTTGAAAACAGACACATCACATCTAGTTTTCAGACAGCTGAAATCACACATGGTAAAAAAATACACAGACATAGCCCCACACGCAAAGAACCTGGCAATGTGACGTCCGAATTTACAACGTTCTTCGCAGGCAGAGAGGACTAGCCACAGGAAAAGCTGAAGACTGAAGGCTGATTCTGGTCTCAGACAGGAATGTAAATGGGGAACACAGCATGTTTTTTGCAGAGTTGAAAAACTTGGCGGCCTAGGAGGCAGAAATCACCCCAGGAATGGCTCATCATTCTGCTTCACTTAGGCCACACGGTCGTCGGAACTCCTGGCCACGCTCGTGAATCCATTTATTAGATACTAGAGGGGAGAAGTCAGAAAGCAGTAGGCGTATTGTTATGTGAGACGCGAGGAGCCATAAAATTGGTTCGTTATACAGAAAACGTCTGCCATACTACGTATTACTATAGTGAACATGTAACATTTTTGACACAGCATCTTATGTTGCCCTGTCTAATAGTGTTGATGAAGCCAATAACAGTAATGGAGAAAGCCTTGTGTATAGAGGAGAGAAAAAACTCACCCCATTTGTTGCCCACCAGGACAGGGCAGGCGGCATGCCGGGTGCTGTAGTCTCCCTCGCCACTGGCAAACAGGTTATACCAGAACACGGCCGTGCCCTGTAGCACGCAAAATACATAGTCAGACCCCTTATCCTAGCCACAGTGTTGTCACGTTTTACGAAACGTTAATAAAAATTTAAACAAAAAAAGACGATCGTGTATGACTGGGCATGTCGTGTAATTCTTGTGACTGCGTGTGTTACAAAGATCAGCTTTACCTTCTTCGGCCACACTGAAGCGCCCACATCTGGGAAGACTGTGGCACCTCCAGCTGTCACATCACTCATCTGCATCGAGAAAGGAGCAAAGAGTACTAAAGAGACACGTACACATGAGGGCACTCGGACAGCCTGTGGTCTTACCTACAGGAGGGGGATATTTACTGGAAAACAGCAGAAAAAACACGACATGAAAGATAAGATTAACCCCCCCTTCATGCATGAGTTATGTCTGGCTGAGAAAATAGTTTTTTCATACGTTTCTATTCTTCTTTCAGCATTAAGAAATTTTAGTCCAGATAAGTGATAAGTCTAATAGCGATTCACAATTGAAACCGTTGCTCCTTTTGGGCTAACGTACCCTAAAGAGGATTCCATGCAACTTTTAACTTGAAAATGATCCATATAATAGATAATGGGTTTTCAATAGCTGTCCACCGTAGTAAGCACCATTTGTGAAAGTTTTTTATACTGTACACCTGGTAAGGCACTCACATAAAATAGCCAGGTAGCGATGCGATTCCCCGTTCCCAGCTCCTTAAAGGCATCTGGTTCGTCTTTCTTTGGAGAGAGACAACAAGTGACAGTTATCTTTGTTCTGAATCATATAAACATTTACAAATGTCATCATTCACACTTTTGCAAACATAAACAAACGTGCTGCAACTGCAGTCAAGTTCATCTATTCACTTCCCTTACTCACCCGTCCGAAATCAAAGTGTGGTTCATATTGTCCACCTACACCATAATTTGCCACCTAAAGAGACAAAAACACAAAGTGCTCTTCAGACTCGATCAAAACTGTCCATGTTTTTTTTTTTTACACAATTTTACCTATAATGTTTTATATAGTGCTTCATCCCTGGGCTGATCTATAATCAGATATTCTAACCAATAATCTCCTACACACCAACAGACTTTTGCCGTCTCCATTTTCCATCAGTCCGTAGAGTCACATAAGAAACCTCAGAGAACGCTGAATATCCTGACCTGCAGTTCCTCTGCAGTCTCCACATCAAGGCCTGTGATGTCCTCAATGCGCAGGTTAATCTTTGCAATCACTGGGTCTTCATAGGTAGTCAGCCAGGCACTGGGAAAGGATAGAGATGGGGAGTGGGGAGTGAAGGGTATACCCCAGGTGCAGACAGACAGACAGATAATTACCATGAGCATGGCATTAGTGGAGGAAGAGCAACAGCAAAAAAACGAACGAGAAACTTATGACTGATTTCTCTACTTCTCCACCATCTGCAGGAAATGACATTAGCATGACTGTTAAGCTAAACCTGTATTCTTTGAATCTACCACATCTGTGAAGATATTAAAAAATAGCACCATTTACAGACTGGTCAACTGAATGACGCAGAGCACCAGTGCCACATACGGCATGCTAATTACATACACTCTAAAATGTTAGTATCGCATGCACAGGGACAGAGAGGCAGGGGGTCATAGAAAAGAATGATGGCCAAACAGAATCTCCAATGAGTTGGGAATTCTGGAGTTTTATGGGTACTTTAAAAGGGGCCTGGGCCTGCTTGCAGAAGGTTACACAGGGCATTGGAGGTTACTTTCTCCTATACGAGTTTAAGTGTATTTGTCTCTTCATAAAATGATACTGATTTTTAAATCCAAATTAACTCAACATTAATTCTGATGGAATAATACTCCCTAAAGATGATTTTTAAAGTCATGGAAAATTTTAGGTATTTATGAATACCCCCCATTTTTTTGTTAATCAACAATAAATCTTTTAAGAAGTAATCGATGCAATCTTAGCACACAAAATGTCGTAAAAACGATATATGCCCATTCTATAATCTTATAATGTGCAAAATCGTAATGAGGAGATGACAAAATTAAACTGATGTCACCTAACATTTTACTATTTTGGAGATACCGAAACAGCAAAACTGGTGTATGTTTTATGAATAGCAGAACTTAAAATAAGAATGAACAGGGACAAAAAGAATCCGTCCGTGTGAACCTTGCACAATGTATATGTACATGCAGTCTTCGATCAGAATGACTTTATATAGTCTTTAATTTGATTGACAGCTGAATAATGCTTCCCGTTGTAATCCGGAAGTGCACAGGAACAAAGAACGCTCTTATCCATGAAGACACAGTCCAGAGAGAGCATTCTCATCTCCCACATATCTAAAACTTCGCCACACGATCACAAATAATTCCTGAGACCCATAACACGTTGTGGTCTGTCTTTAATCAGACAGCCAGAGAGGTCTGTGTGCCGAGGTGCACGTACGCAACATCTAAAAACGTTTTCCAATAAACCACTACACCCAACATCCAGCTTCCACGGACAGGAAAAAAAAATACAAACCAGAGGACATTTTGAGTAATGACCTGGTTGAATAAAACCACGGTGAAATTCCATGTCTGAGTGTATTTGAACGTGGCCTTATTTTTAAACTGCTGCACGAAGACGCACAATTACCAAAAGGAACTTGTAAAGACGATTTAAAACAGCGAAACTTTTTCCTCATATAACAGGACTCGGCACTTATTTTCAAAATTCGTTTCTAACATAAACAAAAATAACATTAAGTTAACTTATAGTTGAGTATCTGCATTTCAAACTAAGCTGCAATAAATTTGAATACTGAGAATTGTATTAAGCAGTTTAATCTTCTAGAAACACGTTTTCAAATTTAAAAGTATCTAAACTTATCACTTATGGTTATAAGCTAATATTGTCACAAGGGGGCACTCTATGCCCATCCTTCAAGCAGCCAGCACATTCATTCATTCATTCATTCATTCATCACATTAATTTTTTTCTTCTCCCTAAATATATAATGTATAGTTCCCAGAACAGACTAAATTGATTCTAAAATGTACTATTCACATGAAGCAATAAATGCTGTGAGAAACTTTAAAAAAGAAACTTTGCAAAATTCATATGAAGTAGACTACAGGGGATTGGAGAGAACATTTACCCCAAAAATGACCCAAAAATGGAGATCTGGAGGTATGTGAAGCAGGGTCAAAATGTCATCTATGACTGCTGCTTACTTCTTTGGGTCATGCAACAAGAAGTAATCCGGTGACAACAGCGTTTCCTATGCTGTTTTGATGCTTAGCATGTTTAGTCTATACATATGCCTAACAATTACGTCTTAGCTAATGTATCAGACCTGGGGGATCAAAGCAGGTAATTTTATCAGCCCAAAGCTCAAGGGTTTCACTGCCTGGTTACATAATTAATGAAACTGTGCAACATCAGTAATATCATTCCAAAAGTGGATAGCCTTATAAATACAGAAGACTGCTTCGTCCGTTCAGTTCATTCTTAGGAGGCGAAATGCAACATTCAGAGAGCCATGGGGACGGGCAATCTGAAAGTCAGCTCAATCCGTGTGACTAAACAATGGTCCAGAAGGGACAGGGGAAAGGCCAGGCAGTGCTCAGACAAGAAAGACTCCCTAGGTCCCCTGACCTTTGACCCCTTACCTCTTGGAGACTCTGTATTGGGCAGTGGTGAGTTTCCCAGTTTGAGGGTCATGCACAGTGGCACGCCTTAGCTAGTTCCCGAGGCCACAACAGAAGAGACAGAGAAAGAGGGAGAAAGGCAGTTAGAAGTTATTAACGTTATATTTAATTTTGTGCGATGCGTCAACTTGTGCCAAAAGGGATGCTTTCTGGACAACAAACTCTAAGCCACGAGACCACGCTCTCTGAACAGCAGCCAGCTCCTGCAATTCAAACAGACACCGCCTGAACGGAACTAGAGCGAAACAGCAAAAGTAAGGTATGAAAGCCCCGTTCATTCAGAAAACAGCAGAAAATCATAGAAAATAAACAAAGCAAGTGGACCCTCATTCGCGTCCTCCCCACATCAACGCACAAAGCAATAACACAGCTCCTTAGCAAGAAAAAAAATGTAACCAAGGTTAGAATGCTTGTCATTTTTAAAATCAATTCTTTGAAACTTTACTTGGATGCTATACTCCATTAAGACTGACATGAGAACAGTTTGAGGCTCATTTTAGCAGGGACGTGCTAAGGAGTGTGGTAGCTCAGGAGTGTGCAGAGGAGGCGCTGAGGTCAGGGGATAGGTAGCCGGGCTCCATTACACTCTCTCCCTGCAGGGCCTTACCTCTTGCTGATCCTGTAGTGGGCAGTCTCCAGAATACCAGTGATTGGGTTAGAGATGGTGGCCCTGCGTAGCTGTGGAGCCAACCGGCCGAGAGGAGACGGGTTACACTACACCTACCACTCCACCAGCTTAGCTAACACTCTGCTTCACGGCCCGAGAAAGATTCATAGGTTCTCCTCTGTTTATACCCGACGCTCTTGTGGTTCCGTCGCCTCTGAGGGGGAACGTGTTCTTCCCCTACACAGGAAGTCCGTTCCTGTCACCTCTATGAGTCTGTAAGCTACCATACTCACTTATTATACTTTCTTGCCATTCCCCACCTTTCTCAAGCACGTCTTTGGAAAGCAGTCATACACCTAAATCCTGAACCAGTTCAAATCTGCAGGGACCCGGAGAATGTTACATATACATTACCTTGTACACCGCAGCTTCGATAGAATTAAATATTTTATTAAAAAGAGAAGAACTGCCAAATTGGAGAGACAACAATTCAAATAGGAAACGATCGTTTGTTGAGTAGATCCCGTGACTCGTTCATTGGACTCACAATCGGGGCTCAGACAGAAAGCACAGTGATGCACTGATACATCACCAACGGAGGGGATCCACTATACACCTCGAGGGGCTAATCTCAAACCACAGGACTTGAGGAACCAAATCGGAACGTGACTCTTTTCTCATACCTTGCCCATTCTTACCAGTATGCAATTGAAACACAGAAGATTGGAGGCCTGGTCTTTAACTCAACACTGGCATTATCAGCACATATGTCTAGGATTCTGAGCATGTTGCATCGTAATATCATGTACCTGAACACTCATCCGTGTCACAGGTCACAAGCTAACACACTCACCCTGGGCTTGGCAAGCTCCATCACTCTCTGGATCTCATTCTCGGAGATGATATTGTGGTAGCGGACAATGCGAGGGCGGTCCCACTCGTCCTCCTGCTTCGCGGGCCCGATGATGTACCGTGGGTTCCGGTTGTTGTCGTGGTAACGGCAGAAGAGGCGACTCTGCCGGCGAGGAGTCTACGGAAAAGCGTGGTCCCCACGAACAGTATGGGAGAAGCTGAAAAAGGTCGGCCGTGACCACCAGGGCCCATTTTCTGACAAGTTTTCACGGAAATCAGCCATTTTCTTGTGATTTACTGTAAGCACTGCAAGCACACTACGTTCGAGCTATTGTTTGTCCTCAGGCGATAATTCTCACCATTTTAATGCCCTCTCCACGACATAACCGCTCGTACTTCTGCTTCTCTGGGATGGGCTCCTTGGACTGCCTCTTCTTAGTGGCATCTCTTTTCTGCAGCCTTGTGCTCTCCTTCTTACCCTCGGCCTGTCTCTGTTTCTCCAGCTGGTATTGGAAGTACTTCAGATTGCTGTTGGCACGCTGGTGCTCAGGATCTGGGTGCGGGAGTCAGGGGAAAACTCAAGTGAGAAAATGTAGACACGGCCTGCATCGGCTGCGCTCTCGCGTACCTGCGGCAGACACTAACCTACTTTGAGGAGCCTTTTGGTGAGCTCGAGGGCCCGCTCCAGCTCCCCCTGCTGGTAGATGGCATAGCTGAGATAATCGAGCACAGTGACCCTGTCAATAGTTGACTCTTCACCCTCGTCCAGTTGCTTCAGTGCCTGGGCCATCCAGAGCTCTGTGTGGTAGTAGTCCACTTCCGAATAGGCAATTTTGCCCAGCTCGAAACAGTCCTCTACTGTCATGCTGATCTTGTGAGTCACACCTGTCAGGAAATCACAAAATCAACAAGTAATTGTTTATCATGTTTTTACTGAAAATACTCAATAACTATCAACATGAGAATCTCACTAAAAATACTCATTATGAGCAACGACTTTGCACCTAAACAAAGCCAACGCAGGACTAAATGATGGTAATCACGAGACATTCACATTTGCACCGTGGGTAATTACATTCACTAACGCATCTAACGTCACTTTGAGTCATGGTGATGACAGGACCTCCGTGGAAACATTAACAAGCCGCACAAATGCGTCACATATACAATCGTAGGTCCGCAATCCTTTTCCATGGAGCGGAATTTACTGTCAACTCTCCACTGACCGGGCAAATCCCCTGTGGATATGGTGTTGGTGTCCAGCCGGTACGTGTCCTGCAGCCTCAGAATGGCTTTGGCGGCACCCGTCTGGTCTTCGTCGTTGGGGAAATACTGACGCTGGATCGTTAGGTTAGAGATAAAACCTGGACAACGGAGGAGAGGAGACAGCAGTAATCAGGCATGTGTTACATTTTAATGGCCCAGTCCTACCGTCACAATGGGCCAGCATCCGGCAAGGTGGTTAATGGGATGGATTCACAACTTGAAAACTGTGAAGGCCTCTGAGGAACCCCGTGGTACCACTACATTAGAGCAAAATTTATAATCTGCATTGTTCCACGATAATACGCGTCTGTACGAATAGGTCAGAATTCTGTCTGCTAAGCCAATTAAATGTAACATTTGCACAAAAGTTGACACCCTGACTGCAAATATAATTTTACTGGATTAAATCATTCAGAATCAGAATATCTTTATTGTCATTGTAACGAGTACAACGAAATTAAGTGTCATTAAATCACTGTGATATTGTCATAATGCTTGGCTGAGAAAGCAGGTTGGCATTTTTAATCTACAGTATAAATATAGCATAGAGTCATTGATGTGTGCATTTTATATTTGATAAATCAGTCAGGCAGTATTTCTGGTATACACATACGCAACTACATTGTACAGATATACCCACAAATAATTTTCAGACTGAATATATTTAATGCTTTGACCTGGGTAGGTTTTAATAGTTCATGAAAGTATAACTGAATCATTTTATTCCTTCACTATTTATTATGAAAAGTTATTTTGAGATAACGCATCATTTTTAATTTATAAGAAGGAAAGACAGGAGTAAAGTTTCGAACCGTCAGTCACATCCTTGAGCACCAGGCTCTCCAGCTCAGCCCACTCCGTGTTCAACCTCTTCACCAGCTTGAAGGCATTGACGGGGTGTCCCAGGAAGCCTTCAGGATCTTTTGTGGCCGTGGAGGACAGTGAGTCAACTTTATGCGCCCACCTGACGGGGCAGAGATGCACAGAGATGCAAAAAGTAATCTAAGTGTGATGGCCAGAGAAATGCTCAAGTGATCCATTATTGGCTGAAAGTGAGTTGAAAGCAAATAATCACAAACACAGTGTAATTTAACGTTCTGGAGGCACGATGTTAAATCACTATTCCCCAGTTCTTCTAAGGCTACTGAAACCTGTAAGCCCCAAGTCAATGAAGTGTCATCACTCTCAGTGCATATATGTAAATGGGTAATTACACAGCCAGCATTTGAGGCAATCACTGAACTGAAATAAAAAGTCCTAAGCTGTGTTTACAATGGAGCTGTCACTGATCGGCTTGGGGTCGGGGTCTGAACGCGGAGACAAAAACACTCAGCAGATCAAAAGTGCGGGGAAACAGACATTTACTAGGGCGGACAAAACAGCCGTGGGAGACAGGGAACAGAGACGCAACGGCCGAACGCGGAGCAACAGAGGTATCTGGCATAAACAGAGCAGCAATTAAGGAAACAGAGAACCAATGTGGGGGGCGAGCGATCCACTCCCCGGTGGCCATACGAAGCGGCATGATAGAAACTTCATTAACATTATTTTTCTAAAAGAATTCATGAGAAGTACCTTCACCGAGTATACCAAAGCAGAGCCAATGACTTGAACCATCATCCTGGTACGCAAAAATTCAGTGGCGAGTGAGTATGAGGGTTTTATATCCAAGGACACTCACTGTTTGATCTGCTCCAGTTTGCTTTCCTCAGCGCGAACGTAATCCTTCAGTGACGTCACCAGGTCCTTCTCAGTGTATAGCAGGTCTGCCATTTGACCTGTTAACCAACACAACATTGGCAAGGAAACAGACTGCAGTCAGAAACGCAAACTGCAATTATCTGTTAAACCCTGAATAATAATGTACTATGTATCTGAAGCAATTAACTACAATAAATCAAATATATATCTATACTCAATTAATTTCAATAATGCAATATTAAGAAGCTTGGTATTTCAGATTTCAATGTCATGTTAAAGTGGTTTCTTGCTTATTTAAAAGCAGAGAGAAATGACAGCCCCCCCCCCCCCAAACAGCTGACTACAACAAGGTACCCTATCATGACATTTAAGTCAGAGGAACATCGAGAAGGGAAACAAATGCAAATGATACATAAAATACAGCTGCAGAAATATAATTTTCCCAGAATTATAATTTTTACTTAATATTGAACAACTAATTGTTCATTCAGTTCTGTTTTGCGATATTGCCTTCAGACAACATCCTTGTGAAAACAGTATCGTTAAACAGATACTAAGGGCACAGTAGTGTGATGGACGTCACCAGTGGATGTGAAGAAGTCCATATGAGCAGAAGATGCTTGGATCAGGCTGCTGAACAGCAGTGCAAACCAAAAAGGCCGTGGCGCCATCTCCTTTGACGCGAAGAACACAAAGGAGCACAGAAATCAGAGTCAACAACTTACATGAAATTGCTAGACACTAAAATTAGCCTGTAAACACCCAGAAATGAGCGTGCACGTAATAAACAACGTCTGGGTATCTGCTTTTTTTTTTCTTTTTTCATAAAATTTTTTTTACATGTCAGTTGAGTTATGGTTGGAGGCAGGCATTTGCCTGTCAGAATTAACATCACCTAGACTGCATAGCAAATGATCCTTATTTTTTTTTCTCCACTGTTGAAAAGGCAAAGCACATATGAAGTGTCCACAACAGACTCTCTGAAGCAATTTTAATGGTCGGTTCATTCTGCTACCGTACAAGAGAACACTGTGAGGAGTTAATCAGTAGTGCAGATGCTGGTATGTGTTTGTCAAAGAACAGGCTGACACATGCATCCAAAGGATATTTAAGTTACCAACACCGTCAAGTGATGCCTTACATGCAAATTATTACATTTTTGGATGGTCCCCATTCTTCTAAATCAAATATAAAATTAAGAAAAAGAAGTGACTTCCTACAATTAATTGTTAAGAATAGAACACTTTGACCTCCGATATTCCGTATTAAATTCATTTATATTAAAGTTTATAAAACTGGATGCGGAGGTCAATGGGCTGACTTAACTATCCTAAAGCAATACTGAGGTTCACACACAATACGCAACATAAAAGAATATTCGGCCAAGTATTGTAAGTATGTACGTGTGTGTGTGTGTGTGTGTGTGTGTGTGTGTGTGTGTGTGTGACGATATACATTCTAAAAGGCTAATCTGAGGGATGGAAATGAAAAGTATGTCAAATTTTCTATGAAGGTGTAGTAAATATGACCATTCATGCGGGGGGAGACACTGCCACGTCTCCGCCCTTCCCCCACCACGCTAATTCTCTCATTTCTTTAAAAGTGATTCAAACACGCCATACGTTAAGATCTATACCTTTGACTTCAGTGCAAAATTGACTGTGTTCACAAACATTTAGCAAGCCATACACAGCGATAGCTATAATACTTTTACAGATACTTGGTGGGACTGCCGGGGCAAATATAGACAAACTTTAAAGGCTCAGATGCTTAGTATGCAGGAGCAGAGATGTTATTGAGCATAGCCTTCAGATGAATAACAATGCATGATAGGGATGAGAATATACAGTGGATCACAGTGGATCACGGTGTAACACGTGTGCTGGTGTGATGATCACAGCCATCGCGGGGTACTGGAGTTTAAAGGACAGTTACAGTAAAAAGACTTCCGTCAGTTAAGAGCCAAAGAGCACAAGAAACAGGCATGGAAATGATAGAAATATCGCAGAACACTAGAAGTCATTCAGAGATTATGAAAATTAGGAGAGGTGCAGACTCAATGGAGAAGTTAACAAAAATTCAAGTTGAGGAAAAGAACTTACCATAAGCAAAGAGAGGTCCTATTTAAAGTTTGAAGTTAGGATAAAGAGAAACCGATGAGAGTATCTTGCCTCCCTTAAATCAGTCTCTGGATCAGATTATACAGCACACCGTCTACCGCAGCTCTGATTCTCTCCCGGCGGTTCTTACTGTATATACACCGTAGCTCCACGTTCATCTTATACAGACTGTAGGTTCACCTTCACCTTGTCGCCATCTAGCGGCCGAAGCCAACGATGCTACGTGCAGAACCTCACACACGTTTGTAAAAAGGGGGGCACACATGTTGGAAATGCGTTTTTCATATTTCCCTTCTATTCTTTCTGCGTTCTGACAGCAATTTCTGATTGGCCGAGGTGAAATGGTTTTATTTTTTAACCCTTATCTGGTCTGTGGATTTTTTTTAACCACCATTTTATGTTCATGTTCACATATTTATGAAGAATTATGTGAATATATTAGGTTATTTGATTTGAAACAGGGAAATGGTGTATAAACTACCACTATCCTTCCAGTTTAGACAATTTAAGTTCCTCTGACTTCGAGACTTTAGAGGTTAGGAGTCGATTTTTGCAAAAATGTCATGTTTCTTTCTTATCAAATTCTTTGGCTGAATTGGTCCAAAAATATAAATTATTATTGTGGCTAGTCAAAATGCAACATTTAAATACAGACAGTATTAAAGATTGGAGCTAGCAGGGTTTTTGAATAAGCAGTTCAGCGGGTAACATAACGGCACAAATAAACGGGTATTAATTGCTTATTCGTCGACTATTCAACAAGACTGTCGCAGCACGCTGAGAAGAAAGCCATACGTGGTTATCTATTAGAAAAAAACAATGCTATCCTCTCAAAAAACTTGAAGTTGGTATTTAGAGTTCAGTAAATCTAAACCGAATCTTTCTGCAAAATTTCAAATAACCACGAGATGTCGCTATTTTCAAACAAACGTACAAGTTAGAACTGGACTTGAGGACGTTTGTAATTGTATTATGTCAGGGTACTGTAATTGTATCAGTGCCGAGAAAAAGTTTTTGCTCCCTTCCCGAGTCCTTCTATTTCTGTGTACTTGTCACACATATTATTTTCATATCTTCAAACAAAATTTAATATGAATCAAAGGTAACCTGATAAAACACAAAATGCTATTTTTAAATTGACTTTCCCTTTATTGAAGAAAAAAGGTTGAAGCTAAATACCACACTGGCCATTTTTGGAAAAGTAATTGCCCTCTAGTTGCTCAATAAAACAATCAACCAAATTTAATTGATGATTGGGTTTGATTAGACTAATCATGCCAAGCTTGATTTCTACCAGCCATGATGAATCTAAACATCAAACAGAGTAGGCTAAAAGGCCTTAGCACACGATGGTGTGATGAAAAGAAATTCTGGCAGTGATGAGCCTGAAAGTTATTGAACTATGGCAATCTGGCAAGGGTTACAAAGCCATTTCAAAGGCTCTGGGATTCCAGCAAACAACGGTGAGTGTTCTCATATATTGAGATGGAGAAAACTACTGAAATTCTTCCAGGAGTGCATGGACTCATTCATGAAGCCACAAAAGAACCCAGATTAACATCTGAGCAGCAAAAAGTATTCATTAGAGAGGCAAAAACCAGTCGTACCCTAAAGGAACAAAAAGACTCGTCTCACATTAAGCAAAAAACACCTTGATGTTACTTTCCAATTGGTGATACAGGTGCTGGGTAATCTTTCTTGTCAATGAATGACATGAGAGTTGAAAACTTTTTTTCTTCATGTTTTTGCCTTATATTACATTTTTTATGATTATCTGAAACCATTTAGTGTCACAAACAAAAGGAAATGGCGGGGGGTGAATATTTCTAAGAACTGTACTCATTCATAGTATAGAACACAGCAAATAAACAATTTCAAATTTGTGTTTTTCAGTCAAAATAGCCTGAACTGTGAAATATGTATGTTTAAAGTCTGAGTTATAACTCAAGTTAAATCTGAATCATTGTGAACGTGGTTGGTTTAAAAATACAGACTTATCAAGCAACATTTTAAATTGTACCCTTCATAGCATTGAGCATAGAGCATCACATTAAAGATATCTATTCCATAACAGCTGAAGAATGTATAGTCTACTGTATATAAAGATTTAGTATGTTTTTCTACAAGGCCATTTATTCGTTGTGTGAGATGTTTACTTCCTGAATTTAACAATGAATGACGGTTTGTGGGAAATCTACCAATAGCATATTCTACTGCCGACATCTGCTTTTGACATTGGTTTAGCCACTCTGTTCCTCTAAAGCCTCCCACTCCATCAATTAATCTCTGTGAATCTTACGTTCAGATTAGCAGGATGTATTAGGTATCTCCAGGAGAGTTGAGTCGTTGCATTGCAGAATCAATGATATGGGTTGATTAGCTGAAATCCAAATCTGCTGGCATGTGTGTTTTGTGCTAGGGTCATGATTATCCCACGAGGAGTGTTTTATACAGGGTAGGGTACAAATCTGTCTCCTTATGTGCAGGCTTTCAAATGCATATCTAGTAAGAATTTAACATGGAACATTAGACAAAAACACCAGTTCTCATATTAATTAATTTCTTTGTATCCTGCCATTTGAAATATACTCTCACTTACGGGTGCATGTCTAGTTATGAGAATTCATGTTTGCTGGCAAGTCTATCTACATTCACCACTGCATTTTTATAGTGTGCCGCTTGACATCTAGATTCATTAAACCAAGCCTCACGCCATCTGGATGACTGGCTCAAAGCAAGTAAAACCATTTATAGCGTGAGGCGATTATAAAGATCTTGGGATAATCAAATAAGGAGAGGTACAAAAATAATATGGCTCAGATTTTCAGTGAAATGAACTACATTTCCAGGAAAAGGGGTACCTTACACGGTGCATGTGTAGAATGAAAATATAGCAGAAGAGGAGGAAACTTTTTACACCCACCTGTCAAGGCCCGCTCCCTATTGGTTATCCAAAGCCCTCCACTCTACGGTGTTACCTAGGCAACACACTGAGAATGTCTTGAAGGGAAAAAAAGATAACTGCTGTCTTTCACACGTGGGTTATGCAAACAGCTACAAAGAGTTTTAGGAATACAATTACTCTTATTTGTTCGTAAACAGATTTAGTAAATTTGCTCTTAGGAAGAGTGTGTCGGTATGTATCTAAGAGGGAATGGCCCCAGGATGACTGGGCTCTCTCTGTTACACTCATCACAGCTGCTGTGAAGGGACGGGGGCCACGGGTCCTCATACTGAATGACTTCCATAGGAGAACATGGTCATCGTGTTGTCCAGGTAAGAGCAAAATTCAGAAAATCAAGAAACAGTTTTAAAAAAAAAAAAAAGGTATTCTTTTTTCACATAAATATAAGTTAAGGATTAGGCTTCCAGTGACAATTTGCGGTTAGTCCAATGTGATGACATTTGGAATGATTCCTTCTTTTTGTTATAAAAGTACATTTTTCTAAGTACTGAGTACTTGCTAGTACAGTATCCATTCAGTTTCCATTAAGTGTTTGTCTGATGCTCTGCCACTGTGTATATCATCTGGTACAATGTGTACAAATCAGTAAATAATATACAAAATAAGTCATTAAAAAAAGACCTTTAAAAATAGCTTTATTTGAAATTTTACAATATTCTTAAAATGCCATCATCATTAGTATCCATATTGTTAAAGAAAATGACAGAACTAAAAACAAGCAATCGGATTGACCTGCGAACGTTTTGTAATTCTGAATAAGACTGTCACTAATAATGGATTTGACTTTACACAGAGGCAAGAGGTTAAGGAGAGTAATTTTTGTTTTGGGAGCAGTTTTTCTACTCCCATCAGAACTATTTTGAGTGGATTGGCTGGTGTCTTCTGCAGAGGGAGATGTTGTCAGGGTCGGTCAGAGTTTGGCGGCAGACGGATGCCCATGCTCTGCAACAGATTGGAAGCCGGCCCAGCCAATCCCTCCTGGGAGCTAAGGGACTCCAGAAAATTAGCCACCAGGTTCAGGTCCACATCCAGCGGCTGCATGTCATCCTCTTCCTGTGGGCCACTTCTGCCAGATGCAGATGGAACCTCTTTGGCCACCCCTGACTTGTCACTAGCCTGCTAAAGATATAATTACTAAATGTCAGACTGTTAAGACTGTCTCAGTCATCGCCAAAGATTTAGCTGGGTGAGCTTCAACATTCACTGCTTTGTTCTCTGAAGTGTAATATGAGGAAAAAAAAGCTAGTCAAACTCACAGGCTTGTAGAAGCTTTGTCCAATGTTGGTGTCCTTCAGCTCATGGTCCATCTCTTCCATGTATCTCCTAAGACTGCCCAAATCTTCAAGTCCAGTTTCTTCTCTGAGGTCTGTACCTTGGCCCTCGGGCCCCATAGCTCCTTCATCTACCTCATCGGTTCCATCTTCATCATCGTCACTGCTGTCATCTTCGTCTTCCAGATCATCGGAATCCAGTTCTTCAACGTTTCCTCCTAAATAAATTAAAGGCCGCTTAGCAGCAGAAGGTGAAACAGTAAGGTACCGAAGAAGCACACGGATCAGCAATACCGAGTAGTTTATCCAGCGTGTTCGCCACTGAACTGGGATCGAAACTGAATGGCTCATTTGAAGGGGACCTGGAACACAGAGTTGAAAGTTTATAATCCAAGCAAAAAGCCACTGAGAGTTATTGCTTTCTTAAGTAAGATAAGCACGAGTATAAAAGAGTTAGAGCTCTGAAATAAGTGTTTCTCGATGTGCCGGAATACAGTCTCAGCGCACCAGGGTAATTCAGCTCCCTCATGTGATGACATGGCCTTGATGAAGTTCTTCATGCCCCGTGTCACTGCTACCAGGTTGTAGCTAGCCTCCCCATACTTGGCTCCCTCCAGCTTGCTGGCTTGGTCCAAGCTTGAGTGGCGGGTGCCACAACCTGTCATCTCTTCCAGCAGATGATCTAGCTCCTGGGGTGAGATGTGGAGCCAGCTGTCGCCTGGGAACATGAACATAAGCAATTCATACTCTGCACTGGAAGAAAATGCCTGACTAACAGTCATGGTTTTCAGCATATCTAAGGAAAAATAATGTAAAATAAAATGCCGGGGGCAGCTTGGGACTTACTGTCCTCAGGAGGTAGACGGGCTTCCTGTTCCTTCATCTCTCCTATGCTGTATGGCGAGCTGTGCAACACCTGTAGAACCTCTTCCCCGGGAGACCTTGCATGGACGCACGGCATCACAATGCAATGTGAACGTCTCCAGAAAACTCAGGTAACATGCAGTTAAAATACAGAATTGGAAACGCGACTTCCTTGACTGCGACTTGTATCAGGCGCCTCTGTTCTTTAAGAAATATACATCGAGCTTAGAATGCTCTGAAACATGCTCACTTGTGTGAGGTGGTGATGGACTGTTTAAAGAAATTCTCTGCTTGGATCATCAGTTCTTTATACCGGGCAGAACCCTCCAGCTCACCCTGCCAGGTAGCAGAACAAAACAAGAGTGAAACAAAACAGAAGCAAATGAAAGCACAGAGAGGATGCCAAGAACACCGGAGAATGGCATTACGAATGATCTCCCTGAGAAACTTACTCTGAAGTAGTCATTTTTCTTCAGACTTTTGATAAATCCTTTCCAGAGGGGATTACAGCTGACGGGGGCGTCTTGCTTTGAGGACTGCTGCCTACACTTTGAGCACAAGATCTCAAAACCATGGGCCTGAAGATTCCCATAGTACAACAATTAGCAATGAAGATATTTTATGCGGATTTGTATGTGATGGCTGACTTGCTTATGAGCGTAACTTTACAATCGTAGACTCAAATAACTAATGCTGCAATTTACATGGTTTACCTCTAGTGAAAAGGGTTTTATTACACACAGTTTCGGTATTCTTTTGGTTTTTTTTTTTCCAGTAGTCAACTCAGTTATTTTAAGTATAACAACAAACCAAAGATAAAAGGACAAACGGAAAATCTCCCCATTCTAGAGATATAACTTTTTGCAAGCATGCAAAAATCAGAGAATTGTTTTTTGTGATTATTTCAGATATTCTTTCACAGTATTAATATCATGGGCATCTTACACGTGAAAGTACTTTTTACACCTTCATTTTAAAGTCATTTTGACAAGCAGTACCAAATTCAGTACGACGTTATCGTTATCTGCTCCTACCTTTGGTTCTACCTTAAGATTTAACTCAATTGCTCACGGCCAATCTTATATTTACAGTAATATTGTCAAAGACGTACTGAATCTATTGGAAGGAAATGCTCCATTCAGTGTAAGTCATGAAAATATGAATAATGGCAGTTCAGAAGACTACCTTCTCATTCAAACAATTCATTAAGAACAGCAATAAATTTAATCACCATTTATATTTTAACCAGTGGTACAATGGGGACGGCTATTCGAAGAACAAGACCGCAAATACGGGAAATCACTGAGGATGAGTCACGTACTGACCAGTTTCATGCCGAGCTCATGGGCACGAAAATGTGGGTGCGAGCGGGGTGGAAGAATGAAGCCACTGCGGCAGTCCGCAGTGAAGCACTGCTGCCGAAGCTGGGCGTACAGACATCTGGTGAAGACAACCTGCAGGCAAACATGGACAAGACCATGCTTACCCCACCCACAACACGTATGCATACATGGGTATTGTCTAAGTCATTAAGTTTACTTTGGTAAATACGGATGGTTTGCCTACCGAGGTGAGGACCCGGGTCTCGGGGGGAAAGGTGTGGAAAGTCCGGCAGGCTTGAAGATCCAGAGGGTCTCGCAGGTAAAAGGCAGACACCGCATGAGCGATGAGGTCTGGCCGTCTAGCCAGCACAGCACTTATCCCGGCTGGAACAAAACAGTTGGCGCGATGCAAATTGTCGCGGATCTTCTCGGGGTACCTGGATACAAAAGATATGCCAAAAAGAACCCTATACTCTATGCAGTTAGCTGAAAGATATTTTGACTTTTAAAAGTTAGTGCTGTGTATGTTTGTCATTCAATTATTAAAAAAAAAAAAAAAAAATGCACGAGGATCCAATACATACAAAAATAGAACGGCAATAATTACAGGAAAATATATGCATATTCCAATAATATTAAATTAAATTACCATCAAACATAAGCCAATGCATTTATTGTTGTGCTGAAGAAAAGTAAATGAATTTGCCTTGGTGTGGCCGTGACCTCAGATCTCTTACCCCTCAATTCTTTTCCTGACTGCGGAGCGGATTCGGTTGTTTGCCAGGCAGGATTCTTTATATGTGGAGAGGAAGGCAAGGGCTTCAGCCTCACTAGGTACAACATCCTTAGGCCAGCCCTTTCCCCCGCCGTGGGAAGGCAAAGGCAAGATGTGCAGTTCTCCTTGATGAAAGAATACCTTCAACAGAACACAGACAGCGCTTTGTGATTACAGAAGCGGCCCCTCGTACAAACTAAAGACAGTTCCATTAAACCCTCAGTCTGCTAGCCCTTTTTAGTCATTCTTGGGGTTCCTTAAATAATACCACTCCAATCCCAGATCGTATATTTATGGATGAAAGCCTTATTAGAAGCCAACATGAAGACTATATTGTTATAACCCTAAAAAACTAAACTAAAATGCCTTTAATTGTAACGGTTTCCATGTATTTTATGTTTATAGTATAATCTGGCACATGAATAACCATTATCCAGTTTATATTCACCTTCATGTACCAGCTGCAACATATGCCTTGACTAACCAAGAGATACAAGTTTACCCATTAGAGACTCCAGATGTGCAGAGCTTTGTAACAAGGACCCTGATATTCCCAGTCTTGTGCCCTAAGATACTGGTGCTAGGTTTACTATATACTGGATAAATGCTTAGAGAAAATGGAAGAATGGATGGATACAGTACATTATCATATACGTGTATACACAAGGATATTTGCATCCTTCACAGAGTGCCAGTCTTTCACAGGCCACATACGTGCACACGCCCAGTGCAGTATTTATTTTATCTGACATGATATTATTTCCTGTATTTTTATTGGTTGTATTATTGTTACTTCTATATATACTATAATTGCTATGAATCTTCATACCATGTAAACATTCTGGTTCCTTTATTTTGTTACTAATTTATATCCACAACTACCCATGTACCTATAGAGCCCAGGAAACATGATGACAAGCTTTGGGGAAATCATGCAGCCATCTCATTCCTTGTGCACAGAGGACTACAAATACAGCCAGGTAATCACAGGAAAAGATAAATGCTTGAAAGTGAATGGAGCCATCATGTTTTTCTTATACATTTGTCAGCAATACAAAATGCTTTAATAATTTGAATGTAAAAGATGCTACAGGCAATTTTTTTTCCATCTATTATTCAGATTGGAAAAAAATGCTGAAATTTGGATCATTCTTGCATGTAATATATGGAATTCAGAATCAGTTCTTATTTTGGAATTTATTTTATGCTTTGGTTATACTGACTGTGTGGGTTCGTCCCAATTGCTCCTTTCATTTAAAAGCAGCAACATAAACCACTACATGTATCTGTTTTTTTGAGATGAATGAAATGTGTATTTTATTGAAATCCATAAGCAGTTGCTTTTGTGTAATCTAACAGTGTTATACATATCCTGATTTTAACCTGGTATCAATATTCATACGACTTTCTTTGAAGAGTAATACTATTGAAGTCAAAGCACCTAGTTTTTGAGCCCTCTCACCCAAAAAGTAGTTTGAATAGGCATTATATTATAGCACATAAAACTTACCCTATTTTCACTGCTCTCAGGATTCAGCCATTTAGGAAGGTAATTTGCAGCTTCAATAAGAAGAAACTCCCCATCGTCATCCTGAACTCTGTAATAAAGGGGTCACCAGATAAACTGCTGTATTAGATACACTCCCTCTGCCGGATGAATCACTTTCTGGTGAATTGCTACAAAGAGCCGCACCTGGCTGCAAGTTCAGGAAAAGTAAGCGTGATCTGCTGGAGGAGGTATACGATGAACCATTCGTCATCCACGTTATCTCCAAATTTGACAGAACCTCCAATGTAACCAGGAGCACCACCTGCAAAACGATTAAACAATGCAATGAGAATGCAGCATTTCCAACACACGTACAAGATTCATATTAATAGTATTTAAGTTATATGAATAGCAATGAGGGGCTTAACGGATTGCACTGTCATCCCACCTCTTCAACCTTGGGAGTTCAAATAGGACCTCGAGTCTGTGTGAGTGCAGTTTGCATGTTTTCCCTATGCTTTGTGGGTTTCCTCCTACAGTCCAAGGACTTGAAATTAGGCCGATGTATGATTGTGTGTGTGAATATAAACATGCATTTGTCCTGCAATGGACAAGCATTCAGTCCAGGGTCTACCCCAGGCTTGTGGCCTGTGTTGCCTGGGACAGGCTCTGTGACCCTGGCCAGGGAAAGCGGCTGGATGAATCAATAGCGATGCATCATTTTTTGGCTTAAGGTTATACAAGTGAAAGTGAAAATGTGTTCCAGTTAATACTTAAAACAACAGAATCACAGCATTGTTTACATTTTTGACTACTATGTTACCAAAAGTGATACATCTCACTCACCTTTCTCGGGATAGTATTTGATATTGAAGGGTTCGTTTTGCCAAATGTACTGAGCTAAGAGAGGGGCAAACTTTGCAAGGATCTTCTGGATCAACTGCTGCAGATATTCCACGTCCCTGGTACCGGGCTTAGATGAATCATTCTTAACAAGAAATAACTTGTACTGGACCACGTTGTCAGGAATGGCGGGCCGTTTAAGGGCGTCCATAGCAACGGTTACTATCAGCTTTTATCTCTGGAATTCAATGAAAATTATGTAAAATTTCACAACGTATAGCTTAAAAAAATCCAGGACTGATAATTTTATAAAAACACATCTTAATAAACGGGTTATAAAGTGATAAAATGCCACAGCCAAATCTTTAATTGGTTATATATATATATATATATATATATATATATATATCTTAATAGCACATCTCATGTAGGCTAAATCACCTTTAGTCTTTGAATTCTAACATTACACAACTATACATAGATTTGTATAAACAAATCATCATTAAGACAGTTACCTGTTTTTAAACCATTAATGTGCTCGTTTGTCCTTCAAAGCCAATATTATAATAAGAACCACTCGCTTTCTATCCACGCCGGTCAGCCTGCCGTGATCATTCAGAGGGGAACACCATCAAACCACCCCGACTGGGAAACAAACTCCCTCAACATTGGTTCCTAAGCTAATACTGAAAAAGTTTTTTTTGTAAAATATACCCCACTTATTTGGCGCAAATTAAATTCAATGTCTCCTTAGTAGATGCATATAAGTAACGATTTTCGAGATATTTTATCGCTGCAGAAAACACGCGGAATAAATAAATTTGAATAGTTAATTCCACTATTATACGTACTGTTTTGGTGTAGAAATACATTTCCCACAAACTAGTATCACATCTGGGACAAATGAGGCCAGCATTGATTGGCCGGTCGGGATGCTCCGCCCACCACAGATGTTTTGATTGGTTAGTTTAGGATACTTCCGGCCAGTTCGGTATCCATGACAGCCTGGATGTTGTCGTCGTCGTCGTCACTTCATAGCTAATCCTCGTATCCTCGAAATACAGCAAATGTACGTAAACAGTTCAAGTGATTTGATAGCTAGTTATTATTTATATGCTAATTAATTTGTACTAATATAGAGACTTTCAGTCAACACTTTCAAATCCAGAGTTTAACATACATAGGTAAATGTATGTATTACGTTCGTATATTAACAATAACTGACTGGAGACCTTGAATTTGACCATTTTAAGAAGATAAGTACTTAAATATGGAGGTCCCGCCAGGTGAGGGCCGGGTAAAAACGATGCTGGACCCGGGTCAACACGCACGCATGTGGGCTGCGGATCCGAAGTGAATTGCTGCGACGGTATAGAGATGATTCCTTAAGAGTTGAGAATGGTAGGATGATTTCGCGCTATACAAGACGGCCAGTATCGCACAGTCTAGAAATGTGAGTACCTGATTACAAATAAGTAGTCAGCACGCTTTCTTACCTAAACTGACAGTTAGCAATACCTAATGGTCGTAACCAAAAGTCTGTCACTAGTGATACCATGACATCCATAAGCAAGGTGATGCACGACAGGCCAAAATAGCCATGTACTGTCGCCCCTTACACTATGCATAATGTTACAAAAATGAACCACGTCTGTGAATAAGAAAGGTAAATATATACATGAATAATATCAAAACCACAGTTATTCTGTTATCTCAGCACAACATGTATTGAACTGATGATTACAACAGCAAAAAAGATACTGAAACAGATTTTTTGATTTTCCACAGACGTGGGTTATCCCGGAGCAATCTAGATCACCACCCACTCCCTGAGGAAGTTGATGACTACTTGCCTCAGCATCCCTTACATGACCAGCAGGAGGCAGTCTCCACTAATAGCAGGTAATACTTGCTCTTATGCTGTGGGTGCATCAGAGAGAACGAATATTAGGCATGAACAACGTTTATGAAAATGACGTCCCTATACTTTATATGACATTGAGAGTACATGGTGTGTAGATTAGCAATCAAAACATCCATTTCTGCATTAAGTAACTATTTAGAAAGTGTCTCTTAATGGTGCTTTCTCAGCGTTACAGGTTATGTACTACATATTTATGCCTAACAAGCACATGAGCATATAAGAACGACTCTTTCTTAGAGGAAGGAAATGAACTGGAATGTTCTGATTGGTTATGTAGTAGGTGATATATTTTCATTGTTCTTTATTTCCTCTCAAATTTGGCCTTAGCTCAGAGGAATCTGGAGCATCTGAGAAACCACGTTGCTCAACAGTCACCAGCAGTGACACCGCAAGGTCATGGTCTGGCATCCGCAGTTACTCCAGCACGGGCATCTCCACAGAGAGAAGTTCAGTATTTTCCTGGGGCTATGATGTAAGTTTCTAAGTGAATTCCTGTGTTTTATGCCTAACTTGTGTGTAGTAGTGACTTTTTTGTCGCGATCTTCTAATTTGGTAATAAAATATAACTTAAATACTGCGATTGTTTTTTTTAGCCACATAAGGTTTGTGTTCGACAGCAAAGTATAAAATACTTTGCGCATTTAATGAAATAACTCTCCAAAAGTGTGATTAACTGTCTGTTTTTTTTTTTTCTGAGCTTTTGCTGGGTAACTTCTTGCTGTCTTGGGAGTTCCTTTAAAAATGAACAATATCATCCAATTCATATATCTTTGATGCTTGCAAGAAAGACATCCAGCATAAACAGGATTCCTTTTGGTCCTGCACATTTCTGAGCCATAATGTTTTTGTCTTATCAGTTTTTACATTATAGAGTTAATTTCGAGATCTAAAATTTTAAGAAAAATTTATAAACACTAGGCCTAATTTCAAAACACAAGCTGTCTCCAGGCCCTGATTAAAAAATGAATGATTTTATAAACAGTGAATCTGACCTTGGTTAATATGTGGACTGTCTAGGCATCTTCTCAAAATTTTGCATAGCATATAACTATTTCATCAGCATAATTAATAGTAAATTTAATTCTTCATTTATACTAACTGGAGTATGTAAGACTGCTTTTGAGTGTCTCCTTCTTTTTTTTATGATAGCCAGAAAAACCAGGGCATACATCTTTGGAGAGGCAGATGCGTGAGGGTGGCAGTGGGTGCCCGAACACACCTGCCCTATTAGGGGGATGCCACCTAAAGTCGCCTGACGAATCACTCCCCCCAACCTTAGACGCTCATTTCTCTAATCACATTGACATTCCTGGTATAGGGTGCCGCTCTCTTACCTGTCCGCACCCGCCTTGTAAACAGTCTCTTTGTGGCCCTGATTTTGGTACGTGCGTATGCGTGTTTGTGTGTGTGTGTGTGTGTGTGTGTGTATTACATGCCCGCAGACATTTTTACCTGCCAGAACAAGCACGATATTTCCTTCTCTTTTCTTGTCAAAACCTTTTTAAATATAAGATTATTAAGGAGGCAGAGACTTTACGTACACTACTCCCAGGGAGTAAGCCAAAGGCTACAGTGGCAAGGAAAAACTCCCTCAGGAGGAAGAAACCTTGGGAGGAACCAGACTCAAGGGGGAATCCCATCCTCCTCTGGCTGGCACCGGGCAGGACAAGTTCATCAGCGCTATAATTATAGTTGTGCAAAATATTAAAACCCCACTTTCATAGCTCATATGAAATTAAATCCTTTGATATAGCATTTTTCCCTAGGCACAGATGTGCAAGGACTGTTTGTACAAGATTTTACATTCAACTAGAAATATTTTGTTTGGCCATTCTATCTGGAGCTATTTTTCTGTAACAACTGCTCCGCTAACCCATCCGTATATCTGGTACTATTATTATTTGATTTGTAATTTATACATGAAACGCATACACAGTTAATGATTCATAGCAATGGTCTGGCTTTGTTCTGCCTTGCCATGTACCGGTGTGTCTGCTTATCATTTACCGTGACAGATAGCTTTATCTCCAGTCGTGGACCTATACCAAACAACAGGGGCTTTATGTGAGCTGGTAACTTTACTGTGTGAGCGAATATGCCTGTGTATTAGTGCCATGTGAGGGACGTTCTCTCTTGGAGGTGACTTGTCTTTCAGTTGCTTATGGTTTTAGCCACCATAAGCCTAATTAGCTAAGCTGTTATTAAAAATGGATGGATGAAAAATAGCTCGGAATAACCTCCACAGGGATCACTCTGAGCATTGCATAAATATCCCTTTAGCTTAGAAGCATTTTGCTTCTCTTATTTACTTTTCTGATACTTCTCAATATGTCTGTGCAGCTGGTGTGTCAGTATTAATAGAAAATGTGCGTTTTGTGATGGTTTGTGTTTGTTGTTCTTAAATTAGGATATAGCTATGAATAAAACCGGTGAACGCGGAACGGTTTTGTAATACAGATGTAAAAACTGGAAGAAGCCATAGTCAACTCATCAAAACCTCTTTAACAGCAAGCTGGTAAACCATCCAGGAAATCACAGAGAAACCTGTAATCCATGTGCCTGTGATTTATGACTGGGACGATGCTGTGCTTGATTTCCTTAAATGGCCTGAAATTGCCTAGATATTCTTGGAAGGGTGAAAGTTTTGCCAGGAAGAGTAGTTCCAATGTTTAGCACCGATAACACTTTGGATCTTCTGGAAGTCAGAATACTCCTTTGAATACGGTTATAGGTAGATTAAGTACAAAAACAAGATTAGTACCTTTATGTGCACACCTAAAATTGATAGATTATTTCACAGTTTAATCATTGTACAGTCACTGCTCATTCTTCCAGCTATAATGTTTAAATACCTGAGTGGAGAAGATGTTTTGCTCTCCATTTAAGCCTCCTTTACGCTGTCTCTTTCTGTCTACATAAATCCCGAGCTGCTCTGGCCTTTCATCTGATAAGCAGCTAATGTATGGGTGATTTTTGTTGCTCTGTATTTAATATTAGTTACATGAGTATTATAACATACGCAGCCTGTAGATAACAGGCTTGTCAGCTTTTATGAATGCACGGACCACTCTCGCAGTTCATTTACCAGCCCACACATTTATGAAAATGGTTTTGCAGAAAAAACAAGCCTAGTGTTTAGCTAATAGCCAATTTAAATAGCATTTAGAAAAATCAAAGATGCAGCTCTGGGATGAGGCCCGTGGGGATAGACATCGAGTTGTTTCTTCTCGCAGGAATTCGACAAGGCAGCATCGCGGCAGGTGCAACGGATGTTTGAGGAAATTGATGAGGAGCTGTACGAGGGCCAGAGTGGTGGGCAGCTTAGGGGTCTTCAGGAGGAGTGTCGGCAGTGGGCGTCCAGATTCCCTCACCTTCGGTAAATCATCGCCGTTCCACTGCTGCCCGTGCTTACGAAGGCTTGATCTCGATGTGCTGTGCCATTTTTATGACACTAAGAGCTGCAACCTCATGCCACGATGAGCACATTCTTTTAAAGCGTCTTCATCTTCACTCTTAATGATTATACTGTTTTGCCGTGCTGATCAATCAGTTAGAGAGAATTGTGTAATAAAATACAATTATTCTTAAAGGAATTTAGAATTAAACAAAGGCAGTAGAAGGTGCTGAGATAGCAGATCAATTTAGAACCCCAGATTCTGTAAGTGCAATGAAATCAAATGGTCATCCTGAAACAATGTCTATAAAACATGTATGTTTGTATGTACAAATTGCAGACCGAAGTTCATCTGAAAGTATAATAGTGCATTGTGGTTGGGGCTTGCTGACAGTTGTTGGGTAATTCAGCTGCTGGAAACCTTTGATCTGTTGCTTGGATTCTTAGGGTCCTGGGCACTCAGCTGGTTTGTCCGACCAGTCATGGCTACCAGTGGTTTTCTGCCACTGGGCAGGGGGCTGCCAGGGATGCAGTGAGCTGGGGAGAAGATAAGACACTTTCCGAGTGAGTGTCCTATCCAGGGACCAGGGTGTCTCAGCAGTGTCGTGCCTTACACAGAAGTAATGTTTCTACATTTAATAGATATAAGCAACCATTACCATAAGCAATGTTAATATTAGCGTGTCGGCGAGTGCCATATATACGTGTGTGAAGTATCATAGACTATGCGCTGTGTGTGTAAGTGGAACTGGATGTGTGTTCATGACCAGGTTGAGTGTGCATGGTCGAAAAGCAGTGCTGTGCAGGTCAGGCGTAGATGCGGAACATTCCGGCACCAGTGACGAGCGACCCAGAGTTATTGAGGCTGAGGGACTGATGGAGGAATGCCTGGCATTCGACTCGCGGGACTTGTGAGTATTGGTGTCAGTCAGTGTTTTTTGGGGTGTCCCATATTGGCTCACTCCACTGACGTTAGAGAGTATTAAGAAGTGAATGTCCTTGAGTGACCCCAGCAAAGCCATTGTGCCGGTTTCCTGCTTCCAAACTATGCATTATTTCTTCTATAAGCAATTCCGTAATGGCGTCTGAATTCTCAGCGGGAAATTTTTTTTGTACACTACAAGGTCCATTTTTTTGTACCACACAGTGCATAAAAAATGTAGTGTTTGAGTGGTCCATTTTATCCAGAGAATTTGAGTCCCTTAAAAGCCCTCAGTGCATCAAATCAAGCCAGTTTGGACTGGATTCTTTCCAGCAAAGATGCTTGTTGAAGTATCCATTTCGAGATGTAGCTATGGCAAGAAATATAAAGTTTACAGATTTAAATATCTTAACTGTACTTTTGTTAACCTATGTGCAATTGAACATAAGAGTCTGCAAGGGAAATGGAAATTGATTGATTGATTGATTGATCCTTGTGTTTGCACATCTCTGCTTTAAACTGTTGTTTCCCTTTCTGAGCTACACAATGCAGCATTTGACAGACATGTGACTGCAGGGACGAGGACTGTGAGCACGACTGCGTGGGGAGCCTACAACGTAGGTGTTGTCTGCCTCCCGTCTCGCCGTACCGGTGTCGGCGGCAGGCGATCCTGGATCTGCTCTTCGATGACGTGTGGCGGGAACTGGTGGGCTGGATGGGGGAGCTGGTATGCCGGCACTGGGAAGCCTGTGTCTCTGGTATGCTGTCACATGCTGCATCGCATGGGGGAGGGAATGACGGATTGGGGTGCTTTAGGTCACATATCAGTAACGGTAGCTCAACAGGTACCTAATCTGTATTGCAAATAGTCCGACCTGCCAATTCTGGGTGAAAACATCAACAATTCAGCAGCACAGGGATTAGTGATGGGACAAATGAGGCTTCACAACCTGTGTTGGGTGGGAGTATCCAGAACTAAGCCATCAAAGCTGGCACTTAATGAGGTTTCAAAACCCGTGATGGGTGGGACTACCCTGAACTATCAATCATTTGTCTCATCGCTAATAGCAATAGTAGAAAAAGTTGTTTTTTTTTTTTTTTGGTGTACTTGTTGGTGAATAGTTGTATAGTACTGTAAATGTTTTAAGTCTGCTGATTTCTAAACTGTCTGATCTCATCTTGCACATTGTGTGTTTCCCTCTGATTAGATGAGGAAAAGAACCCTGTCGGCCTCAGCCCAGTGCACTCAGGCTCTCAGGATCCCTTCCTTCTGCTCTCCACACTGCCCACAGTCCTGCCCAGGCTGGGCCACAGCCGTGGACCCCAGCTAAGTGCCAGCCTGCAGCTACAGGTCAGTTTCAGAGTCTAGGTATTGAGGTGCAGGTACTAAGCCGCTACCAAGCTATCTAAAAGAAATAGTGTCCTTGTGTACACATGTTGGCACATCTAGAATGATCGGGATCAAGTTTGGGTCTCGGAAATGTCTAATACAGTAGTGGCATGGTTTTTTAGAGGTTGTTTAGTGATTTACACATAAAAGACCAGGAGAGGTGACCTGTTATTCAAGAAATAACTTCAGGAAAGCAGCTAAGAGATGAGATGAATCCCAAACCAGCATGAACCAACTGTTTTAGGAAGACTAGACTTGCTAAAAAGACTAGACTAGCCGCTCAGGTCTATGTTACTGTAATTTCAGTATTCCTCTCACTGCTTTCCATTCATTCTGTTTCTCCTGTCTTTCGACTGTTAACTGTTTCCCTTTCTCTTGTTTTGTCCTTCCTCTTTTGTTGTCCCCTGCCCTGCTCCGCACCTGTCACGCCGCTTTTCCGTTTATTCTTTCCTCCCTTCTCCGGTTCCTTGTCTTACTTCCAAAGAACACAAAGTCAAGGGGCTCAAAGCACAAGTCCAGGCGGAAATCCAAAAAGCAGAGAAAACCTTCCACTGTATGTAATTGCCTAATGGAGAATAACTGATGAAGAGTGTTTACTAAAATGCAGTGCGGTTACACCCTGAATATACCCCTGCTCTGCCTGTGAATAACACTGTTTATCCCTGTTAAGTTTTTCCTAACCATTTTCTTGGTTTGTTACAGGAGCCACCTGTTTCATTAAGTATTACAATATTCTGAATGTTTCAGATATTGAATAAGTCATTTACCTTTTTAAAATAGAAACGTGTTTCCTGTCTGTTGACAGAGAGGTTCACCGGGTAAAGTTTTGACATCTGTTTTAGCTGATGTGATGAATTTTTTAAAACGTCTTCTGCAGTGAGGTTGGACCAAAGATAGATATGGAGACTTTAGCTACACACAGACAACTGATACTCCATATTTCTCAGTCCAACAGAGTCCCAATGGGAGCAGCTGGGACCCACCAGAACCTCAATGACCTCATTGTTATCCACGGAATCCCCCTTCAAAAGAGGACCCTCGGGGTCTTGGCTGACAAAACACAGTATGGCAGTGTTTAAAAAAAAAAAAAAAAACTGATTCATCATGATTAAGTGCTTTCACTCATTGTTTTTCGTCCGTTCGTAGTCTTTGTTATTAGTTTATTGATGAAGGATAATTTTGGATGGTGAGATGGATGAGAGGCGTAAAGACATGATATAGTAATTATTAATATTGAAAACAACCTCATGTTTCAGTGTTTGTACTTTTGCTGCTCTGAAAGGGATGCTGAAGAGAAGATGTCCCATCGACCAGGGTCAAGCGTCATCCTATCCAGCAAGCCACGATCACGCCGTGCCCTAGAACAGAACTCGTCCTCGCTGTTAAGACCTGTGCCGTCAGCCAGGCGCCGGAACCTACCCCCGCGGACCCTCCTGCCGCTGGTTCCTAGTCCTGCACCGTCCGGCATGGCGGGCTCCATGGATGAAGTCATAAGGGGGACACGTTTGTGAGTCATCCCGTCGTCCCACTGGAGGGCTCCTCTCTTTTTTTTTTTTGTTACAGCTGTTTGGCAAAATGCTTTCAAAAAGATGCCTCCGTGAAAAGCATATGCCACTCAACCATAATTGTGGAATACTGACAAATACGTTAAGCCATGGAGATTTTACTCCTGAGAACCAGAAGTAAAGATAATCCCTTTAGACACACTACTCTGGTGCTCAGAATATTTATCAGTTTTTCCGACTGCAAGGCAAGGCAAGTTTACTTACGGCACAAAGGTCATTCAAAGTGCTTTACAGAATTAAATTAAGAATTTAAAATGAATTAGAAGCAATAAAATAAGGCATAAAAAGCATTATAAAATAAGTACTTCAATGTTAATCAGAGAGTAAGAGCAGATACTCTCTCTACAAACAGTCTAACATGGATTGGCTGTTTTTTGTTGGTTTCCCAGGGCAACTGCCAGTGACAGACAAGTTTCCCCACCAATGCCAGTGAGCCGGAACAGCCTCCTTCCCCCCATTGGTACGGGAGACACGGAGGGCTCTTACATCAGCCAGCACCTTCGAGTTGGCCAGGTACACGTCTTCCTGACTTATACCTGCCCCCCGGGCCCCCCTTGGCGAATGTGCGACATTCATATTGTTGCATTGTGCCACTGGGCAGCGCCAGAGAGGGCACACCACCAACCGGGCTCACAGTGCCATCACAGACGAGACGGGTAGCTCAGCTCACAAGGACAGGCTGCATCTGCTGGACTTTGTCTCCCGTCCAAATACAACACACACCTACAGGGTAAGAGCCTAGCACCCAAACAGTTAACTCTGAAAAAATACTTTGATTATGTGCGTGGATCCACATTCCAAAAGTCTAACATTACTGCAGCATTTGCATGGGGTTTTAATACACAAAATACCAAAACACTAAACACACGATCAATACAGATGCACACATTAATTTGGTTAAATAATTAATATGATCTGGTTAAGCTTTTAATGGAGAAATATGAGAAGTATCTGCAGTATTTCAGGATCACGATTACCTAATTCCTTTACATCTGACATTGATCAGTCTCCTACTAGGTATTCTTACATTTTAATCAATTCTTTGATATAAATTTTTTTCTACAAATAAAATATAAAACTTTACATTTACTGAGCAATTTTTTTGTATTTTCTCTCAGATAAATGTGGCTTCACATTTAGACATTTGATATTTTTTGTGAAGCCTTTTTAGACAGAAGTGTTGTGTGTGGGTATTTACACTCCCCCTCTGTTCTAGTCGGATACCCCGTACCGCCGCTCGTTGACGGTCCTGGACAGCATCGGGCACAGCCGCCCTGGCAGGGCTTACATGGGCACTGGTAGGTACACAGAATTGTATCACGGTATGGTGCACCAAAATCTCCCCCAGAAAACTACCAATTGTTTGTCAACCAGCTTGGGCATCGCTATCCAATGCTGGCTTGCTGACATGTTTAGTCAGCTGTGTCTATTCAAAGAGAAATTTAAATAAGGAAAAAAAAATTAGCTGATTTTGAACCAGCAATTTCCGCTGTGTCAAATAGAAGTAGCATTGCACACATACTGAACAGCAACTGGATCCATTATTCTCATAAGCAGTACTTTCATTATGTTCAGTGACATTTTTGCTCTGACTTGTCGTGGATGTATGAAGAGCATGATTTATGTGCTAAATATTTTTGTTACCATTTGTCACACTACTGCTTGTATTCCTCATTGCTTAATGTCCATCAGTGTGTTAAGATGTTAATAGTCAAAAAAGATGTAAATGTTTTCGTAAAATTGTATTTGATTGTACTGTTTGATTGAACTACCTCAAACATTTTGTGAAAGTACTAATTAGCATAAATTACCATATATGGTATAAGCATCTAGTTAGGTGGCATTGTGGCTCAGCGGTTAGCACTGTCACTTCGCACCGCCAGGATTGTGGGTTCGAGTCCTGCATCCACTCTGTCTGCACGGAGTTTACGTGTTCTCCCTTTGCTTAGTGGGTTTTCTTCGGGTGCTTCACTTTCCTCCGACAGTCCAAAGACATGCATTTTAGGCTAATTGGCATGTCTAAGTTGTCAGCAGTGTGTGACTGTGCCCTGCAATGTGTCGGCACCCCATCCAGGGTATCCCCTGCCTTGTGCTCTTGGCTGTCTGGGATAGGCTTCACCCCACCCGCCCCCCCCAACCCTGAATAGGATAAAGCGGTTTGGAAAACAGAGGGAAGAACATAGTTTGTTAGTGTAAATGCACTTACTATTTCTATTTAAATCAAGGGTTATCATTTTAATAATTAAAACAAGGATCTTTATTTCCAGAGAAAGCAACTTGTTCTTTTGAATATTAGTGCTGTGATTTAAATTGTTACCTCCGCTTGAATTGCTGTTGTGAATAAAGGACATGTTCTTGTAAGCCCAAAAGTTTCTCACAGAAACCACTGTCTGGCTACAACACAATGCTCTCTGTATCACCAAAGTCACGCTGACAACTCGTCAGAATTATAAAATTGTAATGTGCTTCACTGAGGTCAGTGTGACAGAAACCTTAAAAGCAATTGTTTTCTGCAGAATCTTTGGATATTGGAGTCACTGGCATTAGCTTGGGAATTAGCAGCTCTTCCTTTTTGGACTCATTCACCCACCATACTCTTGGTCACTCACCTATCGAGGATGAGGAAGAACCAACCACGTGGGTTCCACCCCCAGGTCAGTGGGAGTCACTAAGGGCAAGGTCTATGTCATCTTTATTCATGAATGATAGGCCTTCAAGGTGATTTACGATGATCCATATGCTAGCAATATATTACAATCTCAGGGTGCCAATAAGGCGTCAATTACATTCCCTGGTTAATTCATTTGCAGACTTGCTCATAAAAAAAATCCCTTATCCCCATCTGTCTCCTTCAGCACTCCTGGTCCCTTTGTCAGTCCCAGCTCGATCGCATAGTCGGGGGGGCCTGACTTCACGGAGCAGCCGAGCAGGACTGTAGCACCCCCACTCCCCAGAAAAAACAGATACACCTTAGCACTGCAGGACACCTCTGAGCCACACCACCAGCAGTGCCCTTTCACTTTACAGATCATCTTTTTTATGAAAGGACTCAGTGTACAGCACTTCATTTTCTAGAGTCCTATTTTTCTATTTTTAACATCAGCTTACCTGGCTGCCAAAGACGAGGACAAAAATACAAACTAACTGTCCATGTTTTTAGGCTAAATTGTAAAGCTACCCACCTATGCAGGTATTCAGGGAAAATTACAAGAGGAAGAACAGGTTTTAACAAAAAATATGCCTAAGATAGAAGAAAAATATACTCCTTTTCTCATAAGCCATGGGAGCGTTGCTCCATCAAATCAGGCAGTGTATGACAATGTTTGATAATATTGTGCTCGAATTTGTACATGTAACACCAGTCTGTGGATCTGCAGTATTATAATACGGGATATACACATGCAGGCTCTGTAATACCCCATTCTGACACACCAAACAACTGTGTAGACCATTTGGATGTTCACGCATTACTGGGACTATATCTAATAAGTCTAGTCAATGTGCTAAGTAAGGCTTGAAGCTCATTATTGAGAAGTAATGAATTACTGCTGGAGTCACCCCAGTGTTTTTTAAATAAGAAAAATAAGACCTGAATTTCTAATGATTATTCCATTTCCATGGTTTCATCGTTATAAAATCTAAATTAAACTGTTTAATATACCGTATATTAATATACTATCTCAAAAGATAAGACAAATTTAAGTAACATGTAGACTATTATTTCTTTGGAGGAGCAGTTAAACACTTCTGAGAAATGCTTCCTCCAGTTGTGGACACACACATTTATAGTGTGGCAGTGTGTAACGGCACCTTTTCCAAATAAAACTGCTGAAAACATATTGAATTACAAAATGTGCTCAAAATCAACAGTAAATCGTCCAAAACCTTAACTCACCAAGGGTCCCCATGTGCAGGAGTTTAGCTGAAGTTTGAATTCTCTTGATTTATTATGATGCCTTTTCCTATTTTTGCGGTCGAGTTGTCAGAAATTACACTTGTTGGAATTCTGCCTTCGCCAGGATTAGGTAAATGAAATGAAAATTTGGAATTGAATCATTCAATAAAATATTACAAACTAAAATGTCCATTCTATACATTGCATCTGTCAGAAGATGTATCACAGGATTTGAGGCGTTGCCTTATATAAATCCTTCTTTATCTTTTCCACTTCCTCTGGTTGGGTCAGTGTAGCAATATGTACATTTTGCAATTATTCAATATTGGCATGAAGAGACACCAAATGAACACCAAACAAGAGCCAGTTATCAAAATCATGAGAGAATAACGTAAAGCCATAGATAGCAAGCAGTTTGCCCGAGTTATGGCACCATTGAGGATTCACGGTTCGTCTTCCTGGGTGCCACAGAGCACAAACAGCACTATAATCCTGATGTTCTTCATGTGTAAGGAGCAGAGCTGAGTGCCGTTCCAGTTCTCTTCACCAGTGTGCTTCCCCTTCACATGATTCAGGATGTCTTCCACTGTGACCTTAAAGGTGGGGTCACCGCAGGTGATAAAGGGACAGTGCTGGATAAAACCTGAATATCGTCATAAGGAAGAGCATGTAGCGCTGGACGTGGTTTTAACGTTCAGATTGTTCTGCAGCATCCCCAAACACGGCCATGTAATCGTTTAGTACTAAATTCACCTCTCTCAAAATTTTCAAACACAGAACAACATGTAATTGTCACTCCTATACCCATAAAGCTGCTTCTCCCAAACCAGAATTCATTTACTTGGACATACCTGGATTGAGCCGATTGAGTTCAGCGTATAAAGTTTAATCAGCCGGACTGTGTGCATGCTAACTTCACTTGACAATTCAAGTCTTTGCAAACTCTTTTCACAAAGGAAATCAAATGCCAAAATCATCTGAATGTCAATCTCAGCAACAGAACAAACTTATTGGAATGAAAAACTAATTACCAAGAGAAAGATTATACTTCAACGTAATGAGTCACATGCAAATAATTCTAGTGGAGCCTATACAGTTCATATCATTTAAGTCAACTGTGAAATACAGACAGTTACATTAGTTACATTATCAGGACAAATATAATTGTAAAATTTCATGCTCGTCAACAACGAATTTACAAATACAAATGATTTCCATAATTGTCATTGTCCTGACGGTTTACGGTTTATAGTTATTAAAACATTTAATGAGATGTTAATCTTTTTAAATTTCTAGACATTCTGTTGTAAAAACTGCACTGGAAAATTACACTACGGTGTTTCTCTACTAACATTTAGATTGTGGAACATTGTGACAATTCAGGTCAGAGAACAGTGAGTATGCAATTTTCCCAAAACTACTGGGGTATTTTGAAATCTTTACATAGACACATTGTTTCGGAAGTCTCAGGAATAAATTTTGTAAATGTGCACAAAAAACTGGACTTTGTGTGTTCTGGATGTTGAATATTTTAATTTTATTATAGGATTTTAAAATGGATCTGAGCCAACAAGCCATTAAAACTTTGTTTTATTTATGTATTTTTGGTGCATGATTAAAGGTATATACATACATGCAGTCAAACATTGAATTGTGAATATTTTCAGTTTAGATGAACGTAATGGACAATTTAAGCAGTTAAATTAAGACCTGGTTATATTAACTAACATAAAGCATTTTTTAAATAAAAGAATAATAATCTTGTAGATAAAAAAAAAAAAAAAAAAAAAGCCAACGTGTGTATTCATGGTAGCATTAATAGCAACTGTTTGAAATTATTACGTTAAACTTAATAGCAAAAATGCTGTACTGCCCTTGACATATGCAACTTGTACGATGGACACATTTGCTTTGAATAAAACCAGCAGTTCTACCATTAAACCTACATGGTGGCAGTGGTGGTTTTGGTTTTATACCTTGTGTTATATAAAATGCACGATAGTCTAGTATTTGAAAACAATACAGCTTTTCTACGGAACTGTTGCACTGTAATAAGGAAAACAAATGGTCTTTTCGGGCATACGTATTTTGCTTAGTATGTTAATGGTGTGTGGGGGAAAAAACATTAAGTCCATCTGTATAAATGTAATAGAAATTCAAGCAAGGTGTGGCTCAAATAAAATATTACTCTAGACAAACAGTACATTGATTAACACAATAATTATGTGGTAAGAAAAATACTATGCAAACTGTTTGCTTGCGATTACTTTGTGACTCAACTTAAATGATTAATAGTGTGTTTCCTTTTAAAACTGAACGTAAAATCACCTGCAAGTTATGAGACATAAAAAATGGGTGCTGTATTTACATGAACATTAGAAGGCCTAGAATTAACGTGTGGTTCAGGTTGAAGCCCACTATGCTGTGATTAAAGGAGCCGTTAAACCATTTCTCAGTAGACATTTTTAATGTACATCAAAGCTGGTGCTTCGTGTGTCGCCTGAGACCAGATGCAGACATTTCGTCTGTATTAGCAAGGCAAAGCACAGGAATACACAAAAGACTCGAAAGCTGATTGCTACGTCAGACACTAACTGCATGCTTAAGCAGAACACAACATACCGGACGCGTTACCTTTGCGATTTGCTTATAATTCTGTATTACTTTTGTTGGCTTAAAAAGTTTCTACTCAAACACGATGTGTGCAGCGACGACGTACCGCTCGTAAAAACCACCCGTCTTTAATTTCAACTGGAACGTTTTGATAACTGGCACATCGGGAAGAAAAACTGCAGGAGAGTTGCAGGCGTGGCTCTCAACTGCTTGTTGTCCCACACATTTAGTGTAGATGATGAAATTGTCAGATAGCTTTAAATGGAATGTGTAGTATTCCTTAATGGTCTTCGTCAGGGAATGCATTATGCATGTCTTGGTAAGTGAGTTCAGTGTTGAGTGTGATGAAAATTGGAGACACCAAAAGGTAAACATTCAGCACTCTTTTCTGGTGCGCACTGTCTTGCTGTGATATTTGACGGGAATTCCCCAACGTCTCATCAAATAGATGTCAAATAAGTAGGCAGTTCCAGGTTCCAATCCTCCGATGGTCGCCGTAGTCACAGCCCGTCTTGGGTTGAGCTCCTGGAAATATTTACAGAGGACCCTCTCGGTTTCGCTGCGTGACTCTGGGCCTAGGCACTGTTGATTGCTGGTCTGTTCTCCATCGCTAAGCTTGCGTTGGTACATGCAGTATAAGCTTCTTTCCTCTGTGCCAAGCCAAGCTAATGTAACAGAGTTACAGCTCCTGAGCTTGTTGAAGGACTTTATTTGCAGCGTTGTGGGAAGCACAGGAGGAGCCTGGCGATGGTAAGCTGATGAGGCCTGAAGTTTGACCATAGGCCTTGACCCAGCCTTATCGTCCTGAGTGGGAGTCACATCTTCTAAACGTATCTGATAGAATGGCTTTCCTTGCAGCCATATCTGGGCTATTGCCTCGCCCACCACCTCAGAGGCAAGAATCTGCTCCTGGTAAAAGACCGTGACCTTCACCTTATGGGCAGTGCAGCTCTGGAGAGTAAGGAGGGCACTCTGCTGCCAGCCACGAGGACGGAAGCTGAAAAACTGGCTGGCACGCAGCCCGCTTCCCTGAAAAGCCACCCACCTGAGCTCACCTTCTCCTAGAGGGGTAACTATTTGACGGGCTTCCTCATGCGTTTGAGCGAAGGTTCCCGAATACGCCGAACTAGTGCCGTTGACCGTGTCTATCACAAAGACGTCAAAGTAGTAAGGTGTGTCTGGAATGAGCTCCGACACCGTACACACATTCTCTGTAGCTCTGCAAACACACGGCAGGTCATGGGAATTGTCTAATAGGGGTGAGGAAGACTCTTCCACTTTCTTCACATCGTCCCACTGGTGCCACCACCAGCCTCTTAGAAATGGCCAGACTGTTAATTTTTGCTTTTTGGTCATTTTCTTCTCACTTTTCATGGCCTCCTGGGCAGCACACAGACTCCTGTAGTTTTGCTTATGGTTACCCAGCACACAGTAGTGGTAACTATGGCTGTTTTCGGGGAGTTTCAGAATAGAAGGACTAGGCATCCAACTCAGGGTGACGCTGGTCATCCCTACACCCACAGTATGGATGTGTGGATCAGGAGGCAACTCTGGGAATATTCCTGGTACCCCGTCTCCTTCGTGCAGGTATACAGAGGCTCTGGAGTGCTGTTGCTTGGATTTTATTTTAAGGATGAAGATGGTCGCTGGAGTCAATCTAAGGCTGGTGTAGGTGTCCACAGTGTTGCCTTTAAATGTATAAATCTTTTCCTCCGTTCCAGAGTCCCTCCACCATACCTCCGTCATGCTTTTCTTGGAAGTCCCTGTAAGAAGAACATTAATTATTCCTGACTAGAGAAATTTCTAAAACAAATGTCCCATTTACACAGAGACAATCGTTTTTTTCTACATTCAAGTAACCTGCTTTGCTACAATTATTCCAAAAATAGGAGAACTTTTGTTTTATATCGATATTTTACGCTTCATACCAAAGGAGACCTGTAATAATGTCAACACAAAACATCTCTTACCTTGATTAATTATTCCTCACTAGATTTATTTGTTGAATTCCCCAGCACCTCATTACAAACCAAACTAATATTTATGCATTTCATCCAGTTGTTCCTCAGTGGCTCTACGAGTTCCTCTGTTTCTTCAAACATCTTTATAAAGCTCATGTTACAGCAGCCCAACGCTGACAACAATGAGCAGTTTTACCTCAGCCTTTTAAAGATTACTGGGTGTAATCAGGCACCAAGGCCTAAAGCTCCAGCTTCTAAACAAAAAATATTGAAAGGACCTTCTTATCTGTGGTTTGACATTGAGTGCTAATGTTGCATAGCCTCCTATCAACGGGAAACAAACTCAAAGCCTTCAATTTAAGTTAATCTGGCAATATTCTCCCAGACTACTGATCTCCAATTAAAATTACAGAATTTTCTTGTCTTCTGTTGAATTTCAAAAACAATGTATTATATTGGAATTGAAACAATCAGACTTCAGTCCTCTGAGAAGTTTTGAAAGCTAACTGAAAGACAATTTGTAGTAATTACTTAAATAGTACTATGGTAAGTAATTTTACAGTCAGGAATAAATCATGTCCTAACTATAATGTATTCTGAAACCGTGAAGCTCGGGAGAACTGGAAATGCTGACCCCGGGCCTAATCTTTGGTTGATTTCCGAATTAAAATGATCGTTTCTACTTACATTCTAGGCTCTTTGAGGGTTTGTCCTTTATTTTCCTGGCTGCTAGGCTCCATTCAATAGGCGCACCGCAAGGAATGACAGTGACTGACATCAAAGATGCTCTTCTCTTGAGAGTGAAGTACAGCCTGCAGAAAAATGTATTAACTTTAACAGGACTCTTAATTCAAAACGGTCATGACAGATTTCACATTACTGCTACCTCCTGCAATATTACACTGTCAGTTTAATACTCCAGAAATGTCCTCTGATTAGCTCCTCCTCTAGTGACCTAGAGTCATAACAGGAATTAAGTTAAGCATTCTGTAGGACATTACATAGATATTACAGTATTACTAGCACCATACTGCCTCTTTACCTCCAAACTTGTCACTGCAACACACAGAACTAAAACCAACTTACTGTTGACCATGACGTTAACAGGTAGATCACTCCTGTGACAAAACTACTCAGACATTCTTATACTTTATCATTCCGTTATGAATTTGTAGTTGTTGATTCATAAACAGTTTATATCATCCTGTGGTATAATTGAATCACGGGCCACAGCTGTCTTGGGTCACAGGGTCATGAGCCAAGGATGGTGAGGATATAAGCGCAAGAGCTAATGGGGTTTAATGACCAACAAAGGAATAAACAACAGGCTTTGCCTTGAATACAAGGGAATGGGGAATGAACTCAAGATAAAGCAGACAAGGCAAGGCAAGGCCAGAACCGTTGGCACAAAACACACAACTAGACATGACCAGTTTGGAAATCAGGATCAAGTCTGGATCATTAGTAATGCCCCCTACACAGGCTACATGGACAATCAGAACAGAAAAGAACACACACTCAACCTGGACATGAGGGAAACCCAGGCTTAAAACCAATGGAACCAGGTGAGACGCATCGGGGCAATTAGGGAAAAGTCAATTAATCTTGTCAAATAAATTTCATTTAAAGTGCATCTAACGTAATGTGATGCGTATTTATGATACAGTTCAGTTACTATTATATCTTGTACTGTTCTCTTTAAAGCCCTTCTGCCCTTTAAAATTTACTTAATGCTTTAGCTCACAATAATCACTTCTGTCTTTTATGATGTACGTATCTGCATTGTGTAGCTCTGTTGAAAACGACACATTGCTATGAAATCTGCAGACTGCTTGTTCTGAAGTACAGAAAATTGAGAAGGGCTGGATACCCCAGGTTAGGCTGAACTTGGGTGCAAGCCCTGAGTCCACCTGCAGACATAAATTTATTAACAATATAAAAGAGTTTTCTGTTTCCTCTTTTGCCTCTCGTTCAGACTCCTGTATTTTCTCTGCTCGTTATCCCAACCCTAAGCAAAAAGCCAAAATGGCAGTCCTTTCTGTTTGTTTCTCTCCACCAGTTTGTTGAATGAATTCCACCCTCCCGTCCCCGTGTCACGTGGACCCTTTCAGCGTCCCGAATGAGGCAAATGTTACACAGTGGTAGTTCATTTCTGCTCTCTTTTTGTCTCGGAATGTACTGTTAGAGCGGCTGCTGCCCACAACGTGGTCCATTTCCATATTTAAAACAGCTCTTTATCTGCCTCATACAAAAGCAAATACAGATATGGAAATGCGACTTTCTCCCTTACCATCATTTCTAATTTTATTACATATAGTGCCCACGTATACTGATGCTTATCTGTCAGTCTGCATTTAAACATAAGGATTCCTGTTTTTGTGTTTAGGGTGTCTAGTAAATAGTAATGTAAACAGTTTAAAGGTATTTTGTTAGCTTCCCCGGTATTTATATTTGTTTTTTTCACAGGTGTCTTTATCCAAGTTGGTATAGCTTATCATTTTTGACTGTTTACACAAACAGGACAGAATCAGTTCCTGTGACTGGAGCACACGTCTTACAGGGCCAGTGACTTAAGTAACTTAATCACTCCAGTACCGTTTGTGCATATTCCAAACCGCTTGTTTTATTTACCCTCTTACCTCCGAGCTCGATCCTTCGGCAGAGCGACGGGGGTAAGTTTGCCTTCTGGTAGCCAGATTGTGGGTCGCAGGGGCACCTCGTTCTCAGGGTTGAGAAGTGGGGACCCCTGAGAGCACACGGTGCCCCAAACGAGTGCTGCCACCGTCAGACAGTGATACCAGGATAGGGCCATCGCTGACATTTGCTCTACACCTATGCAGAGTGGGACAGAGAAGAGGAAGACAAGGGACGAGACAACCCTTGCTGCTGTGTGCCAATCGCACCTCATCCAGGGAACGTGGAAACTTCTTCCGAGCTGATGATTCACTGATACGAGAAAACATTTCTCTTACTCAGAGAGAATTATTCATGTGGGGGATAAATTGCCATGCTGTATTAGTCTGGGATCTGCATAGCCCAGCTTGACACAGGAGGAAAAAAATTTAAAAATCACTCGCAAGTTGACTATCAAAGCCAAAGAAGATGCAAATATTATAGAAGAGCAGAATCCTTTGACAACGCATCTATTTATGGAAACACAGAAAACATTGAATTGTTTTTTTCCACGTTTCCTTACTTTCACAAAATCTCTGAAAGAAGCTGTTGATATACAGTATGCACAGCATATACATATATATTTTAAATCAAAATTACATGATACAATGATCACACATAACTCTGATCTAGTCAGAATCATCATAAATTTCTAAGTGTCAAATAGAATTTAATTCTTCAAGCTTACGCAATAATTTGCTTCTCGATCCTGTAACAGAATTCATAAACATAAATGTATTCATTTCTTTTTACATTAAACGGTTTCTTGAGAATTATAGAACGCTGCCTTGTTTAAGTGCTGCCCACAGCTTAGCCAGATTGTGACAAAAAAATGAGGTACAGGGATGGAGAGTGAGACTAAGGCTCTAAGATGTTTGAAAGGAAGGCAAACACAGCAGTGATTAGTATTTACCTCTGTCTTATTGTTAACGGGTCAATAAACACCATGTGGCCGTCACCAAGTCATTCACGGATTGGGAGCCGTAAACTAAATCCTGATAAAAATAATGCAGCAAACGTGGTACGGTAGCTCATTCGGACTGCACCTCGCTTTGAAAATGAGGAAAGCTTCTCAATTACACACTGTTGAAATTTCATAAACCCGAAACCCAGCTGAGAGCTTACTGAACTTAAACATCACTTTACCAATACACTCCTTACTCCACAAGACTCACAGCATGACGGCTATGTTATGAGCTCAAGTGAGGCATCTACACTGAACACCACTGCGTCTGTAATGATAACAGAGAGAGCTGGGTGAATCAGTACTTTCTTCGCATGACAGCACGAGTGTAGTATGAAATTTCAACAGGCCCGTGACAATTTCCCGTCTGCATCAGCATCACAGAATGTCATGAAACTCATGCCTACAGGATTTTTAAGCCCTCCTAAAGCCCCCCGTTTTGTTGAGAAGTTACGAGGGTCATGGCGTTGAAAAGAGACAGACAGCTGCACCTTTGTGAAATTTATCTGGCTTGTTCATTCCTGCTTTCCGGGTCTTTTTTGTGTGTCAGCTGTACTCTCTCGAAATCTGCCCCCTCTCCCTCAGTCGACCCTCATCCACCAAGTCATTCCAAGCATCCTGCCGCATGTCATCCCAGAGAGGCAGAGAGACCGATGTGGAAGGAGAAAGTGGATAATAAGGAAGAGAGAAATGAAGGAGCGGATTTGAGGTGCAAACTCAGACAAAAGAGGAACAGATGCTCTCAGCATCTCTTATCATTACAACAAAAAACAGGGCAAAAAATGCGTAACAGTTGTTTGAAAAAATATTCTCAATACACTTGTAGAATTGCTCTTAATAGAAAGTTGAACATAAAGTGACGTTCAGGGTGTGAATCGAGACCTGACAACGATGGCGACCATCTCCTTACCCGACATTGTGAATTCGGTCCACAGAAAGGATGATGAAGCGTTAGACGCTGAAGACTGAAGAACAGACCCTCTCGCCAATCCCACCCTGAGGTGATGTAGGTGGACCTCTGCCCCACCCTCCCCCCCAAGCCCTTTCCACTCCTCTTTCAGGTGTGCCAGGGATCCTAGCAGATGAACGGACGGGTGCACGTGAAGAGCCCAAGAGCTTTGATCGTCGACTGTCAGCCTGAACGTTCCACCGTCAGTCTGCGCTCCCCCCCAAGCCCAGATCAGAGTGGTCTGGTAAGTAAGCTGCACAAATCAAACAGAGGCACGCGCGCGTGCGAGCGTGTGTGTGTGTGTGTTTGTGTGTGTATGAGCAATGTGAATGAGGAGAGTGATTGGAAGACTGGAGTTGGGGGGGGTGTCAGGGATGGTGACAGAGGATGGGGAGGGGGTGTTGTTGCACAACTTGTTCATATTAACTGTTTGTTAGCCATGCTCTGAGGGCCCACATTCAATGGCAACTCAAACTCTTAAGGCCTCACTTCTCAGATGGGCTTTCTGCAAGAGTCTGTAAGCTTGTTCTCCTTTAATATACAACACCACCTTGAACCCTGTTTTCTCACAGGTAAACTTTTTCTCTATTTTCTTATCTTGAGAGGATCCAGGAATGTGTACATACAGGGAGGTTATATAGAAACGCACTTCAGAGTTGGGCTTAAGTTTTTGGGTTATTAGCTGAAATAAGCCGTGAGATGGCGGCCATGTTTCAGACAGCCTTGCGATCATTCTGGGATTGTATTCAACAGACTGAAAGAAGAGTAGGGTGGGGCTCGGAATAAGCCCGGACCATGATGCTAGTGAATGAATTGTGGGTGGTGTTGAGAGCCCCGAAGGAATCAATGGTTGGCTGCCCTGTGGGTCAAGTGCCACCCCCCAGAGGAACAGCACGATGTCTCTCACCCACACCCTTCTGGTCACAATACAAAGCAATCACAAAAGCAAGTACATGCATTGTTTTTTTTAGTCATGCCCACACTAATCTGAAATTCCAACAGACACGTTAAACCCAGCAAACCCAGAGTGCATAGCAACATTTTTTCACCTTCAGGAATATAGCGTAGCTTTTTAAGGATAGCTAGCTTTACATTGTCTACTGTGGAGTAAATCATCCCATGGCATACAAATTTAACGGCCCGAGAAATGCAGGATGGTGCAAAATGTTCTCGCCTTCTCAGCAAGACCCCAAACCCCAGGACTGGCTCCATTTTTTATTCAAAGCTTTGAGCCGTGTCCCACTTTCATAAAAGTGTCTTGGAAAGTTTGATCGCCTCACAGAGGATGATGCTTAAGGTTTATTAAAGTTTTCATGAATATTTATTTTAGTCCAGTTTTAGTAATTGCATCTTATTGGGTTTCCCCAGTTTATCTACAGTAAGCTGGTACCCATTCACACCTGCGTGACACTTGTGTTGTACGTCCTGCCCTTTTTCACCCAACTCCCGGCTTTTTTGGCGTCTGGAACTTCAAGAGCTCTTTTGTACTACTATCTCTGGCCTGGATATTTTCTTTGATCACACAGCATTTCCTCTCTTGTGTTCCTGTTAATAATTAATGGGCAAGCAGTTACTGGACGCCCTCGTCCTTGGAGAGAAAGAGCAAATTTAATTTAAATAATTGCATGAAAGAAATGCCAAAATTACTCGTTTATTTATAATTTATGGCTTGTTACATTGCATGCATAATGCATGACCGTCTTTATTATGATCATTTATTAAATATCATGTTTTGCAGCCACTCTCTCAGGCGTAAAGCGGCATTTAGATCTGCAAGGTTTAATGGTAGATCCACTCTTTTCAGAAATGCACAAGTACAAGCGCCGACGATGGGTTAAAAAGGAATATTTATTTTTAACTACACATCATCAACAACAACCCATCTGCTGCTGAGCTGGCAAAGCATCTCCCGGGACAGCACAATATCTCAACATCTTTGAGCATGAGAGGCGGGGGGGGGGGGGGGGTTGGTTGGGGGGGTGAGGGGGAGAGGGTGATTTAGGGGGGGCGGGGGGGGGGGGTGGGGAGGAGGGGGGAGTTACA
>JAACJT020000052.1:7688137-7728130 GCA_009936485.2 Gymnarchus niloticus | reverse complement strand
AAAGACACATGCCTAACCACGGTGTGCGCGGCTCTGCCCTGGCTTCTTTTTCCCGGGTGTGGGCTGGGGGGGGGGGGGCGGGGGGGGGGGGGGGGGGGGGGGGATATGCCTGTGCTACTTAGCCCACGTGTTCTCCCTGGCGTGTAAATCTCTGCCCCTGTGAAGCTGAGCCAGCTTCAATGAAAACCAGCATTACGTTTGGGCCCGGCTGACATGGCACACCTGAGCTGCCACAACCATATTTCTGAAAGTCACCATAGTCAATGTGAGATACAGAAAACATAGATGCTGTTGTCCACTGGTTAAAATAACAATACTGAAGGGAAAATATCATCCGTTAACTAATCTTGTAAAACGGAGGCCTGAAGCCTATCCCCAGAGCACACAGCGCAAGACAGGAGTACACCCTGGATGGAATGGTGGCTCATTTCAGAGCACACACACACACACACACACTGACACACTACAAGCAATATGGAGATGTAAATTAGCCTAGCTGCTAACGTCTGCTGCCTGCAGATGCAAACCAAAGTACCTGACGGAAACCCGTCTAACCATGCAAACTCCCTATGGGTGTGAAGCTACTGTACTGCCCACTGGGCTTCCCCTGCTAGTGACATTGTGGCTGTTTCCTGCAAAAAAAGAACATTGATCACATTTTTTAATATTTTAAAGAAGGTGCAAGTAGATTACTTGACCATACATGAAATAGCATTATATTTTATTTTGTAATTATACAATATCATATAACATTGTCTTTTATCTCCGTGCAATACAGTAATTTTGTCATACACATTAGCTACTGCATCTGTGAATCCCTTTCTAAAATCTCTGTGATTAAGCATTTTATGTTTCCTTCATTTTTAAATTTCTATATGCTAGATCAGTGTCTCAACTCCAGGGCTGTGGATTATAGATCGCCCCCAAGTGGTCCGAGGATATGTCTGCAGGATAGGCCATAATGATAAACATATACACAGTAGGCCTTGAGGTTTAAACGGTTGAGGACACCTGCTCCAGACACTTTACGTAAGATGTTTAATACCTATAATCACCAGACAGTGACTGCTAAAAAGAGAGAATGTTATAAAATAAAGGAGATATGAGAAAATAGGTAAAACTTATATAAATGTAGAAAGATTCAAGATCCTATGCTGAATTTGCAAATATTTTTACACCTAATTTATATAATAATTTATACAAGACGCTACATGAATTGTTTTTTGGGGTTCAGACTTAATCCATCTATTGGTTTACTTTTTAAGGTTCTTGAAATTATTTTTATTGCCTTTAAGACAATGAATCCTACAATAAATTCTAAATTTATTAACTCCATTATTAAACAGGAATACCAAAACGGTGTCAGTCTAAAGCTCTATTTAAAAGGTGAATGACCTGAGCTTTGTATAACGGCTTTGTACTGCCATCTTGTGGTCACGTAAAATCTTACATGCAATCTAAAATTGAGCAGAGAATTAATCAGACATACAGTACGTATCGCGAAAAGCATAGGGTGTGTCATCTGAAAGGCACGTAGGGAAAGCAGTGCAAAAGAAATTACAGGTACAAGAGTAATCTGATACATCGACAAGCTGTAATTAGGTTTTTGGAAAATTTGATGATTTATTTTTAGAACCGCCCCACATTTTATGCGCACCCTATTTAAAGGTTCACTAACGTAAAGCCCAGGGTCGTTGAAGAGATTTCTTTTGGGGCATTGACATTTAATGCGTAAAAAAGCACTGCATGCATATATTTTCGCGGCGAGCCGGAAGTGTGTGACGTCAGCGTCCACGATGGAGGAGAATGAATGATGGAGGAGGAGTGGGGTGGGTCGTGACGGCATCTGGGGGAATAATAAAGAAATACACGTGGACAGCAACGAAGAGAGGCGGCCCTAGTTACAGCTGTCGAATCTGACATAAATATGAGAGAAGACCAATCGGTGGAGGCCAGGTGACTGCTGGAGAGAAAGAGAAGCTCTTCTGATATCGGGAGTCATCACAGCAGCATGATTCTGGGAGGCCACGGTTCAGGTCTGGGCTTTCTAGACACTGATGGCTTACTGGGACACTGCCTGTGTGCCTACATGCATCATGAAGATGGCTTTCTAGAACACTGTGTGCTTGGCTTGGATATTTAAGTGGAGTGGGCTTTAGGCTTCGACTGCAGCTATAGGAGCTGAGCATCATCTCCAGATGGGGCATTGATCCAGATCTGTGTGTTCACTCCTGAACGCTGCTTATCTAGCTAATCTAATGCTCTGCTCCTCACACTGATGATTACCCAGGCTGTGATCGCACCGATTCACTGGCAGGATTCAGTTTTTAGCTGTTTCATATAATTCAGCGGTTCATTTTTAAGAGATTCAGCTTTGCTGACTTAATATTCTACATATTTTAGATTCTGGACTTGGGTGATCATGGATATGACCTTTCACATCAGGTAAGATACATTTCTACAGCGTGCAAGACTTCAATAAGTTTGCATCATTTAGGCCGGGTGCATACAGGTATTAGACCTTAATCACTTTAAAATCTAGTCGACAATCTGTGTTAAGTTAATAACACTGTTCATGATAATTGGAACCGCTTCTTTTGTTTGCTTGTAATCTAATTTGAGTTAACAGATGCAAAGATCTGTAATTTGTAATTACCTTGTGGTTTCTCTTCCAATTCATTTTAACGCCAGCCTAGAAAACACAAACTACGTGTCAAATATAGCACAGGTATTTTGTTTAATTGGTATTGTATATAAGCCCTAAACATAGTTTGTGTCATCGTCGATGTTGTGTGATTGTCATCAATAGATAAATGTGTAGGCAACAGTTCCTTAACGTGGTATCCAGTATAATACTTAATAAGGGCTTTTGTGTACTGGCTCCTTTCTGACACACGTGGTCCTGAGATAATGGTTTTTGGAAGTCTTAATGTCATGTCTTGCACGGTCAGTTCCTGGTCCTTTTCATTCTGCTTTGTGGCAACACGTCATTGTTTCTCCGGCGCTGTACTGTGCCTGGATACTTCATTATAGTGATATTTCGTATTTTATGTTTAATGCACCCATCACTCGTTTCTGGGTGTTTTTTTTTTTTTTTTTATTTTTATATTCCTTAATGTATTTGAAAGCCAGTGGCCGATGTTTTTAAAGCATTGACTTATGATCCCTATAAAGTTGCAGCTTTGTACATGTGGGAGTCCCATCTGCAAGTATGGTCTAACTACCTGTTGTCTAGTGTGTGAATCAACATAGCATTTTTATTACCTACAGGTATAGGGGTGGCTTCTGTGGAGAGGGCTGCTATTGGTTATTGGGACACCTTCTTCATAGAATGTACCTTTCTTTATAAGTTTCCCTTTTCCCACATTTAAATTTTATGACATCAATAGATCCTTGCTACTATTTATTGCAGGAAAATGTATAGAGTAACATATTAATCCCCATCATGATGAGTTTAACCTTTTTTTATTTACCAGTTAATAGAAAGTAGAAACTCCCGGATGTCTCGCTCTCCTTTTCCATAGGTGAGGGGTGTCGACTAGGAAGGAAGCAGCAAACGTAGGCAAATGTTTATGATCCCCGTGGTCTGAAGTACGGTGTCTGGGCTGTAGATCATGGGCAAATGCACTTTAATGTGGCTTCCTTTTCTCAGCAACTCAAACCTTTAAGTGGATCAGCGTGCTTCTGTTGACCTGCATTGTCACATGACCACTTCAGATTCCAGCTTAGGAATGTGACCTTTCTAAGAACAGATGTATTTCTAATTCGTTGCTCAGGGCTGATCTGCGGGGGTTGCCGCTGAAGCCTTGTGTCTGCATTTGTTGGAAAGATTAAGACCTGCACAACCTTTCCTACTTTGAGTGGTTTTTAGTGAGAAACTTCTTTTTGTAGTGTTTTCTGGAGGGGTATTGTACCTTCTCCATTTTACTGTGTGTGTATAGGTAATGTTTTGCTATTTTTTTTACATCTGAGTCGAGTAGTGAATGGTGAGGTGAAGCCTGCAAAAGTGTGTATTTCACAGAGCGAAAAGAATTTGCTTGCAGCTATTTTTGTAGCTGGTAAGTGGCTGTTGCCCTGGTACACAATGCGATTTCCTGGTCTTCCTGTGCTTCTTAACTGGATATAGGCTAATAATGAACACTGAAGTGGACTTTGTCTAATTTCCATTGATCCTAGTAGAGGACTATACGATTTGTTTGTATTTTATTCTTAGTGGGTTAGTGTAGCACTGTTCATATTTCTGGAAGCCTTAAATCTCCTAAATATGACCTTCCTTTGAAAAACACTGACAATCTATTTTGTGCTTAACTCAGAATGCTGTACATGCAGCATGGGAAGTTTACATGTATGGAGCCAGATAAAAACCCACTGAACAGAGAGTGTTATTGCTTCTCTGCACGGTGTGTCTCCCTCACAACACCTTGGTTATGGGTGAGTAGCAGCAGGCCGCAGTCAATCCAGTCCAATTCTAAGCGCTCCGCTTGCTGCTTTCTGTCCTTGGTGTAGGTGATTTCCAGCACCGTCTTAAAAAGCTGACTCATGTCTCCCATGTGGCTTTTTAAATCATGTCCTGTCTTGTCCTCTGTTTTTCTCCAAGTTTTCTTAATGCAAAGCCATTTTGGTGTGTTTGTTAAAGGAGAAAAGCTGCAGCCTAGATACTGACAGACATGCTTTGGAAGAGAGGGCCGTCTTACAGTCTGTTTTCTGCTTTCCACAGCAACAGCACCATCAACAGCGTTGACGTGAGGCTCTTTGGTCCTGCCCCCTTGTGACCGTCCACTGCTTTCCCCACTGCATTTCCAAAATGCAAAAAGATCAGCATAGGTGGTGACTTTCTCGGAAATGACCAAAGTTTAGTTTGTCAGCCTTGTATGTTCACGCTGTTAACAGCAGCACTCTGATTAAGGTGCTGCTTTAATTGCCAGATGTTTGAAGAGAGAAATCTCAGTAACAGAGCTGCTGTTTTACCGTTCAAGTATCTTAGTGGTCACCTTGAATAAACATAAAATTATTCTTTTAAACACGTTTCTGACTGCTAAAACAAAGCCACGATTTCAAAAATACTGCCAATCTGTCTTCTGTTTGTTATTATCAAAATAAGTTATAATTAATAATACTATTCTAGATAAGTCTTTCATTTTTTGGACAGTTCTTGACTCTCCTAAGGAGCCTACCAATATACTGTAAATTCATATGCACATGGTAACTACCTTGAGGGTCTTGGAGACCAGACCTGATTTTTCTTTACCTCCAGCCCTGACACAGCACGGAGACATCGTCAAAGAGGTCAACATACTATTGCAGACCTTAGCAAGTAGCCTAACATAAAGATATGTTTATCTTAGGATACACAAAGGAAGGTTATGTGATGTGTGTTTTAACTAAATACCCTCACCAACAACTGGTCTGTTCTGTTTGTGAACCCTGGGCTGCCCTCCACATTGTGGATTTAGAAAGTGTATTATGAGCAGTGAGACTCAAGTCAGATCCCGGCCCTTGGTTCACTGCCTTGTTCCCTGCCTGGTTTGTCTGTATATGTATGCCAGTACGTCTCCTTCATCTTTTTGTGTGGTTCTGGCTGTTGGCGGACCAGATGAGTCCCTAGGGCACCCAATGCATGGCTGCTTGCACTGTCTTTGAAAGGCTGAGCCTGGGCCTGTGCCTGTGCGGCTTCTGAGCCATTAAGAGTTTTTATTAGTATTACACTGTAAGCTTTTGGAGCAGTGTGCGTATACCACTCTGGGGAAAGGCTATGGCTGCCTGAAGTGGCTGACAGCATTATAGTGGAGGGAGAATACTGCTGCTCGGCACTGTTTGTCATCCCTTTCAACTGCTGCCATGCTTGGACTGAAAGGACTTCAGGCAGAATGTGGGTCAGGTGGGCCAGCACTCCATAGCAGGTTTACTCAAACCCTGTACTGGACCGAACCTCACATTCCACTGTCTGGGTTTTCTTGCAAATCCATGGCCCTTTGTCAATGCTGAGACACAATTTTGTTTCACGTATCTTTTAAATACGTGGCCTGCCGTTGTATTGAATGTGCACAGATAAGGGAAATGAAGATGAGCTACAATTGCAAAGATTTGGGGCCAAAGCCTACCAGTACTGACTGATTGTTATAAGGTATGAGTGATAAATCCCTGTATTGCTGACTGTAAGAAACTGGTTATTTGAGCCGCAGCCTCATCGTGCCAATCTCCAGGTTTTAACTAACTGCCCCATGCAGACCCTAAAGTTACGTGAGAAGAGAGAGTATGTCAGGTTGTTACTGCTGCAGTCTTCACATGGTGAGAACCATATCAGGGTGTGGGCCAGTGAGAGCCAACTGCTGAAATTAGTGTGCATTCTGAGAAAAATGCTTTCTCAATTTTAACAAGACAGTTTTGTGACCCCCTTGTGCTTTTTAAAAGTTGGTCAAGCAGCGTGGTGGTGGAGGACCTAGACTATACAATTCTAGGGACATTGGAGGGGTTTCCTCTCGTTGTCACAGTTATGCCATGTCACTTGCACCTGCTACTTTGTGTTTCATTCATTATGGTTCGTAAAGGAGAACCATAGTGACCGTTACTAAGGTGACGTTGAAGTTCTCAAAATCGTTTCTTGTGTATTTATTAAAAGTGCTTCCAGGGATCTAATATGTCAATCTGTTTGGACATTAATAGTTTATTAAACTATTTTTCAATAGTATCGTAGGACTCCCAGAACCTCATGCCTGGTCGAGTTATTCTTTTGGATATTCAGGCCGACTTCACTTAGTTTTTAAGAGTTTATAATAATACAGTAATAATCTAAGCAAAGCATGCATATCCCACATGATCATTTCTGCTTTTAACGTGTCCCTCATCATTTAAAATCAGTGGTATTTGTTTCAGGTTTATAAAGACAGATGATATTATATATACTGAATGACAAGTACAGTCACTTTGATCAGAAAAGTGTTTCCTACTCAGCATTTAGAGTTGAGAAATGTAGCACAAACCACAGCTGCAAATCAGAGTTGCTTAAAGCTGTTGAAGGAAGAGATGATTAATTCTGCCAGCACTAAATGAAATGGTTGTCTTACATTGCATATCAAGCAGCTAAGAGTCCTTCCTCTGATCAGCTTCATTTGATTTGCTTGAGGGTATCCATTAAATTTTTTTTTTTTTTTTTTAAACTGTTCAGCAGTTCATAGTGAGGTACACCCTGGACGGTGTGAGACGGTTTGTACCTCAGCGGGATCTGTACTCTTTTTCCACAAGGGTGTGAGTATCGTGGGCAGCAGAATGACCATGTTACCATTGGGCCCTTAAACGAGGCCCTCATCTCTCCAGAGGCACTGGATGCTGGTTGACCCCACACTCTGACTGCAGGTTTTCTTCACTTCTACATGACTTTGGACAGAAGCATCTGCAAAATGTACCCTTCTATAATGTTTTGGACTGGGGTGTCATTGCGATCACGTGGTATACAGCAGTGATAATTTGCAGAAGCACATTTGTCTAACTGCATGTCTTTACACCGCAGGAGAAAAATCACGCAGGGTGAGCGTGTAAACTCGGCACTCCTTTAATTTTCCCCAGGGTGATAGATGAACTTTATTAATCAGTGAAGCACTTAGAGTGGGAGCAGTATTCCTATTATTGCCCTATTAACAGATTTCTATGTCTAGTTTCCCAAATCCCTATTTAGGCTACATAATGTACAACGTACCTATGATAGCAGCAACAACCAGTTTGAATTTTGCCAAGAAGTAAAGCAACACTGCAAGGTCTGACAGACCGGACAAGTTCCAGAGTAACGGTTGCGATCAGTTCTGACTACTAAGATTGCTTGTCTGCCTGCATCATTTATTAATCTTTGAATTCAGTCCAAAGCACTGTATGGTTCTTATCGATTATGTGTTGTGTTTAATACAGGAGGATATGATAAAAGGCGGACAGGGGCCTAGTAAGACTGTATTAGGCATCCTTCTGGAAGTAAGCCCAGGCCACTCAGAGACATGCGGTGTATTGCAGAGAGCAGCTGATGACACTGTAATGCTTCAGCGGCTCCCAAAGTGGAAAAAGACTCGCTGGACAGCAAACATCCCTTCCATGGGTTTTTTATGACTAATCACAACCAGTAGCCAGATGATTAGTGTCCATATACATTTTATTTACATACAGGGCTTATTTAGAGGTTTGTTGAAGTGAGTAAAGAATTTCATGTAGGAATGCTGCACTTGGCAAAGAAAACGTGTATAAACTGGGTGAATATTACATAAACTGAGGGAAATTAAGTGTGCAATGTAACTTATTTTAATTTAGTTTTTTCCCCAGCAGGTATAGGCTACCTAGTTTCAGGAGCAAGACATTTCGTTTACACTGCGGTGTCATATGGAGGTACTTTGATTTTTGTCACCTTGTATCGTTCCAGCACTAGCATACTCTGATGTCCTGATATCATATTGGAGATCCGTTTAATAATTTAAGGGACCAGGTGATGCTGAGTGGGGTCTTTGGAGAAGTGTTTTATCACCCGCGATTTGTGTGTGTGATGTGGCCTGTCTGGGTTTTTGTACCCAGTGGTTTTCCTTGCTTTTCTCTTCTCTGGTTAAAATGTATATTCTCAAGAAATGATATAATGTTGTACATTAAATATTTTTGGAATGCTTTTTTTGGATCAGTTGCCTACCATAATGAGATGTAAAATTAAATGAATGTGTTTGTATGTTTGTGGATAGCATATCTAAGTTATGGTTCTCACTAGAGTTTAGTTACCATTGTGTTAATGGTGCCCCGTCTCTGTTTTTGTTTTTCCCTCACCATCTTTAGCCATTTCCTCTGTGTGTTTAAATGACCCCTGTTGGGGTCAATGGAAGATAAGGCCATAAACAAGCCTACCATGGTATCCAGGTTGCCCAAGTTTGGTGTTCGACCTGAGGCTGGCGTGGCCTCCCTGCGGTATGGATCCGGCCAGTCAGCTCCAAACAGTGAGGGAAAGAGCACTGGCCAGAAGAAGCCAAGTGTAATGATGCGAATTCCCTCATTTTCCCTAAAATGGAAAAAGGAGGGACCTGGTACCCCACCAAGTCCTGAGGAGAATTTTTTGATGTCAGAAACGGATGAGGGTAATGAACTTGGTCAGTGTCTGCAGCAAAAGTCGATTAACACAAGAGAGATTAAGAAGCCTACTCTTCCAGCTACCACTGTACAACGACATGTCCTGACAGCAGCAACCACGAAAACAAAGCCTGTCCCCGTAGTCTCCAAAGTGGTCCCCCAACCAGCAGTTAATCAGACCCCTAGTGAAAAGCTCAGCATGAACGGTGTGAGTGGCAACCGGGCCAAGGTTCGCGCTGGGTCGGCTCTGCCTCGTCCCCGGGCCAGCTCTGGCTCTGCCCGCACCGGTTCACGAGACAGCCTATCCCAGGCCAACGATAGCCCAAAGTCCCTCCAGCCGGACCCAATGGTGCGTTCTCAAAGCTTCACCCACTTCAGTCAGTCGTCCTCGCAGACCGCCCCTCCAATGACGCGCTCGTTCTCCTTCAACAAGGCCGTGGAGCTGAGCAAGCCCCTGTCCAGCTTACAGCGACGCACCCCAATGCCTTTGTTGAAACCTGGCCTCGCCGTTACTTGTGGGAGGGGCTCCACGGTGCGGGTAACAGTTCCATCTAACTTGACGACTCCTGCTGGCAACCTGAAGAAGTCGCTGTTCCCAGCTTGCGTGCTTAGCAGACCCTCAGCTCTGGGCTTCAGAATGCCGCGACCCTCTCTCGTTCACATGCCCCGGCCGCTCCTGGCAGGGAAAGACTGCGTCGAGGCCACACTTATAGCCCAGGACATGGACTCCATGGAAACACCCATGGTGACCTCAGATACTCTGAATGAGGGAACCCTGGCACCTGAGAGTCAGTCGGAGGGTGGCCCGGGGCCCAGAGAAAAGGCACTCAGTACTCCCTGTCTGGGTGATAGACTTGAAGACATGTCACTGTCCTCCGCTTCCTCGCTGGAGCATAATGACACCAGCGAAGAATACCAGGATGACTTTGACTTAGGAGACTGTGTTGGCACGCTGCTACTCCCTGTTCATGAGGCCAGGCCTCTCCAGCCGCAGCCTTCCTCTAATGTTAATGTCCCTGACAATAGACTGCTGGGTGCTGCCACTCAGACACACCCTTCTGGCATCCTGTTGGATGACCAGGCAGGTGAGTCTCAAAGCGCAAAACTGCTTAAGGGTACATATGAGCTGTAATTCTTGGATTGGGGGATTTTCTTAGATGAAAATCAAATTATGAAAGTATGAATGACTCATATCCCACATAGGGATGTCACCCATGCTACTAGGCATAGGCTCCAGGTCTCCAGTAATCCTGACCTGGATAAGTTTGTAGAGGATGGATGACGGGGGACACCCTGGACAGGGTTCCAGCCCATCGCAGGGCACAGCCTAAGTTTCCCATTTCTCTGACATGTATTTTGCATTATCTTTGAATCATGTTTTCAAATTTAATTATAAACTTTAAATTTTGCATGGGGCCAAACAGTATTTATTTCCAGACGTTGCTTCTTGCTGACTGTATGCTAGCATGCTAGGTAACGTACCTCTCTACACGGGGGGAAGCACAAAATCCAAGACATCAGAACTTGATAGGACTGTTGAACGAGTGATTATTGCATACGATGGGCTCTGCTTGTATTGCATTGCACTAGTTCGATCGTATTAAATCAATGATTGGAATGTATTGTGGTGGCTTCCCGTTGTCCCTGTGATTCCCTGGTTCTCCTCACCTACCCATAGGTGGAAAAGAGGACCTTGGTGTGTCAGTGTGCCCCGCTCCTCTGAGCCTTTCTCCAGAGGCTGATATCCCACCTGCTTCATCCCTGGAGCTCTCCCCGTCCAATAGCTCCGGTGGTACTTACATGTGGGATGAAGAAGGCCTGGAGATGCTGGATCCACCGGTGCCCCACTGTGGCAGCTGTGATTCTGATGTTAACGGCATGGTGAGTAGGCTGATTTCTCCCTAACTGGAGAGTAACCTGGTTACAGGTGAAATACAGACGCGGCTTAACTGAAAGAACAACTCTTAACGCAATGCTCCAGCTTTTTGGAATAAGCTGTCAGCATTAATCTGGTACTGTTTAAAAATAAGCACCAGACTTATTAAAGCTGTCATTCCTAACATAAATGTGCAGTAAGAGGGGAGTTTTAGGTAGACCTGTTTATTAACACGAACAGCAGGTGCCATGTTTCCCACCTAAAATGCTGTATTCTTTTAATTGATGTGAACCAAAGGCATTCCCGAGGAGAGGGTAATTGTCCACTACCCAATTTCTTTGCTATCCCTGATTGCAAGGCTGATTTGTTTCAGCTTCACTCTGGCTTATGATTAGCCTCTTAGGTTATGAAACTATATAGAGCTCTTGACCTGCATATATGAACAGTATTACAGGGTGATGGGCAGGGACAATGACAAAGTGACTTCCTGGTAGGTGGTTTTCTGGCTAAATGAATTCTGCCTTCATGACTCTTCCTCAAATGTCTTGTTTCTTCCTTATTGTTATGATTTGCACATCCACATTATTGGTTTGTGAGTATAAATATAACATCTACCAAATTATTCTCGTCATATACTATATATTTTTTTTCCTGTTGTTATGGGAGATGCCAGACAAAATTTTGTTGTGACAAACTATAATTAAATTTTATTTGTAACAAGCTACAAACGAAGAATGTTATGTCTTGCCAAGAAATGATACGTTACATACTCATGTAAGATTCCTATAAGAACTATAGCAAACGGAACGTTACAGGAACGTTGAGAACGTAATGAGAATGCTATTGGACATTTTGGGAAATATTAAATAGGATTTATTCTCTGCTCAGGATTTAAAGTAAAGAGTTCATTATGGCATTTGAATGGCAAGATTCTGTGGGAGGCCTTTGGAATTGCTGGTCTCTAGTCTGTCTGGTTTTAAATGAATTTGAATACCTTATCCTGCTGCGATCTGTTTATTTACGAACGCCATTCTGAACTCTGAAAACTCTGGACATCAGTCCAACTCCATTCAAGGCGTTTAAGTTCTGCTACAAAAATATTGCTGTTGAGTTAAACCATGAACAGCAAATTACTGACAGGCAGATTATATTGTATCCCGCGTGTTTAGGATATTATTGTAATAAGTTAGGCATAATTACATTACTGATTTACATGATTCCTAACTTGTTTGTTTATACAATGAGAAATCTAAAAGTGCCAATCTGCTTTTTGTAATGATTATATTCTATGTAAAATCTTCCTGTCATTTTATACATTGTAAGCATTAAATGGTGGTAAACAGCTATGAAGTAAATTAGCACTTTTGCTCCCAGAGCCTTGGTTGAGTCTTAGCTTTGCACCTTATGTTTGGTACGTATAGGCCTGAATATTTCCGATGGAGTCGTACTGTTAAGTCCATAAGTATTTGGACAGTGGCGTGATTTTCATCATGTTGGCTCTGTACAGCACCACAATGGACTGGAAATGAATGGCTCTAATTCTGCAACATCATACAAGCTATTTAGAGCCATTTTCATACAAAGTTCTTTTGTGTGCTGTCGTATTCTATTGTTCTCCACCCAGTGTGTGTGTTTTATGGTGACTAGTTTTTTAGAGTAGGGAGACCCCTTGTGAACTGATTTGGTTACTTCCTCTTGCTGCCAGCGAGCAGTGCATTTCTAAAACTGACTGTAGTGTGAAATTCAGTCACAGAATGCCCTCTGTGTTAGTTGACCTCTATAGCTTTAACAGCCACACAGACCATGAAAAGACTAAATGTGCCATGGATGTATATGGGAGGAAAAATGTGTCCACTGTATTCAGGAGTTTACTCAGGGATGAGTTGAAGTTTAAGTACCAAAATGCTAAATACTACTGCTCAGTATGACAGGAAGATTTACTTGAAATTAAAGTGACTTGAATAACTGGTTTCTCTGGATTTTTTTCTGGGCTAAAGTGAATATTATGGATTCCTGAAATGGAGTTGTACACCAGCCAAGTGCTAACCCTACAACACGCTAAGGGAGTAGCATAGTGAAATCTGAATCACCCCCTTTTCAAGTTTTTATCCGATTGACTGTTGGTCTCGTGTATCCTTTTGCAGTGAATGAGAATGGATCTGTTTATAACAGTAACGTGGGTGTTTTCAGGAGTGGTCTACACAGACGGGGGGCCTGTTGTCTGTGTTCTACTCCATGGTCTTCCCTTTCCTTCCGCTCTCTAGGCGAAGAAGAGCAGTCGAGCTGTCCTACTCCTCACAGATTTGGATTTTTCCAGGCCCCTTTTTTGACTTGGTTTGTTTGTGCAGACGTTGTACCGGTACAGTTTTAAATTAACGCCTTCTGGGTTTTTTCTGGAAGTTTTCAGCAATGTAGACATTATGTATAAAGGCACATTCATATGAAAAATGTCATAGTAAACAGATGGAGATGGCGATGATGAGACATACAGGGCTGAGTTGTATTAGATTGCATAGAACAAAACCCTGATCTACAATAATTGTTTGTTCTCTTGATAAAGTGACCCTACACTACAACATTCCAGCTAAAGAAATCATGGAGTTCAAAACTACATCTTTGCCATGTCTGATTTTGCAAAGAGAAAGGGTCCTTTAAAACTTGATGTCTGTTGGCTTTTTCCTGCCAGTGAGGGAATACTTTTCTAAAAAAAAAAAAAAACATTATTAGTAGTGAACAATATTTGCTGTCCATCTTTTTAGCAGAGGACCAGTGTTTCACATGTTAGGCCCACCATTTGCAAAACTAATGTCTTGTACGTGCCGATTGAATCACTGATTGATTGAATGTTACCCCAACTCTGTACTGGATCTTTTGATTATAGAAGATGGATGGCAGTGTTGTGAAGACTCACGCAAGTAAAACTAAACCTATTCTCTAGAGACGTTGAAATTTTAAAGCCATTTCTTTCATTTCCTAGCAAGTTATATACAGTTTAATGACTTAGGGTTAGGGTGGCTTCTCGCTATCATGTCATTCTAGTAAACTGTGCCTCATTCGACATGTACCGTGTCCTTTCTTTCAAGCAAATTGATTGGTGGTTTTCATTCAGAAGTTCTGGCAATCCATTGGTTGGATAAACAAAGCTGCTGTATTTAACATGGTGGCAGCTAACATAGTGGTCATTTGTGTAAAGTGTTGGCTTTGCCATGTTTGGTACACAGGTACAAGGCAGCATGCGTTTCCTACTTCATGTGATAGGCTATACATAGTACAGGTTACCACTTATGCTCAGTCATATTTATTTTGTCTGTTTACTGTGGATTGTGTGGAACTGTCTTTTCGTAGCAATGCCGTTCTTTGACAAAGGGCTGCCCGCAAATCTGATTTGAGCCAGATAGTTTGATTTAATGCAGCGATGCATATTCCTCCACCAGGTGGCAGTGTGTCCCTTCAGGAGAAATGGGACTGGGCGCGAAGCCAAGTTGGCGCAAGGGACGAGCTAGCGCATCGTGCTGTGCGTCATTCACAGCTCTCTGCAGTGTACCCATGGGCCCCCTAGGCACTCTTCCTTCCATAATCCTACTCACTGGGGTAGAAGAAAAAACTGCTGGCTTGGAACAATGTGATTCAAAATGTGAAGGAAAGCTGAAGGGCTTAAGCTGTGCACATTCCGTGACAATGTTCTAAGTACTCTAACCCCCAGTACTCTTCCAATAATCGATACCTGACCCCGAGCTCCGCCATGCACAATACTCTTTACCCATCTGAGTCATTTATGCGTTTTGCTTAATTCAACGAAAATCACGTTACTTAAACTAAGCTTTTCAGCTTCTGACCATTTGGGCTTGTCTAAGAAAATAAGCAGATGCGAATGCATTGGATTTTGTAAATAAGTATCATGTCTTTTGCCAATGTTTTTATGTGAATATTTATAGAGAAATGTCTCTGTAATCCACACACTGACACACTACATCAAAGCTCGGCATGGCTGTTTGATTCATGTGTTTCTTACTAATTTTAGTCTCTTTGCACAGTCTCTAAATGGGTTATTTATTGGCAGGTTTTGTGGCGTCTGAATGCGCTGTGTAAAGTCGGGCTTTGTTTTGCCGCTAATTGGCTAATACTTCCACAGCAGACGCTCGGTGCCATTGCCTACATGTGAATGCCATTTTCTGTGTTTGTCTATAGGATGCAGCGTGGGCACCAGTTCTGCGTGTGTACCATCGGCTTGCCAATTTCACTGAATTTTGATGGCCCTGTTGAAGAACCCGCTGCATGAAAATCGAGACACACGTGCTGCCTTTGGGTGCTTCTCAACAACCTGACCTCATTGCTTTCAGGATATTGCCTGTAATTTAGAGTGACACTGATCAATGGAGCCTGTGTTATGCTTTGTCCTTTATGTAAGAAAAGTGGAAATGTGAAAACCTTTTGCTTTTGGCCAGTTCAAAATGTATGCGGGATTCATTTTGTATCACTTAAAAAAAATGTCAATATTTAGAGGAAACCTCTTTCCTGGGTTTGATCTATTGCCCGGCTCGTTTTTTCCCAATTACTGACACTTCAGTAAAGTTTAATTTCATGATATCTTGGTTATCTTGAGTCTGTCCTGTAATGAGATTATAATGCATTGTATCAGATGTAAGTCTTGTTCCACACAAAGGTATAGCTGACTCTGGTGCTGTTTTTCTGTCATCATTGTATCATATTAACATGCCGTTTTATATTAGTATGTTTGACTTACTCTGCAATGACCTCATATTCTTGGTTTTGGCTTTTAATTATCCCCAGACTTTGCCTCTCTCTTGGACTGCCCCATCCACGTCCGAGACCTCATGCACCCCATTTTAAACATTGTCTTTCTCCATCTCTCCATACAGCTAACTCCCTCCAAGTGTCTATCCTCTACGTTTTGGCCTTCAACAAACATGTGGAGATTCCTACTCAGGCTGCTAAGAATTTTGCACAGTGCTGTGAATATGACAGTCCACATTAGGCTCCTAATCTCTTAAGTGACCTTATTGCTCGAATGGAAAAAGTGACGGGATTTGAAATGGAAATGCTGAGTGGGTGGTGATGTCCGTAGCAATGCAGCGTCGCTCGCTTGATTTGAAAGGAAGCGCTGAGTCGGGATTACGTTATGTCATGCTTTCTACACTACACCCAGCTGAGAGATCCTTTAAGTAAGGGAATATTGCTTATATTTTAAATAACAGCCCTTTTTGGTAAGCGTGTGTCCTGAAGCAGCCTTATGCCCGGGTCGTTTTTGGATTAGTATCTACCCATTCTGAGCTAAAGTCCTATCTTTATTCTTGACTTCTCTGGGTTGGAGGTAGTGTACGGTATGTGACATTTTTATAGTAGGATGGTGAAAGCCCACCTGCCCAATTAACATTTATTGTGTCAAGGTCTTCGTGCAAGAAATCTAATTTTTATTGTGCTTCCGCTTCACTTCTTAATCTCCCAGCATAGAGTATTAAAGTCAAGTCAATTAGCTTTCATCCGCAATGACTGCTTTTAACTGAATTAGCTGATTAAGGATTACCTGCTCTATTGATCTGAAAGTGGAAATAGTTTGTTGGCAGATTGGTAGCTGAGAATATAAACGGCGAAGTTCCCCTGAATACCCAATGAACAGAACAATTACATTGCGATGGTTGAGTATTAAGGACTGAAATGCATTGTATTTCTCCAAAGTCAGCATTTGTGTTCATGGGGGCTTATCCTTCTGTGCAGATGTTTAACAAAATGTCTGTTCCGAACCATTTGTTCTGGGGTGACCCCTTTAACTGTGTAACACGGTAAAACAATTAGGGGGGGGAAAGATATGGCCAAAAGAGTACATATTACTCTGCTTCTCCTATCGGCCTAAAGCTGAAGGCTTTACTGAGAGATGTTCTCGTCAGTTCCTTGGGTGATTTCAGAAAGCTCAAACACTTTGTCAGTGTCTGTGGCTGAGCATTATTTAAATTACTTTCTGCAAATAAGACAGGTCCATCAAATGGTGGACAAATGGTGGAAAAAAATGGTGATGACTTACGCAGTATGGTGTGTGGCCTCGCAAACACAAAATAGATCTAGGCTTCCCATTTCAGATAAGACATACTACTACTGAAAAAGAGGGAAAATAAACTACCAGTAAAACTTAATGAGCAGTGTTTGGAGTCACGGGATGGAATGACTGAGTCGTGTATCACGATGTCTTGTAGGGCCATCTCTTTACTTTATGGTTTAGAAATTAATGACTGGTAATACAAAGAACAGGAAACAACAAGCAAGTGTATGCATTGTGGAGACTATGGAAAGTTCTGCTTCCCCAGCCTGAGGCATCTGGGTACAAGGGCTGCGGTGTAGTAGCTGCCACGTAATTCTTTGTGCAACTTTTAGGCTGGGGCCCCACCAGTGAGAAAAATGGCAGTCCCTAAGAAGCCTGCCTGCATGACATAGCCTACTCCTCTGCTCTGTAATAGGTATGAGTTAATCCCCTCACAAGTGGATTAATAGTGTGTGAAGGCGATATACAGCTAGAACTATAATTTCACTGTCGGAAGCTAACTTGCCATCTATTGAATCCCCATAAATGTCACACGCCTTTTACAAACACTTCCTTTTAAAGAGTTTCCTCCAGATGACCGAAAACAATTATTCTTAAAAGACGTCGGAACACATGAACAGTTGCAGTGAATTAAGCGTTTGAGTCTAAGGTGCATTTTTAGGACTACTTCATTTAAATAAAGTTTTGCTAAATTATTAAACTTCTAATTACCTTATCGTGAAAGAGGAACCTGATTAACTGATAATGGATAAGGCACTATGGTGTCTGTCTTGTAATGAATTGAAATCGCTGCGGAAAACCGATACCGTAGTTTTTCAGCTGTCATACTGTTTGGGCTGCTGTCCGTATTCCGTTAAGTGAAAAAGCCTGACATTTTGTTTCTTTGTGCTAATGTATGATAAAGCTTAATCGGGAGGAGAGTCCTACTCTCAATAAGCTGGAATCAAACCTGTGACTTTTCTGGCTTTGTAGTAGTGCCGATACATGTACGATCCAGTGAAGCGACAGGACAACATGGGTTCGAGACCCACATTTACTAGAATGGCATACGTTTAGTTGAGCCTGCTCGTTCGAGAGGGAACCAATAACGAATGAATTGGTTTAAAGGTAGCAGTGATGAGCGATGTATCTTTGTAATGTATTGTTGACCATTCACGTGTTCCTTTGATCGACACAATCCTTATAGTTTCCAATTATAAAATTCTACAAAAGTCAACCAGAATTTTTGATTTCTGACTTTATGAAATGGATAAAAGTCAAATGGTAAAATATTATCCGAAAGGGCTCACTCTTGAGGTGCTGTAATGGAAGCACGCATGGCTTCCATTTTAAAAAATGCAGACAAGCTCTCAAGAGCAACAAAGCCTTTTGATGCAAGAATCAAATGAAAGATGTTGTGAAGGTTTGTATCACCTGCTGCTGGCACTTAGCAGATTAAGGGCAGCAACGTGTTAATGGATGTACAGGTGCAGCAGAGTAAGAGGAGTGCAGGAACATGGAGGAGGTGGAGGGTTACCTTCTTTTGGGTTCATACGCTATTGCTAGCATTGATTGGTAATTTGGGATACTCCCGCCCACCACAGGTTTTGAAGCCTCATTTGTCACCAGCATTGATTGGTAATTTGGGATACTCCCGCCTACCACAGGTTTTGAAGCCTCATTTGTCGCCAGCATTGATTGGTAATTTGGGGTACTCCCGCCTACCACAGGTTTTGAAGCCTCATTTGTCGCATCACTAGAATTTAGCACATATTCCTTCTAGGTCTTCTTCCCATAGCTTCAGATTCAGTTTGTCACAGTGAAGGTCCAGTAGCCATTTCTTCACTCCCGAATAAAGCTAACTGTAATGTAAAGTAGCCGACATTAAAATCTCACATTGAATGGCAGATAAAATTTCAGTTTGAATGATGAGTTCCATGTTCTGATTACTAAAAGTCATCTTTGAAACTAACACCAAACTATTGGTGTTAATGTGCTACTTGTCTTGTTGCGGTGAAGATAAAACTTTATTTCAAAAAGTTATTGCTAAAAGATCACTTAAAGATTTTATTTTTGCAGCCTTACTTCTTTGACCATTGTTCTCTTCTCACGTTTAGGACATCCTTAACAACCTGGGATCGAGTGACCTGGATGACAATGACCTCATGCTTGACGCAGACCTCCCAGGCGATGGCTGTCTGCACAGCGGTGAGTGCGGGGCTCAGCTAGCAGTACTCTGAGCAAATCCAGCCCACTGTACAGTTCAGAAGGCACATTCACATTTGTACAATGCTGACTGTTTGATGGAGGAACAGACTCCCAGTGTTTAGGATTATTAATACGTGTCCCCCCGTTGTTCAAATCGCATTGTTGGTCAGTGCTTCTTTGCAGCTGTGTACACCAGTTCTTCCTTTAACGTGGAGAATGCTGCGCTTTGTGTTATATAATGGAAAGCCCCCACCCAGTATGTCATTCCTGTACATCCAGCTTCACTTCTCCGGCACATAAACAACTCACTTTTCACCGGCTCAACTCTGGTAAAACACCCAACCAAGAACTTACCAACTACGTGCACTTCCAAAGTATGTGCTTTGTCATACTGAACCTACTTCGCAGCCAGCTGCTAAATGAGGGTTGCTCTGAAAGCCGGCATTTGTAGAGTCTTTCAGCATGTTCTCCTCACTCTGTCTTTGGCATGACAGTGTGACTCAGCGGCTAAGGAATGCGATATGTGGCAAAGTCCCCTCCTTCTCCCGTTTGGAAGCAAATGGCGTCAGTATTTATAGAAATGAGTATCCGGGGCAGTCAGCGGGAGGGAGGGGATTGGGAATGGGGGCTTAGGGGTGGGCTGCTAGAAACTCACTGAGGCAGGACAGAGTTGGGGCCTTTTCACCCGTGACACACCGCCAGCCAGTCAAGCAGGCAGGAAGGAGATAGGCCTGCCTGCCTTTCCCCAAAGTTCCCATGACGGGAGTGGGTCAAACGCAAGCAGTGCTTGCCCCAGCTGATGCCTTGCCCCGGTGCCTGGTGAGTGCCTGCGGACGCCGATGAAGGGGGCAAGTTTGAAAAGTTTGGCTAAAAAGCTTTTAGAGGTGCGTCTATTTTAGGCCTTGTTAAAAAGTCTTCTTTGTGTCTGACAGGACACTGGAAAAAAAACAACAGTTTTGGATTTAACAGTATGAAGGATTGTACCCTGCTGGTTTAAAGTTACTTCGATCTGTATCTTGTAGTCTGTCATTTAGCTATGCAGATAGAAAACACATTTCCTTTAAATATATTTTTAAAAACTGTTTTTTTTTTTTTTTTTTTACTCCACTCCATTTCATGTCACATTAATGTTTCATACTTTTTCTATGTTGTCATTTCTCATATCTAAGTATTTGAGTATGAATTTCCTGTTTTTTGTGTTTGTTTATAGCTTTGGGCGCTAAGATAAAGCCCTGCTTTCTGCTTCTGCTTAGATTTTTTTTTTTTGTTTAACAGCTTCTTGGTGATAGTACCTTCCGAGATTAGACTCCGTGTGTTTTTAAGGGTAAAGGTGAGGACATGGGGGATTATGGGGGATTACAGTGGACTTTATTGTCTGTGTAAACAGTCTGGCACTGAGCACTGAACCTGCCCTGTCATCTCACTCTCCTTTTCTCCGGTTACACTTATTCAAAGCCGTGTAGGAAATGTGGTTTAAACCAGCTACACAGAGTCAGGTGAAGGAAGATGCAATTATTTTACATAATTGTTTCTGTCCTGCTCCTCACCAGCACTTTACCACTCTTCTGCTTAGATATTTACTGCAGTCTATATTGTTAGTTTTGCATTTTATTTTTCACTTTTCAGCTCAACATCATATTTAAACAGGTTACCTGGTAAATCAGCAGTTCCTTTCCTATATTTGAACTTGATCACACATTTCCTTTCCGCGTACTTTTTTCCAGAATTCCTTAGCAGATTATACAGATTATACGGTTTCACTTGTCAAGGTAGCGGGCATGGATCATCACCACTTTTTCATCCCCGATACCGATAACACAACCTTTATCATCGGCCAGTCCGGTAGTGTTTTTGTTTCAGCTCTGTTGTATATTTTGAATATTATCGAAATGTTTTGTTTGGCCTGTTTCTTTTTTTTTTTTTTGTATTATGGCTCCATGGCTGTGTCATATTGTAAAGTTATCTTGAGTAGCTCAGGTTGACGATCTGTTCGTTGATGAAATAACGAGTTTACATTAGCTTCTCCTAATCAAAGTGCATCTCGCGTGTAACTTTTAAGTCTTTTGGACTCTATATGTAATATAGACATTAAAAAAAAAATACTCAGACTGTGAATCAAAAACTCTAATCCCTTAATGGAATAAGAAACGAAATGCCAGATTGGCATCACCTAGCCTAGTGAGGTCTGCTCATGTACCGATCAAGTTTTTTAGTATTGGGTTAGGTTAGTGGGTCGGTACGTTCCGTAATCATTATATTTGTTAAGTAGTGGACAGTCGGCTCAGTTCAGCTGTTAATCGCCGTGGTGCACGCTGGTGAAACCGCGGCCTTTTCTTGCTGCAGATGCTGACGGGATGTCCCAGAGTGAACGCACCGAGCGGAGTGGCAGACAGGGGCACTGGCGGAGACGGCAGCATCGCTGGACTGGGCCTGACCGCTATCATAATGACAACAGGTGAATACCTCATTTTAATTACTTGGCATTGATGTTGATTTGCGGTCTGCTTGTGCGAGGTTGTTTAGCTTTCTTTATAAGCCTTGTCACTCAGATTTCATGAAGGAAGGCATCATTAGTAGTTATCCTTCTATAGTATGTACCCTCGTTCTTTTGGAATGTGCTTTCAGGGACTCCTAGTCCAGCCGCCACATTGCCTCGGTACACTTCTTTTATTGCTGGTCGAAGCAGTTATTTGTATGTGGTGGGAAAAAGTCAAGCTATAAATTTCCATTTTTGGTCTTGTTTCTGATATCTTCAGCAGAGTGACAGGCCAGAACCTCCTCACCCGTTGAAAGACCGTCTTGCAGTGTAACTGTGCCTTTGTGTTTGCTTTCCACCCTGAAGGAACAGTGGCTTTCAGTCTTGGGACGGGTACCCTGGCCCAGGGATAGGCCGTGTTGGGCAGCCCTCTCAGAAGCCGAGCCCCCGACCCGATGGCCACATGGTGGGGCTTGACGAGTCATTGCTGAGAGACATGGCTCAAGACTGCTCTTCTGTCAAGTCCCAGCTTCTCAGACTAAAGAACCTTCTGCAGGTCAGCGACACTCGGCCATGACCTGCACGCACGCCGTCGTCCTGGTCATGTGACCACACACGGAGTCGCAGAGCACCATACTTGTTTCTCGACAACACAGTCACACCAGTACAAAGCAAAATGTGTTGCTTCCCCTTTCAAAACTCTAGACGACCTGCCTGACATGTTATGACTGCAGGAACTTTGTGGACACCAGAGTGTCTCCATCTGACCCTTGTGTTTGACTGCAGCCTGCTGTTTTTGCAGCTCCTTCTTTCCCATATACTTAAGTTCTCTATGTTGCTCCTTCTGCTAAATTTCACCTTGTTTTTCACATTTCTGTAGCGCGTATTCGGAATATAAGCCAACATCCGCTCTAGTTACACTGGCCACAGCTTGAACATCCCAGAAATCATCTCCACCAGGGATGTGTACAGGTAGCCTCAGCCAGTAGGAATGATGCCCTGGACTTGGGGTCCTGAGAATGGAGCCTAACCCTATCTAGAGTCAGTCATAATATACTGTAAACTCTCTGAATAACTTAACTCCAAGGGTTTTCCTATATTTTATTTGATATTACTGCTGCGGTTGTTACTATTTTTGTTATTTTAAATATCATTCATGAGTGTGCGTCCTACATGCACTATGGATTTGCAGCCTTGTCTTACTGGAAATGGCGTAATGCAGGGCAGCCATCTTGTGTCCCTCAGCTTTACTCGGCGCTCTGCTTTTCGTTTAACCAGAGCATTCAGATGTCATTCACTGTTCAAATAATGACTTGAGAAACATTACCTCCTGTGCCAGGTGAACCTGTAAGTAATCTTACAAATCCAACAGCAGCCGGCAGCATTAAGGAAGGGATTTATCCATCTCTAGAGGTAATGTAAAAAAATGGGACCCAGTATGTGCAGTGATGTTAAAGATCTCTTCCCATGAGCACTTCTGATTAGGAATGGGTGTGGCATGAGACCATAGTTAGAAGTCTTTAATGAAAACGGACGGCCTCGCTGAAAAATGAAGTGGCATATAGTATGCCTTTTTCGATTAAATTAAAAGATGTATCTTTCCAGGGCCTAATCAGTGAATAGATTTCGTTATCGCCGAATAATTAACGTGGTTTGAAGAGTTATGTTTTTAAGGACATTCTAGGCTGGTTTTCTTGCTGTGATGTGTGTGAGTTGTTTGTGCTGTATGAATCATGTCACAGCATGGGCTCTGCCGTACAAGTTGTCAGAGCTTTGAGTCATCCTCTGTATCCTGGCTTCACCTGGACCAGACTTAACCGGAGGTGGTGTTTCCTGCATTCTACCTGATGTCAGAGATTTTCGTTTGAAAATTAGCCTTTAGCTTTGTAGAGATGCGTTCCCTTCTCCATATTTGCACGGTTCAGTAGTGGTTTCTGAAAACCACAGGCTACTTGCCACATTTTATCGACTTTAAAATTTTAGTTTGTGAGTGCTGTTGAGTGGAATCACCTAGAATTTGTTTTGGGTCTCAGGATTCAGTCTTTTCACGCCGCACGCACACTTGCACAGGCATTAGAAGTAATAGCTTGCAGTTTTATTTCTGTCTGACCTCCGTCGTCTTATATTCTACCTCCTATTCCTGTCCCAGTTCTTCGCTGTGTCTTCTCCATCGGTTTGATTTCTCGTCACGGCCAACCTCACCGCGTGTCGCTCCCCTCGACACCTGCTGCGTCTTCTCCCTCTAAACTTCTGCTCCTCCACTAATTCCTAACGCTCGGCGCCGTACGCCCTGCTTTGTTTGGACCTAACTGGAGCACGGAAAACGTTGGAGACTCGTCTCCCCGACAGTCCCATATCGGTCGGTTAGCGTCCGACTCTGCCGGCAGGAGTGATTTTTGAGCCTGTACGATGCTAGAGCCCTGGGTATCCTTTGCTTTTTCCGGTTCAGTTAAGGTGTACGTATTGGGGAGGGGAGTTTGTTAAGTTTGTGTGTGTCAATAGCAAACAAAAACCAGACTCAAAACAGGTGGCTTCAAAAGTTCTGGAGTCTTCCTGAGCCAGAATTGTGAGGACTCAGTGGCGTAGTGGCTTTGAGACTCCCAGAATCACGTTCACGTTTTTCTGAGGCTACCTTATAACTCCTCCTGTAGTGCTTTGGTCAGACAAGCATTCAAGCCTAACTTTGTTTTGCCTGACCTTGTGACAAGGCTGGGCTAGTGACGGAGCCCCTACTGTTGCTTCATTATGGATGAGAACTGCACAATTTTGTACATATAAAAAAAGGAAAAACATTACACTCAGGTGAAGTGGTTTCGGTTTGCTTGCTGTGTTGCAGCGGGGCTCTCTAACTACTTAAAACACTTCATGCCACGTTCCTGCCAAAAGTGTATTTCACATATCGACACCAGTGAGAGCATATGATCAGTTAGCAGGATCATAGGCAGCTGCTGGTTTGTTTATCATGGGGCTTGTAGAAGAATGGAAATTATGATGACAAATTCATCCTGGCAAGCCATTTTTTATATCAGTGAAGAAATACACCCAGTCTGAAGGAACAGTCGAGTCCCCTCACAGTCCGTACTGGTCTGTACCCATAAGCAATTTCAGTTCTCTGTGTAAGGAGCTTTGGAAATCATTTTTAGCTTCTTGGTTGGGCTTGGGGTCTCCACTATGGGGACAATACTTTGCAGAAGTTGTCGTTTTGGGCTCCTGCAGTGTGATCCACCTCTATAACTTACTGAACAGACTACGTCCTTCTCAGTGGGGTAAATGTAAGGCGCTATGCTTCTTGGTTTAGCCCAACGCCATGCTTGAAACCTGTCGTTTCATAACAGCTCCTTTTTGCTGTTAAAATTTATGTAGGATATGGCAGATTTGAACCCCGCTTCGCTCAGTGGGCTTGTTACTATGCATTTGCAAGAAGGACAACTGATTGTGTTTTGTTTTTGTGTCATAACTGTGGATGTCTGTTATACCAAAAGCTTCAGTTGACAGCTTGCAGAAACACGGGTGTGACCTCTTTTAACCGTGCATCATCTATTGTGTTAAACTTTGCTATGTGACTCACGTTTTAAAGGTGTTCTCATTCATTGTCCCATAGGCCAAATGTGGTCTCCTCATTCGCCTACAGAGCGAAACAGCTTTTTAAAATGACGGCTTGTCTGGTAGGCTCAGTAGTTATTGAGTAGTTATTTTTCATCCAGGAACGGATCTTCAATAGAATCACAAGCACTTCTTCTATTCCCATCCAGGAGAAGTTTGTATAAGGTTTAAAAAAAAATACACCTTGAAAATTTCTATAGATAGAAATAGGCACATGACTGTAGAATTTAAAAAAAAAAAAAACCTGTCATCTACTACTGCAGTTCCAGAGAGGAGAGAAATTGGTCTGTTTTATCATTATTTACTCTTGGGCACCGGACAGAGGAGAGGATATGGGTTATAGGAAGGGGAGAGCTGCATGTGGAGAAATTGCTCTAGGATAGAAATAAGCTCATTACAGAGGAGCTGTGGGCAGTGAGAGCCACTCAGCCATAATAAATAACGGTGTGTCCCTGGGTCCGTTCAGATGGACGACGGGGTTGAGATCCACCACGCTGGGGTGTCAGAAGCACTAAGTTCAGAAGCCAGTGAAGACGTCAGCCCTGCCATCCAGGTGAAACGCATGAAACACCTCCGTACTGCTGAGCGGGGCTGCTCGCTCGTCGAAGAAATTGAAACCATGATAACACTTCTTCAAATGAATGTGCCACGATGCAGTTGAGGTGTACATGGGTTTCTGCATATTCAGAATCTCACTAGTAATATGTTTTATTGAATGTTGAATGATTACTGCCTTCCATTCATTTTCAGCGTTCATTACCTTTTAAGCTGTTTTAGAGCTTAGCCAGGTACCAGGAGAAATGTAGTTTGTTCCTTGTGGTTGCCTAGCTTAGAACAAAAAAAAAGTTTTTTTGCTATTGTAGACAGTTTCTAGGCAGCCTAATGGTAATAGAATTTTAAGTATGACAGAATGGTTGCAGGTGAATATCCAGCAAATTAAAGATCCCGTATGCCGATTATTGGCTGGGAATTGTATTTAAATCATTCCATGTGCATAATTGAGGTACAATATTCTTTGGTGCCCTAAAGCCTTGCATATTACTGTATGTTTTAGTTGGTAGTGAGATTTTTGGACATTTTGTCCGAATTCTGCAGCTTTGCGGCTTAGAATTGTACAGGCCCTCATTAGTAGTGCGTCCTCCTTTCATTTTGAGAGCCTTGTATCCAGCAGAGCAAAAATATATTCATAAATCTATTAAATTATCCTAACCATTTGTATAAGGCTGCCTGCTGAGTGATTATAATAATTGGGGGTTTTTTTGCTGAATAAAAATGTATCTTGTTTGTGGATGAATACGTTTCAGGTGGAGGAGCTGATGAGGGAGGTACAGGAGCTCAAGGAGGAGCTGAGGAGTAAAGAGAAGACAATTTCTCATCTGACCCAGCAGTTGGTGAGTCCCAGAAACACCTCCTCCTATCTGTTCAGTGCCCATAACACACTTTGAAGATGTAGGAAGTACTGCTTTGACCTCCCTGTTGGTTGGGACTTGCTTTGGTCTGTGAATAACTGCATGGCTTAACTGAACTGGAAGTAACAGAAAAGTGGGTTAACTTATCAGACTCCCAAATGCTGTTTCTTTCCCATTGGCGCGGTAGGAGTGTGTGGCTACTCATATGTCTAATGATTAGCGTGCATAGATGGATAGATTTGTTCAGGCATGTGGTTAAGAGATGTAATTTGCTCGACGTGTCGGACTGGCATGGCCTCACTCTGCAGAAAGAAGAATAATCCAGTGGAGATTCTAGTCTCTTCTCTGATCCTCGTTGAAAAGGCCAGTCAGCTACCTCTGTCTTTGGTTGCGTTTTCTTGGTTCCCAGTGGAAAAACTTTTTTTTTTTTAATTTTGATCTGTGTGTATGCAAGGACTGTACAAGCAGCGAAGGAAATATGAAGATGATTTAACTGTCTTTAAAGTTATAAACTCTTTCACACAATATGATTTAAAAAAGGAAGAAATCTTGTTAGAAACATCGTGTTTTGTAACGTTAATAAATGTATTTGTGTTGTTTCGGTAAGGTTATCAGCAACCGCCTATTTTGAATTCATTTCCAGGTTGACCCCTCTCTGTTTTCATTTTCTTTTCTGAAAGTTTTCAGGTGTGTCTTCTACAAGTCATTCAAGTATGACACAATACACCCGGGTCCAATCATCACAGTTCTACTGCTACAAGGGTGCCTTGGCAGTCGGTGTATCCTGCAGTTCATAATAGCACTTCTGTGACTGATCACTTCTCTGCTTTCCTTTTCATATTTTCTTCCTTTTGATCCAGCTCTACCTGGGCATATAAATGTGTGTATCATATTTCAGTAGTTTTGGAATAGACATGTCTTTGGTTTGAGTGTCCAGGGGTTTAAATCTACTTTGATGTGGAGAGCCAAGCCTTCATGAGTTTTTCTTATTCTCAGGCTGGGACCGTGGTGATGAGGAATGCTGCCAGGCCAAAGGCCTTGCATAACTGTAACAGAGGTTATCATATGCTTAACTGTTAAGATGCCTAGAATGATCTTGTACCCTAGAGTAAAATAGTTGGCATGAAGTGCTTCAGTAATATTTGTAAATGGTCGACTGTAAACATTGAAACTGATAGCTATGTAAGTCCCTTGGGATTAATGCTTATTTGAAACAACCGATTGTTTTTGTTGCTTGGGACGCAGTGACACACCGGGCCGTTTCGAAAATCTAAAGACGAAACTGGTCAGCGAAAAGCCATATTCTTCTGTGGCGCTTGAGCAGGTTGAAACGGATGACTGAAATGCCGGGGAAATCGAGTGATTGTGTGGGATTTCACTCTGAACACTGAAGGCAAAGCTGTGTATGACTTCTTCAGTGGGGGGGAGACTTGAATCTTGAGAAACGACATTCCGGCTGTAGAAATCACATGGAGTTTTGTTCCTGGTTTCAGTCCTTCTGCTACTGATAATCTGGCTCTTCTGGTCTTACGATGGAGGCGTCCTCATTTGTGCCGGCCACTTCTTCATGATTTGCCCACTGTGATGAGGGACCCTGTTTGTGTAAGAGGAGGCAATGACCACGTAGTCTTTTGATGATTGTTTCCTGCTCGTTATACTTGGAAAATTCCTTTCATCTTATGGGTTCAGAACTCTCGCTCTTCGGGTCTTGTGCCACTGTGGTAATACATGGCAGCCTATTGAGATGATGTGTCACTGTCTCTCATACTCTAATTGGCCAGATAATAGTTTGTGTCTGTTTGTGTTACTTGGTGTGCCTTTGACAAGTCTCTCTTTTTCCGTTTCTGCGGCAAAAAAAATAACTGGAGAATCTCAAGCAATTATCAGGACGGCACATGCTGTCCATATTTCAGTCAAAGTGCTTCTGAATGCCTGCAATCTCAAAGTTGTAGTTACTCATTTGTGGTTTTCGATTTTCTGTTCTGCAGTCTGTTCGCGCTGAGCTGCTGAGGTGTCAGTGCCAGCAGAGGTCACCGGCACCCCGATTTGAGAGGCGTGCACGTCACGACAAGGGCACGCAGACGCCCTGGAGAGGACAAGCCGTGAGTACATGTATTCCCAGTTCCCACTTTTTTCCACCATCTTGGGTCAAGTTTTGAAATTAGCAGAAGAAAGAGTGGAGGGAGCATATCGTGTGACATCAAAAGCCTGAGTCCAGCCAAAATACATATTGCGTCAGATAATCTGCTGGTCGAGTGTGTCAAATAATGTTTTGTACCCCCAGCCGAATACTTCTGTGTGGCTAGTGGTAGCTTGGCAAAGGGGGCTGGGTAGACAGTTGACATTAGAGTCCCAGAGGGTTGTTTTTTTATTTGTTTTAAATCTCTCAGTTTTCGGTTCCTTTTCTCTTTTGTCTTATGGCCTTTTTCCTTTTTTCATGAAAGTACATTGAAATTATGCCTTGGGGCAGTTGTGTTGTGAAAGGCAGTATAAAAATAAATAGAAAATTTTAAATGAAATATCCTCAAGATAAAAATATGATACAGCCACATAGATGTCATCCTAGAACTCAGACCTTGGGGCCATAAATTCAAACCCTGAGTGACATTCAGCCTGCTGTCAGCACCAGAACACACGGACAAACCATAAACCTGGTGTCACTCTCCACTAAAAGCCTTAAACGGACGGGAGATGACACCGGCGAAAGGGAAATTAAGTCATCTTTAGTTTTGAGAAAGAAATCTATTAACTAGATTCTATGTAATGTTAATCAAATATGTCATGTTTGCGTCAGTTTCTGAGTTGAAAAGTAAATTCAGCCGTTTGGGTACTCTTCATTTGAAAACAGCACCAGTAATGAAAGCTGTGTTCATGCTGTTAAATGAACACAAGCAATTGTGAATGTACTTGCATTAAAATCTGGCTTGCAGTTATGTAAACAGTCCCTTTTCCTCTGTCATATTGCATTCACCTTTCATATGTTGAATTTAAGAAGAGATATGCCTCTGCTTATGAGCCTAACACATTTCGGGGTCAGCTCATAAGGTGAAATCGTGAAAGTCAGAGACAGGATTGCCATTTAATTCCAATGGGAAATTTTTAATGCCCTCGATAAGCCGAGATCACGTGACACAGGAATCGCCACTCCCATCCAGTGGTAGAGACACTAGCAGCTGGATGTAGCTCCCTGTGTTTGAAAATGCCCCCACGCTTGGCTAGTGATATTCAAAAGCTCAAAGAATCAGCCTCACATTCGATAACTCTAAAAGGTAAAAAAAAACCATATGTACGAAAACCATATCAAGTCTCAAGGGGATACCTGGGATTTCAATGGATTTTTAGCAACAGTTCCAAAAATGCATCTGTGTTGTGGCCTCAGATTCACTGCATAATGATTCAAAGATATTCACGTGTTTAATTCCTATGCTTCAGCTTTAGCCATTTGTGAACGGTGGCGGGGAGAGGATGGAAACGGACAAGGTCTTCTGTACCACCTCGTTCATGCTTCATGGACTGTGGGAGGACAAATATAAGCTCTGTTATGGCTGTAATAACTTAGAACTGCTCTAGAGCATTCAGGCCTACACTCCCTCCCCAGTGTGTCTCACTCTTCTTTAAAAACGCTCACCGATAAGCCAAAAGTAAACTTAGTAGTTTCCTCTTTCTCATTCAGGATGTTACCTTCTTTAAGACACAAAAGTCGCAGAGGAAAATGTGGAGCTGTCAGTTTGAGACTCAGGGCTCCATGGACAGGGTGGAATGGGTACGGTGGAATTGTACCTCGCTTTTCAAAGGGAGTTGAGGGAATGCCATAGAAAACCGGGAATCCTGGGAGCAGCCCAACACCGCAGGTGGTATGTTTCCAGCACTCGGCTTTCTTATTTGAAGCCTTCTCTTGCTCACACTCTAGTTCGTCAGTTTCCTGCGGTGTTCAAAGGCTTGTTAGGGAACAGCTGTGCATGCTGCGATTGCCTTCGGCTTCCACACTTGGATGCGCCATCTTCCCTCGGCGTCCACGGCCTTTGCGAGTGGTTGCCTCAAGAGACGGGTCAGCCAAATTGGGAAGGGGCCTGTAGGTACTCCATTGCCATAGCCCACTGTGTTAACATGCTGGCTGTTGTCACTGTAGGCCGCACGTTCTGTTCAACAGCCCACCACCGTAATGCCTTTTTGCAAGATTATGCAAATAGCTAATTGGTGTCTGGAAGAAACTCTCAACTTACATGAACAAGGCAAAATCTAATACCTCATTCAGAGGACAGCCCTATAATATATTATTCAGTAAACTGATGGAAACGGTTGTTTAACTTCCTTTATGAAGGATTTCATTGTACCTGCAACTAAAGGCTGCCTGTAAGAAGTGTCCTCTACTACGCATGGTGATGATGATGATGATGACGATCCTGTGTTTTTTGTGGAAGGGATGTTTGACAAATGTGTAGACTTGGGGATGGAAATGTTCAAACTCGGCAGTCTTACAAGGAACCAAGTTTTCCTTTTCAGGAGTCAGTCAGGTTTAATGCTTTTTTCATGTGGTTTTTAATCTCAAACTTGGTAGTCACATGCTGTGATTGCTGCAGTGGGTGGTGGGACTTTAATAATCTGAATGGCTTGAGGATAGAAAACTTCAGATGAATGAACCAGGTGTGATTCACACAGAGATGCTTTGAAAGTCATTGTAAGGACCACTGATTTACCTAACCACTTATATTGAATTGATGTAGCTCATTTTCCACTGCTTCATGGCTTTGTGTTTGAACGTGTCATACGAAAACAAACGGAAGATTTTTTTAAATGGCACGTTTTTCTGTTTCTGATGGATGGCAAAGCCAGTTTAGCAACGGAGCAAGTCACTTGAATCTGCCATTTCTGTTTCACGTGTGCAGTTCAGCCATTAGCACTCAAAAGTTGCACCCTGACTACGGATGGGATCTTCAGCATCTTTATGTGAGCCACATGTGGTCAGCATTCTTTCCACTTTCTTTCTGGTTCAAGTGAAACGCTGAGCATTTCTAAGTAATATTCTCTGTCGTTCGTCAGCGATTGGGCTTGCTTAGTAAGAAAACGGGGGAGTGTATCGATGGATGGAAGTATAAGTCAGAGGCTGATACGAGAGAATCCGACACATTGAGTAATCCCCTTCATTACGAATGCTGGGACATAATAAAACAAACCTGCAATTTCAAATACTCTAAAATAAAAAGCAACGGATTGAAGCTCCATTGCTTCAGTGCTGCGGTGTGAAATCGTTGGACCCGGAGGGCATGATTTTTCACTTTACCAGCCGCACGTTTGTAATCACGTGGATGGACACCGGAGAGACGTGCGGGCCAGAATGTCTCTGCAGCTGAGTGTGTGCCGTCGGGCATGAGCTACAATCAATGCTGTTCACGCACACATATTGGAACGTGTTTGGGTGACGTGCAACTTCATAAGAACCAAACGGAGAAGTATGAACGCGGCGGCATCTGTAGGGCTCGGCCGTGTGCTTCTCTGACCTGGCCTTATGCTATTACTGGGTAGTTCTTTAGTCCGTCTGGAAGTCTATGCCGTAGTAAGATTTCACATGAATAGCATAACAGACAGACTGTCGCACTGTAGTGAGGCCATATAAATGTACACTGATAGATGGACACTTTAAAAATGTCAAAATTCCACAGTAACTTTCGTAAAAGATATGACAATGTTACTTAGCTCTCATGTTGCCCACAACTGACCAGCTGACTGTTTTACTCTGACATATTGCCTGACCTTTAATGAGACTAGTCATGTACTTTACTTGAGGGACTTTCTAGGACTGTAACCGATCACTTTCACGTTGCAAGTCCTTATTGGTGGGCAACCTGATACATTTATTAAAAGATTAAGTCTTTGCAAATAAAATGTAGATGTAAATTATCCTTTTTTGATAACTATCTGTCTAGTTCAGGGTTGTGTGGAGCTCAGAGTACAAACGGGGACACATTTGATAAGATAAAAGCCCATTCCAGGGCACATATTTATGGGCAATTTAGAGACACCAGTTCACCTGACCACCTGTGGGAGGAAACTGATGGAAACCCAGGGACTACATGCAAACTCCATACATACACTAGAATGGGACCTACACATCCAACGGTGTGAGCTTGCGGTGCTAACCACTGCTTTGTAATATAATGTAATGTTTAGTCAGTATAGCTGAATGGTCAAATGACCTTCTGCCGAGGTCTTCAGGGGAGGAAGGCTGCAGGTTTTGCAGTCAAAATTCCTGTTAGTATCAGGTGGAACTGCCAGAAAAGCAAGCAAGAAGCGGATGTTACTTTTAAATCATTTTCTCATTATCTGCAAAGAGGTCCTAATCAGTGACTGCATCTCACAAGCTTACATCAGAGTAGTTTTCCTTCTTAAGTCTATTTTAAAGGGTCCGGCAACGTCCAGAATGGCAGCTGGAGGGGGCAGGGGTTTGGCACTGTGTGGGCAGTAGTGGAAAATAGCCTGGGCCCTGTGGGAAGTTGAGCCTTCTATACAAGAAGCCTGTGCCTTCAAAGAGCAGATTTGCTCAGTTGAAGCTGCAGGCAAAACACCTGTAGGGGAGGTTACCCGCTGATTGTCATCTCCATCTGGCTATCCTTGTGGCTCCATAGCACCGCTCTAATCTCCAGGCCGATTTGGGCTCTTCCCAGAGACCGACGATTATTAATGGCTGGCTTTCTCAGTCACAGACGTATCCATTTTGCAATAAAACCCAATAAGGGTGCTGGTGGGGGACTAAGGACAAATAGCTATACTGTGGAGAGGTTTTTCAAAAGACCTAACATGCAGCCAGTGCCACTGAAATTATGAGACCGCTGCAGGACGTAGTGATGGGATCATCAGCATTGATTGGCCGCTCGAGATACTCCCACCCACCGTGGGTTTTGAAGTCTCATTTAGTGTCATCACTAACAGGACGTAATGGCTGGTTCCCCTTTCCCGTGTTTCTGGTAGTGAGACGGGTGCTAAGAAGGGATGATGATTCTTGACTCAGTGCTCCACAGCAGAAACTGAACTTAGTGGAGTCTAGATCTATATTCCCCAGGCACACTTTAATATCTTCCAGTGAGTAACATTTTACAACACACCAGACCCTACAAAGTGTTGTATTTTTTACATTTTTTTTTTTTCCCTCCTTTTCCCAGTGCGATCCTTGCGTAGAGTGTAGTAATGCATGAGGGTTATTCAGAGTCTTCCACTTGGAGTGTTCCACTCGTGGTTAAGGTCTGGGTGGGGACTGGCGTTTCCCTGGGGTCCGCGCTTTACACTAATGTGGCTCGCTGCATTCCTGCCACTCTGTGCATCACCCCTTTGCCCTTCTGTGTTGTTTCTTTCTCTCCGCACAGGGCGCACCACCTGCTCCCTTCAAATCCCCCTGGCAGGGCCAGTACCAGGGGAACCCCCGGGCCGGTGTACCCCACCGCAGACAAAGTGAGTTCCTTGAACTCGCCCGCTTACCTGGCCAACCCTGTTCTCCTACCTGTAATCCTTCCTGGCCCCTGCGTGGTTCCCTTCCTGCACATCCTGTTCATGTGGGAACAGACATTCTTTTGGCACCTACAGTAACTATACGATTGTGTTGCCAAACTTAATTTTAATACGCAAATTATTTATTTATTTATTTATTACTTTGATTATTCAGTGCATTAAGAAAATGCAGGAATTCCTTCAAATATCAAAATGTAAAATTAAAAAAGTCCAAGTACCTTTAAATCTGAAATTTTGCATAACAGCTGTCTCAATTAACCAGGTATAATTGTGACCATGGTTACAACAAGCCAGAATCTCAGCAAATTGCATTGTTGGACAATATATAGGGCCGAAATTTTAATTGAGGCTCACGAATCTTTAGTATCATTGGTTTAGTTTTTTTGTCATCTGTGTACAACTGTTTTCAAATAAGCTCTTAATTCTTCTAGAACACGTAGCTTTTACACTGAGTAGTTAATGTTGCCTTCTTATTCTGACATTTAACATTTTTGCATGTAGATTAAAGCCTTTCGTCCCAACAATATGTGTGCGTATTCTAAGCTCCTTCCGTGGATAACGCAGTGCAGAGAAATGTATGAGCAGGTGGTGAAAAAGGGGCGATTTGTTGCAAGCGATGGGACGGGGTTTGCCTTAGCAAAATTGGTGTGGTTATTCTCTGAAACCCTGCTTCCCTGGAGTCATTCGGTAGTGTGTAGTCTTTTTGTGGTTGGCTACATGGAGCTGTTGAACTGTGCTGAATTGTACTGTCTGTGATGCATGCAAGTTAGCCTGAGATGAATGTTTCTGAAGAAATTTCACATTGTTACAAAATAAAAGCCCTGCCTGTTGAATACTGCGTGATTTAGCCTGCAGGGTGTATTTGTCTGCATGTTGTACTGTTAAAAATGGCACTAGTGTTAGGAAGACTGAGAAAACTGAACCAATGTGTACATTCTTTAATGAGGCTCACCCTTTTTTTTTTGGTTTGAATAATTGTGTGTTGATTAATGAATGTGTACACTACATGTCGCTTTGCCACTGTTTCTGTGTGTGTGTCATGGGGGTAGTATAAACTGAGCCTGACCTTCATGCAGATAATATCACACTAGTGATACCATCTCTCGAATGGTTTTTGTTCTCCCGCTATAACTGACTTCCTGTCTTAGTGTAATCGCAATGTTTCTCTCCTTCTGCTTCTCCCATAATGCCCTTGGCAAGGAGTGGAATACTTAGTGCGTTACTTCCGTGATAAAGTGTGGTACAGTACTGATTTAGATTTCTCTAACGCTGCTCATCATCTCAGGCATGGAGAAGTACACTCATCACGCCACCTCACCCCCGTTTCTGCATGCCGAAGCGTATTAAACCCTCGTTCCATTTCCGTCGCTGCCTCCCGCATCGGCTTCATAATGTCCTCTCCTCTGCACGGTCGGGGTGTTTTTCCTGCATGCTTAGCTGTCCGCTGTTGCTTTTCTCTGTAGTATCGCTGCCTGGATTGTACCATTGTTTCAGTCTTATTTTTCCTTTGATTCATTGTTTTCCGTTTCTGTCTAGAATCTATCCCCCGCTCTCCAGCCCATTGCTTTATACACTCTGTGCTTTCAGCGCCTGTTCCTGAGGAGAAAAATAAACAGGACAGGTGATGCATTATCACCTTCGGTCTGCCTCTCTGTCACGGCTTCCTGCTCCAGGACCTCTTAAGGCTAAACCAATAACATCACTGCTGTCACTAACTGGACTTCTCATCTTCAGGCAGAGATAATACTGTTTGTGTTGCCACAGAGGCCCACTCATCTGCAGTATCTGCAGGTGTGCTTTAACAGGACTGGAGAGACAGAAGGTTGCATCAGTGATCCATGCGATTCAGATTTCATGGTCCTTAATAAAGGTTGTTTGTCCATAATACATTAAAAAAAAAAAAAAAAGGTGTAGCGCACTTGTCTTCAGTTCGGTTCAGTAAAAAGCCAAGTTGATGTCCCTGATTTGATAGCTTCAGTAAATACTTCTGCTTTTGTGGGCCAGAGGAATCAATTTCAATTTTAATTTTTGGAAACATTACATCTGCATGGGTCATCCCTTCCTTAAGATTGCTTTCTTTGTTACACAAGTTTACATTCAAGCGGCCTCCTGTAGCACTCTATTTCTGCTATTAAAAGCTCCTTAGAGATAATATCTCTTAATGCGAGGAACTATTGATGTATGAATTCCTGTGGTTTACTGTTTTTTTTTTTTTTTATCAGCAGCACAGAGCAGTATTTCTTTTGAAGTGATAATTCAAGGCAGAAAAGCCAGCCAGGAGAACTATAGTTTGTGAGTAGGGAAATTATTTTAAGATAATGGTACGGCCTTCAGCTAATTGCTCCCCCAGGCAAAGGAATCCTTCAAATTTGAGCAATCCCTATAGCATTTCTACCTACTGCTCAAACAGCTTTCTTCAATTCAGGCTGTTCTCTTGTGTCATGTGTATTGCTGCAGTTTCGTGTATCACAACGTTTTGTCGAAAAGACTGAATACAGAAATATTACCATGTTTCACAAAGCGTAAACACTGCCCATGAATTATGATTTTATTATGATTTTTTTTTTAATTCATCCACTTCTGTTCGGCTTATCTTTTTTTTTTTTCCCCCCACGGCACCCACTCAAGCACTCAGAATCACATATGGGTAATTTAGAAATGCTAATTCACCTAATTGCGTGGCTTTGAACCGTCAGAAGAATCTGAAATAGCAGAAGAACACCCGTACAAACAAATTGCATATAAGATATTAAAACTTACAGCACGGAGCACGGGGAAGGAGTCAAACTCGCCACCCTGGAGGTGTGCAGGGCTCACCACTTGAGCTGCCAAGCCACCTTATGTCAAATAATTCTAATAACTATTATTGTAATAACATTTATGCAATTGCAGAAACCCTTTTATATTTTGTCAGTCTGGGTGAAGAGAGAGTAGTTTTGAGTGGGATGGACTGATTTAAGCAGCAGTAGTTGGAGGAAGGTGGGTGCGTGGGAAGAGGGGCCTCTTGAAACATGGGTAGAGTACCTGGCCCGCTAGGGGGATGCGGTAAGGAGGAGGCGCTTTGGGGAGGCTTGCAGAGAAGTCAGGCTGACTCCTTTCTTGAAACACCTACAGGGTTTTTTGTTTTTTTTTTTCTGGCTCCTCTCCTGCTCTGGCAGTGTCGTCTTTTTAAGCACTCGTTCGCCAGACCGTCACTGGTTATCGGTTATTTATGAATCCCTGTCAAAGGCCAGTACGTCCAGTCTTTAAGCCTCTCCAACCACATTACATGAGGCACGCTGAAAGAAAAAGTGGGAGCTGGGAGATGGCGAGGTCTTCACAGCTGCCAGTGCTGCTCCTGACTCTGACAGTAGGGAATGGTCGTTAAAGTCATGGCAAGAATTAATGAGGAATCCGGTCAATCAAGGAATACAGTTATTGAGATTTTAATAATCTGTTTTATGCTTTAATACTCCCATAGCTCATCATGGTGCTTGTTGTTATTAGTAACAGATCCTTGTGTGTATGCACTGGTGAAAGTAAAACACTCTGTGTGGAAGCCATTGCTTTCCAGTTACCAAAGCTTTTCCTCAGACACAGGAAGTTAAGGCATTTAAGCACCTGGGGAGGGGGATCAAAGGAATGCCTGAAAAAAGTGGCACAAGGTATTTCTGAATGTCCTGTCCTGCAAATTCTAGATATTAGTGTTTTTTAATGTCACACCTGAGCCTGCTATTGAGAAAGTTCTATTGAAAATCTATTTTGCCGCTCACAGTGAAAGGTCTCTGTACAGAACCAAACAAGCCTTGGGGAGCAAATGAGACTCCTTGGTGGTATGTCTCAGCCAGGGACCCAGATAACTTCCCCCACGCTAAAGGGACCGTGACATCGGTCAAGTATTCTGTTTTATTGCTGGCCAGCAGGCTGGAACATGTGGGTCAGGGCCTGCCCTATGATTTGCTTAGCTGATGTGAGTAGTCCAGGTTGTCTCAGCTGGTCATAGTAATTGGTTTGCTGCTGGTGTTTAATACGGGGGGGGGACTCTCTCTTCTCCCCGTTGCTTTGCCCTTCTACAAGCCGATATACAAAACTTCCCAGGAAGGTTTGATCACAACCTTGCCCCATTGTCAAGGACTCCAAGTGAATTAAACACAGAAAGCACAGTTTTACCACACATTGCTAATCGTCGAACATTTCAGAGGCTTGCTGTTTTATGCGGGTGAGTTGGAAGCTTTGGAGTCAAGCCTATGTTTAGATCTCAGTTAACGAGCAATTGTTTTGATATGATATACTCCACGGTACCTGTAAATTAGCGTGCATGAATTAAGATGTTCAATATAGAAAAGTGACCTAAGGCACAAATAGGTTGCACTCGATTTGAGTCGGTGGAATGTCTGCACGTGTTTATTAAAGCAGGTAATGTACATTTAATGTGTAGGATGGGGATTGATGTTTTTCCTCCTTTGTTTCTGTAGCCTCAAATACTACAGTCTTCCAAACCAGTCTGCCCCAAAGAGCACCTCCTCTTGGAAAAGCTGCCAAGAATAGCCCCCACAGAGGACCCCAGTGATGGCTCTACAGAAACCAAGATTGATAGGCTGCCACAAGGCTTGGCTCCCTTGCTCTCCCGCAGAGCTGATGCTGATGCAGTCCTGGCCGTGCCTGATGCAGATGAACTCAGCTTGCTTCTCAGCATGCACCTCAAAATCAATGACCCTGAGGCCCCCCCTGACACGCCAAGGGCCGAGGGGATGGCCTTCACCTCGGGTCTGCCGCATCAGCCAACCAGCATGCAGGGAAAGCCTGCAGAGGCCCCACCCACACACTCTCCAAGACCCCTCCTCGGCAGCCGCCCTCGCATTCTGCAGTCCCCACGTCTCCACAGGAGGGTGTGCATCCCGTCACTTGTCCGAGAGGGAGCAGGTTTTCCCGACGACGGGATGGGAAATGGGGTCACACCGCAGGGGGATGGGCAAAACTCTCTGATAAACCGTAGTGGAAGGCGGCTACTGCCACCATCACGGGCACTGCCCGGCTTCAGCTGTGGGCTTCAAGCCTCAAGCCCTCTTCCAATGCCACCAGATTGTCCTCGGGCTTTTAGGCACATAACGGGTCCTGGCCCCGAGGATGTAAATGGAGGGTCCCGGCAGAGCACAGCAGTGGTCTCTAGCCACTCTCGCCTTCCAAAGCCAAAGACGCATTGATCGGTTTGGCTGACACAACGTGAAATCACCGCAGCTTACAACTACACGTGCTTCAGTTTGCAGAACATGAGCACAATTTTTTAAATCTCTTTCTTTTTTAAGCGTAAAATATAGGCTGTAGCACAGTTAGGTACAAATGTTTGTTAATGCGCTCTCTCTAATGAAGGCTGCAGTACTCTAAAAACATTCATAATGGTATGTCCAAATGTGAATACTGTGCATTCGCTTTATTTAAAAAAAAAAAAAAAATGAAATACTGAAGGCTTGGTGTTGCCCACGGTTATAGCAATAAGACCAGGAGATTAAATCAGACACAGCTTGCAAATGCAGGGTATCTCGCTTCCCCATAGACTGAACGGTGTGTGCAGCTTGTCAGAATAAGTCCTTTATAACTGGCAGAGCCTCCTGCAGACCTGCTAGGAATTTCTCTAGGAAGAGGAACTAATAATATCTGGTATTCACATCCAGTGTACAAACTGGATACTGTCCTGAAATACCCTATTAATTTAATGCTGATAGTTTTACAGTACTCACCCCCCCCCTCCCCCTCCCCCCGCTGTTTATCCTTACTCCTTGGTACCCCCGCTCCGTTTTGTCCCTTTTCCCCACTCATTGTTAAT
>JAACJT020000052.1:7669559-7688127 GCA_009936485.2 Gymnarchus niloticus | reverse complement strand
GAAACTAATAAATTCTGGTTTTCACATCCCTTGTTAAACCTGGATATCGCCCTGAAATACCCTATTAATTTATTGTTGATCTTTTTCCCGTCCCCCCCCCCCCCCCCCCCCTTCAAAGATTTGTCCATTGAGTGAAGGTCCCCCTGAGTATGTTTTTGACTCAAAGCCACAGTACAAACTCTTCAGCTTAATGAATTTGCATTGCATACTTGTGCAGAAGGAAAGTTAGCTTGGGTGTCCTTCTGGAAGTTTGGTGCAGTTGTGGAAAATGGAATTAAGTGGTGATGTAAAATTGGTACTCTTAATGTGCTCCAAAGTTCTTTCATGTAGACCTCTATAGTTCTACGAAGGAATTTGTATTTGAATTTACGTTTTCCTACTTGAGATTTGGCGTGGAATTAAATTTTTGCAATGATTCCCCCCCCCCCCTCCTGTTCCGATCATTCATGGTTACCTTATGTAATTCCATGACTGGATTGTGGCATACTATACTGAAGATTTTAGTGCCGGCATTCCTGTGTTTTCTGTTTAACTGGTGCACAATCAAATTGGTCTGGGAGCTGTTCCCCTGTGAGTGTGCTGTTGTGTCCATGGTGTGCTTTAAAGAGTTAATATGCAATGAGAAGCAGGTGTTGTTCCTCTGCGATTTGAAGCCATAGTTGTCCCCGAGTGCGTTACACACTCATGAAGTCCCGCTGGACTGACCGAGCGTCCAGCTACAACTCCAGAGAAACCTGCGGAAGTTGCATGTCTTGTTAACACTAACGAGTGTCTTGTGTTGTTGTTCTCATTCGGTTACTGGCAGAGATGGAAGGCGTTGGTTTGTGCAAGCGGCCGCAGTGCGTCCCGATCGGCATTTAAACTGTCCAGGAGTGCTCCATAGTACCGTATCGGCAAACTTCCCTTTTATCGGTCTGCCACACTGCCTTAAAATTCCCAAAAGAAATCTAGACAGATGAGATGCAAGTGTGATGTCATTGCTGAAAAATTAGGCACAAGGAGTTTATTCACTCAGTGGTACTTTCTGTCTTTTTTAATGGTGCAAAGGCTACACTTTTTTTATGCAACCTAAAGGCTACTTTTTAATGATCTGCTACAGAAATGGTTAAAGTATGCCTGTGAGCCTGCAAAATGAGGGAACATAGATTTGTTGTGCATTGCTTGTCTTTCTCCAGTGTGCCACTTAGGAAACAAGGTATTCTGAAAGCTTAATGCCCTAAACTGTTTAGCATAAATGTTAGACAGGCAAGGCCGTGTAGTTAATGGGAAGGTGGTGAGGATGTGTTATTGTTATAAAGCTTTTTTTCTGCAGGGACAGTGATGTGCTTTTTTGAACAGAATTTCTCTGGAACATCTCCTTGTTTTCATTAAGAGTCGAGAATGCCTCGCCTGTTACGAAGATGTCACGCTAAGATCCATTCACCACTATCTTTAGATTGACTGTAATATTAGCTTATGATGAAGGAAATCGTTTTGGATTTGTATATATTTATATATATTTTTTTAGATTGCGATTTGTTTATTGAGAATGATCAGAATCACGCTAAAGCCATGGACTTTTTTTTTTCGTCAAAGCTCTGTATTCATCCCAGAGTAACTTCTGTTTTATAAGGCTTTCTTCCTGCAAAGCTGCATAAGAGGTTGGAAATTAGATGGATAGATGGAAATTCTTTTTTCGGTCATCATAGGCCCCAAGTATATATACTGGACTAAGGAAATGTACGGGAATAATTTAGCTTTAGCATGGTTGGAATCGATAGATCTCTGTTTACAGGGGTGTTCAAAGGACTGTGGAAGCCTGTTAAGGTGGTGCCTCTTCGCAGTCATTTTTATATCGTGTTCCTTGCAAAAAAAATGACATTTATGAATCGCACCATACATTACTGTCCTTTTGACAGATGTGTACGCTTGTTATAATCTGTGAAGTTCCTTAAAGGAAAGTTTTAGTAACGAGATTATAGGGATATGAGGGATTTTTTTTGCATTTGTGTATTTCGTACTCTGCCCTTATCGATGGTTGATGGTGCCTATGGTCTGTTTAATGTTTAGTGAATCTTCTGTCATATTATGCAAGCCATTAAGTTCTGGATTTTTCTGCTGGACTCTTTTATGATTTGTTGACCACTTTGGTGACCACTTGATTTGTTGCCTGGTCACCAAGGGGTGACCTGTATGAGTCAGGATGGTTCTGTGTAATGACAGGTATGTATTATAGTTCAATCTGAATTAAACATATTTAAAAGTAAAGACTCTTCGAAAACTGAAGTGTAGGGTATAGAATGGATTCCGGGTGAATAAAACGGCCAGCTGACTTGTCTGTAATTGTGCTCAACTCAGCTTTGTTTGCAGTACTCATGACACACAATTGGGTAATGTCACACACACCAAAAGAATATTTGCACAGATATGGTTTCCCCAGCATGCCTCGACACAGGCTTAAAGACTTTTTTTGAGATTCCTCAATTAGCTTGGTTACTGAGGATTTATTTCGATTCAGCACCTAACTGTGATGATAAAATCTACTGAGAATTGGGGCATAAGTGTACATATACAGTACACAGATGTGAGTCTCAGCCTGGTACTGTGTAGTCTGTGTTCTCTTTCTTAACGAATTGGTTCATAGCTCCACGGAGCCTTTGTTTACTGAGGCCATGTTGTAGAATGACTTCAAGAAATGGTCCTGTTTTCCGACACCCCGCACTTCCTTTTGCCGTGTCACCTAAGGCCTAGCGTCGCTTAATGATGATGAAAAGACCAGTTGTTGAACAAGGTAGGCTATATCTCTGTGTCTGTCAGAGGATTCCTGTGTGGCGCTCGGAAATTTGGACACGGTAGTAGTCATATAGCATTTTCTTCCTCGGGAACCATGTCAGACACCCTGGGCAGCGAGTTCTGTGCATCGTTTAAGTGCTCAGATATCAAATGGGGATTTCATTTCAGTTGTATGTTAAATGCAAGGCATTCATACTGGTTCACTGGGAAAGCAAACTGCTGTTTGGTAGGAGCAGGGGGCAGTAGTACTTTTTGCAGATCCCGCATGACATAACTTGTATACAGTTTTGCTGGCTTAACAATAATATAGGGATTTAGCTGTTACTAAACCACTTTCAGTTTCACTCATCTCTTGAGCAGAGCTTATAAGACCAGGTACTGTTATGCAGTGTATAAAAAAAAAAAGAAAAAAAAATTCCCAGAAATTAAGTTGACACTCACACCAGTCGGTCTGTATGCGTGTCCATTTCCCATGTAATGTGTGCAATATTGTAAGATATATTATTTTAAACCAGTATGTTATTAACGTATGTGGGATTGTTAATAAATTAACACTTGTAAGTTTGAAATAATAGAAAAATTGTAATGCACTTTAAATGTTGTACATTATTGAGCGTAAAATATCATAAAAGATACTAAACTGGACTGGATAGTTTTTTTTTTTGTTTTTTTTTTATTTATTTGTTTAGTGAGTTTTTGAGGCTGTGTTGAGATTATAATAAAGTCTCCAGCCAGTTTATTCAAGTCCCTGTCATGTTTATCATCTCCACGGTTATTTCATGTGTCGTGCTGTAGAGGGAGAGCTGCCCTTTCATGTAGTTAGAAGGGAAACGTGTTCTATTCAGTAGTGCAGTGAGTGTACATCAGGTGCTCCTAAGCTCCCGTGTTACAATGCCCAGGATGTGTCCCAGGATGGTACATGGGCCCGCTTTTTATATGGAGACTTTGATGGCATTAATAGCTTTTACAACTTATACTGGATATCCAGTTATTTATTGGAGCCAAATCCTGTGAATGCTCAAAGCTCACATATGACTCAGAGATTCAGTGCTTAATACCCCTTAATAATGAATTATCTGCTGATCAATTTTCTGTCTGTGGTTTTCATTAAATTGCATGCACAGGATTTGACAATGTGTGAAAAATGCCACCCTAGCCATTTAAAAATTAAATGGGAAAAAGTATGATTTGAATATTCAAGGCATCCATTTTACATGACAGAGGGAGCCCTGGAGCCTCTCCCAGACACCTTGGGGAACAAGGTGGGGGACACCCTGGACGGGGTGTCAACCAATCACAGGGCACAGTCACCCACCCAGTCACTTACTACAGGCAGTTTAGAATTGCCAATCGGTTTAGATCACATGGCTTTGGATTATGGGAGGAGACCCATGAAGCAGGGGGAGAACGTGCTAACTCCACACACACAGTGCAGAGGTGGCATTTGTACCTCCAAATCTGGAGGTGCAAGGCAACAGTGCTGACGACTGAGCCATCAAGCCCCCCCGTTATGAATGATCTTTTTTTCCATATTAAAATGTAATTAAAGGAGCTCATGGGCAACAATTTTAAATTAATATTTACAGTTTGATGTTCCAGTTGCCATGGAAAATAAAATAGCAAGGAGGATAACAAAAGTGATAGTTAATATATAAAGAGTTGTTGTTATAAATTTAAATCTAGATTTGTTTGTGGCACTCGTCGTATGAATTGTCATGAATGAGCCACTTCCCATGGGTCAGAGGAGCTCTGCCTAGGTTTCAGCATAAGCAAATACAGCCCTGCAGTTTTAGTGTTTTGTGGTAATCCCATGTTTTATTGTATACAAAGCTTTGAGTCAATGATTTGCTATAATTTTTGGGAGGCATTGTAATTCACACCTCCAGGGTTGGGGATTTGAATGTCACCTCTGCTGTGTGTGTGTGTGTGTGTGTGTGTGTGTGTGTGTTTGCAAGTCCTTCCTGTGTCCTGTGTCTTGCAGGTTACTTCTGGTTATACTGGTTTTTTCCTGCAGTCCAAAGACCTACATTAAGGCTAAACGATATCTCTTAGTTGTCCTTTGGGAATGATTGTGTGTATGCATGTTTCTTTCGAAAGCTTGTCATCACATCCAAGGTGTTCACCAGCCTTGTGCCCTGTGTTTGCTGGGTTTGGCAACACGCTCTTCTGTGACCGTGACCAGGAGAAGTGGTCAGAACATACTGTGACCACCCACAAGGGAAGAGGAGGGAAAATGATTGTGCCAATGTAATATTAACACCAAATCTAAATTGTTTTTCCAATTAAAATATTTTGTGTCTTTTTAACTAGTGTATTAATTTGGATTGTCAAAAACTGCAAACTTCCATGTCTATCAACGTTGAAATCTGTTTTAATGCACTTGGTATCAAAAATATCAATTCCTTTTGTGGTATAAGAAGGGAAAAAAACCTTTAGAAAAAAGCCAGGTATTAGAGAATATTTTTTTAATGCTACAGCAAACCAAAAAAAAGCTGAGGTATACAGCAAATTGAGAGTTACTCAGTCCACTGAAGTGCTCGGTTTTCTGAAGCGTCTCATGTATTTTTGCCTTACTTTCCGTAGAGAGGAATGCACGGTGACCTTTGAACTCCGGGAGGAACAGAATGAAAACAGAGTAACCTTCTATAACCTTTCACCCCTGCAGGAATTAGGGCTGTATGACCAGCAGATCTTTGCACAGGAATGCATACAATCTGTTTGTGAAGCTCACTACATCCACCTGTGCTTTATTAGATGAGAATCAGATAAGTATCGTAACACTCAGTTTTATGTGGCCTTTAATATTACCAATAATCCAGTATTAGCGGGTTAAATAAAAAAGGATATTTTTTGTGGCTAGTCAAGCTAATTATTTGGGAAAATTATGCATAGCTTAATCTACACTTGCAGAGACGGTTACATCACAGTTTGCTAACCTAATTATTCCTCCATTTTCCTCTTCAATGCATGCGTGGGCAACGATTCATCATTATTGTCTTTTCTTTATTGTGTTGTTCTTTGATCTGTCCATCTCCGCACCATTTTGGCTGCAACAATGTAACAGTGTAATTTTAACACACTTTATTACATCATGTATATTAAACTTGCTTAGTGAATACAGTTATTCTAAGAATTCATACCCTTGGAGTAAAGTGTAACATCTGCCACATAAAAACCTGTTGCAGTTAGAGTGCAGTACTGATGTATAGGTATAATGGATGGGTTTGCTGAAGGAGGAATAAATCTGTTTTAAGAATGTTTTCTTTATATTCTTCTCTTAAGTAAGTGGATGAATAATTTACAAACAGCCCATTTTTGAAAGGGAGTATCAACTAAGTTGAATTTCTAATCACGGATATGAACCGCTAGATATTATCGTTTTGTTTGTAAATCGAACACCGTGTTGAGCAGACAGAAACTGGGCCTTTGTTCTCTGCTATTTTCTTGGGAGCAGTGAAGTACAATCGATGCAAATTTTAGATGAAATTTCCCAGTATCCGAATCTGTATAGGCGTTCGGTTCATCTTCCATTTGCGTATCCTGGTCAAGGTCACGGTGGCCTAACCCTACGCCAGGCGGCACCGGTCACCAGGCTAGGGTATGCCAAGGACAGGATGCTAGTCCCTTAGGTACTTGGTCATAATGTACTGTTGGCACTATTTCTCAAGGTAGTGCCGCTATATGGCGACATGCTTCAAGTTGCCATCTCCCCTGCTGTGTGTTATTTATTTTTTACTGTGTTCATTAATCTGACGTGTTTTCACGGTTTATGAAAATCAGCCCTATCTGGACATTAGACATAACGCTCCAATAGCTGTTAAGCTACCTTATTTACCTGAAGATTTTGCTAGGGATAGGGGATGGCGAGGTAGCGTCCTGTACGGGTTGCAGTGGTGGCTAAATCAGATTCCCATCCCCAGTATCCTGCTGGCTAGCACTCAGTCCCCGGAGAACAAAGTGAATAAACTTCACTGCTGCGCTGACTCTCAAAAGAACCTGCGGTCGTGCGGCATGTTCTGTTTCAAAGAACCCTGGCTGAGCCAATACACCGCAGACAGAGCAATTCAACCCCAGGGCTTTAGCCCACAGCATGATAACCACTGATGTGATAAAGGTAGGTGGTGTATGCTTTTCTATTTACAATTCTTAGCAGGTTGACGTGGTTCTTTTGTCAGCACCAGAGTTTGGTTTGCATACTCTTCCTCTGCCCTCGCTCTTACTGATTTTGTTCTGTTGTTCACTGCTGTCTTGTCCTTCCTCTGACTTATGTTGCGTGAGGCATGTTCTGATATCCGTTCCTCGTGCTGCTACTTCCTGGACTAAAGTACACTGTCATGTTGACACTACTGTCTCCTTGAATTTTCCTTCCCCTGCTCTATCCTGTCTCATCATCCAGCAGTTCCTGTAGAACCTGAGATCTGTTTTGAAAGGATGTTCTATATTTCTCCAGCTTCTGGACATCCTTAAGAAGCCCATTGTTTTACTCCCATTCTCCTTCAGCCTCTGCTTCATTCTTGCCACTATAAAATATATATACTCCTCCCTTCACTCTAATGTCCTTTAACGATATACCAAATGCCTTAGCGATGCAGAGCTGGTATAGTGAAACCCAGTATGCCTACTGTATTCTGTAATGTGGGACACCTCTCATAACCAGGCTGTTTAAGGCACACAGGTCCATTTCCATACACATCCTGAAGTCTATGTTGCCGTATAACTTCTTCATACTTGGTGCTGTTGCTTTCCTATTTTGAGAATTTCTCCACTGTGGGACTGATCGATTGTAAAGACCCTTCCTTAGTTTCCTCTTCCTCGTCATTTGTTGGTGCATCCCATTGGATGCTGTGATATGTCTTGGACTGTCAGTTTGCCATTCAATGTGTACTCTCTGTGCTGTCTGTGACAAGGTCCACGCTACTCCGTGGGAAACATTGTCCACTGTGTAGCAGCCTCACTTCTGAGCTGAGTCTCCTCTGGTTGGGCTGTGTCCATCTGCTCTCATGAAGTCCAGGCAAGACAAGGTTGCAGTTTCTCATCTCTGCTAGCATGCCTGTAAGGTCCTTCCATTTAGCACGTATTCCTTAAATAACTTTTAATATTTCTTTCATTTTTTTTGTGTTATTAGTTTTATTTGTTCTTAACTTTCCTAATACTTCCCTATTGCTGTCTCTGTAGAGTACTGTGAAATGCCTCTGTGTATGAAATGTGCCATATATATACATATATATATATAAATTTGCCTTTGCCTTGTCTTAATTGCATGTCCAGATTTTGAATGTCCTGGATGAAAGGGAATGGTAGTTGACCACATATTTTCCCAAAGATGTCTGGGTTTCACCATATGGTATAATGAATCTTTGTGAAGAAGACACGTCCATCTGTTCCCAGAAATGTGTCCAGAGTTCTCGTTGGTATTTCTTTAGCCTATCCAAATCCCTCTCCTTTCTCATTTAGACTTGGGTCTGGCAGTGTAGGAATTCCTGCAGGGGTGGAGTTTATTACATGGGTGCCGATAAATTTCCTTATTTGAACCTCCATTACTCCCGTGTTCCAGGAGATACTAATACAGATCCGCAGTTTAATGGTGTGGCAGGGATAAAGAAGGTGTCACTGGAGTGTGTAACATAAATAACCAGAGTGTAAAAAGAAGAATCTGTATGTCAAAGTGTGTAAAGGCAATGGGTAAAACACACTGTTTTTTTTTTTGTTGTACTGCACACAATGTATTTGGAAGCTGGCACTCGGTTTTTAGTCCATGGAAGAAAGTACTGCACTGTATACCTATTTGTGCATCAGATTTTACCAGCCTATACCAGGGTTTTTAAAAATTTTTTTTTTTTCTGTGCAAGGTGCAAACATCACAAAACTTTCATTTTAACCGTGTCAAATCAATTTGTTAGATCCCTGACTATCACAGAAATCTCTTCACAAGAGGATACATTGGTGTGGAATCAAACCTGAATGGAGGAAGAGCAGACATATTCAGGAAGGATTCACCGGAACATGACGGGCTCGTATTAAAATGTCACGATTATGTTAGACGTGTGAGTGCTGGGATCCACTAGAACCTACATTTTATCGTTCTGCCAGCCACTTATCCTGATGAGCATCACCAGAGATGCTGATTAGCCCGACCGCATGTGTTTGGCCCGCAGGAAGAATCTCAAGACACACGTGAAGAACATGCAAATTCCACACATACGGAACACTGGGAGGACTCAGATACCCAACCCTGGAGGCCCACTGAGCCGCCGGGCATTTACGGCTCAGTGTTTTTCTCATTTACGGTGTGTTTTTCATCTTTTACAAACATTTTCCTCCTTATGAAAACCTTTAGCTGATAAGAGAATATCGGTCTATCAGCATATTATCCATCCATCTTCCAAGTCACTTATCTAGTTGTGTCAGTGTACATATTATCAGCAACCTTAATATTTTTTAGATTTATCTCTCTGATTTTTGTTTCCTTCTGACTTGTGATCTGTTAGATGTTGATTTATGGATCAGTAAAATGTGTCAGGCCATTCTTAGCAATTTCTTACCCTCACTCTCCCCTTTGTGGCTGTCAGACGTTCCAGAAATACCCAACAGCTTAAAAGGTCTAATTCCAGTTGCTAGACTGGTCGGTCTACTTAGACAAATGACATTCTGATATGGCTTCTATTGCGCCAAGCACGAAATGTTTTCAGACTTATTTCCGCGTTCACAACTGTCTGCTATCTCTATTTTTAAATGATACTATCATATTCAACATGGTGTTAAGAATCAGGATAATAAGGCCTGGCCACATGACAAGATTTATTTATAGGGGATAAATCCAGAGAATTAAATGCGAATTTAGAAAAGCCTGAGATGAAAAGAGAATTAATTTGGGATTAACAATTAAAGGGCAGCTGACAAGAAGACAGAGGAAAGAAAAGAAAAACAAGTCAAGATTCAAGGTTGTAGGTAAGTGCATTTGGTTGTTGGTATTCATGAAGTGAATGGCTCTCCATGTTGGTATAACACGATATTTTCAACAATCATCTGAGCTGTTATTCACAGCAGGGAAAATGCTGCCACTTTGATTTTCAGACATTTCCATCAATAGGGATTTTTTTGCTAATTTATCTCCGAGTGTTTCAAGTTGAATAACGCTTTCATGAATCTTGTGAGTCTTGTGTTTTGGATCTTCAGGGCTGCTTTCAAGGCTCACTCTGACCTGGAGATGCTTTCAAATATTCACATGGCTTCAGGCTCTACAGTTGTGCTCAAGTTGAGAGCAATTTAACAGGACATGAAACACTATAATCAGCTCCCAAGATGTTCCACTGCACCTCCCCTTTTCCCTCTTTATTCTGTTACTCATTTTCACTTGCTTTGCATAGGCAAGATACGGTAAGCTGGTTGGCACACTTGCCTTTATGTAATGATCAATGCAACCCTGTACTGCGGGGTGTCCAATCTCATCCGCAAAGGGCCGGTGTGGGTGCAGATTTTCATTCCAACCAAGCAGAAGCCACATCTGAGTGAACTGAAAATCAAGCTCAACTGATTAAACAGGTGGAATCAGGTGTAGCTCCTGCTTGGTTGGAATGAAAACCTACACCCACACTGGCCCTTTGCGGATGAGATTGGACACCCCTGATGTACTGGATAAACAGTTAGAGGGTGGGTGGGTGGATGGATGGATGGAGCATGTGGATGAACTGCAGTGAGACAGGATTTAATTCTGGACCAGTACATGACTTAATAAGCTCATTAGGAAAGGCAGCTCAATGATAGGACTGACTCGGCACCTCTCCGGAGGCAGTTGCAGAGAAGAGGATGGTGGCAAAATTGGAAAACATCATGAACAATTCTGCCCATTCCTCCACGGACCATTCTCTGGCTCAGCCACGGTTTGCTTAGAAGGAGTACTTGCAGTCTTTTAAGCGTGCTGTGATCAGGTACTGCAGTGGCCCGTTCAAATGTGTCTGCCCTCACTTCAGTCATGACACGTAGTAGGACAGCATTTAACGTCTGTTATGTCATTATCTATGTATGTGCTGTCTACTTCACACGTAATAACAGGACAATTGATGTACTCATTAAAAATATTATAAATAGCAACATGTACAAAAAGGTTAATAAGATTGTTGGCTTTCATATCATCCAATTCTCCAATTCTTATTTTCAAAGCTGCATTTTAGAAGCCATACTGGAACAGGAATGCCAAAAACCATTAACAATCATTAACTCTAATGGGTGTAACAGGATCACCATGGCAATGCAAGTTCATTTATATAGCACATTTTCATACATTCAAAGTGCTGTACAGAAGAAAAGAAAATGAGTGCATCTAAGATTCCTTCAGGTGAAGAGAAAATTTGGGGCATTTTAGTTATGGAGCATTTAAATAACAACTGGCAAGTTAATCAAGTAAATAATACATAATATTGACACAAGAAGCTCTTATTTATAGATAACTGAAATAATCTTAAGTATGGCAGCAGTTTTAAAGAGCTCTATCTGAATGATATTCACTTGAAAAACAGATGTATATTTATGACATATAACTTTCTAAAGATTTTAAATATTTAAAATTATATTAAAACTCCAATGACTGCACACCAGCCATAAAAAAAAGATTATATGATTTCTGTTTCTTAAATTAGTGTCTGTCATTAACATGCAATTATGGAAATTAACAAAATACAGTGTACCCTGAGGCCTGAAGTAGACGGGATCACTGAGATCACTCCTGATGCAAGTTTGAGGGTTAAACTTATTCTCATAGCATTATTTCTGCAGTGGGACCTTCTGAGATGTTCTGCAGGTGAAAAGCAGTGATTCACAGCAGTGTTGCTACAGTGTGCTGTCTATGTATAGAGGTCCAAAAGCCTGAGATTATGTCCATCCCCCTCCTCACCTCTTGCACTACCCCGTGTTTTAGAGCTGTACGTTGTTGTGAATTTCTGCTTCTTTTGTCCCGTGTCACATTCTGAATTTATGTTGCCAAATGGTCTTGGGGGGCCCTGTACCACTTTACATTCATATGCATGATATCATGATAAAGCCCACTTGAAGTTAAACTTACGGTTAATTCATTCCAAACAGGTCCCGGGGCTGATATTTGTTTAATAAACTATATATTTGTGTGAGGTGCTGGTGAAAACTCTTTGAACTGTGAATTTTGTTTCCACTAACTGAATAACCCTCATCACTCCATTGTTCTACTAAACAAATCTACAGTATGGTGTTAAGAAGCTGGGCTGCCATGGTCACTTGAGCAGAACTAGAGAACAAGGCATGGGTTTTAAAATCTATTAGATAGATATACAGCCAATGATGTTTGTTTACAATGTAAATGAGCACTTTGAGGAAGAAAGGAAGTCACTGCATCTTGTCTATAGTGCCATGGGGTGGCTGATGTGCTGGGTGTTCTGTGATCAAACCAGAACTGCAAAGGGATATATGGTTACGTTTGTTTTGCTTGAAACTATTAAAGAGCTTATTGGCAAATAACATTTTCACCTCCAGAATATATCAAGAGGTACAACCACACATTTATTAAAAAATATTGTATTTTACAATTATTTAAAATGCTGAAATGCTAAAGATGTTAATCATTATCGTATTTCAAATGTTAAAGAAAAACCTATTCTTATTTGCTTTCTAATTTATGGGAATTAAACATATTACATTTGTATCCTTTGACTTACTGGTTGCACCAACTGACTTTTAAGCCCCTTAAAAATTAAATAGGCATCTGTTTGGGCACCCCTACAAACTTTTGTCCTTAAACCCATGTCATGTCATTAAAAATAGAAAAAAACTGAGGCCAGAGTACAGACAGTCTTCCCTCCACTTCTCTTGGTGATCCATGTTACTTTCAGTATTTTTTTTTTTTACAGTTATCACTTTTCTTTAGAAATGTCAAAATGGAGGAGAAAAGGCTGTCTTCGCCCCGAGAAACAGCTACATTCCTGTTTAAAATGGAAAGACAGTCAAAGCTCTTGTTACGATAATCTCATTACAAATCAAATGTAAATAAATTAACCCTTTGTTCTGACTGAGCCACAATGTTTATATACAGTACATCTTAATGATTTGTCATTCTTAGAAGGATGAAATGAATTTTCATGAAGTAATATTTTTTTCCTGAAACATTTTTACGGGGTTTTCCTTGTTATATAAAGGGGGGTGTTTTGTGAAGTACGTTTTGACAGTTTAACTGTACAACACATGTTCGGAGATCATTGCCTGAATTTGTAATTGTTTACAAATACCATCAAATGTAGTTCATATTTTAAATTTTATGTTTTTAAATGTCTATCATTCATGGTTTTATTTAAAACTTCCTCAGAACTACGCTATTCTCAATATGCAGAACGTGAAATCAGCAGGAAGAGGAAATTAACCACTTCTGTTCCTTTCTTGCCGTCTTTCTGAAAAAAAAAAAACTGATATGATTTAGTTCTGCTTTTCAAATTAGGTGGAAATCAGTTTCCTGTTTCATCTGACCATCTAAACAAAAGAAGTTGAGTACTTTTAGAAATTCCATCATGGAATCCCTGTCGCTGTACATGTTAATATCTGCATGCTTGTCCTTAGGCTGTGTTGTTCCAGGATTACCTGGAACCGAGAAGGCAGAGCTATCTCATTCTTCTTCTCCTCACAGCCTTGCTTTTAATCTTTACAAACTAAGGGGCTACAGTAGGTTGGTTTAATTAGGTACCAGTCCTGGATGATTGCGGTTACTCAGCACTGCCCCCTGTTGCCAACACAACACTCACATTCCTATGGCCATGCCATTACAGTCTAGCACGATTCCCTTTTCTGTCATTCTTTCTAATCTTCCTTCTTTTATCAGGTTGCCTTAGAGGATGGGTGTCCCTAAGGGGTGGGCGACCAGTTAACCTTGGACCCCCAGAGTTTTTGGTTCCTCTCCTCCATTGTCTTCTGGCTTTTTTCTTTCTCATCAGAGTACAACTGTAATTACCACACACTCCAGTTAAGTGCTGTGTTGTGAAAGGCACTATAAAAATACCATATGTTGAATTGCTTTCCCTTGTGTAGTTGCAAAATATATTTCAGTCAAAGCAAAATTTGTCCATAATATAAAAAAAAAATCCATATTGATACCTAGCATGCTTTAGTTGTTTAATTAACTATTGTTCATGCTGTTTTTGTTTATGAAATTGAGTCAGATGAAATAATGTTTATCCTGGTGAGGATAAACATTTGGAAGATGAATGGATGGATAGATAATGTCGATGCTGTCTTTGTTGTCAGAGAATAAAAATATGATCATCTGACACATTCAATCTATTCATATATTAGAAAGAGACATTTTCAGATACAAAATTTTAAAAAGCACAAAACCGCAGACCGGAAGAAAGGGGTTTTGCAACATCTACGTCAAGTGATTGTGTGAGAATGATCCTTCAGTCCGGTCATTAGGTTCCATCCTGTCTTTTTCTCAATAGGAGAATAACTTGAGAGGAATACAGCCGTGAACACATTTGTCAGGAACAGATAACCACGACCCCCTTAAGTGTCAGTGTTTCATCATTCTGACAGGATTTCAGTTTGTCTTTGATTTACCCTTCATCTAATATACAAGAAAGCCACGGAACTGCAAGAATTCTATTTGTGGCCTTTCATTTGTATAGTCCAATGTTCATGCCAGCATGATTTTACAGAATAATGACAGTATTTAAAACTTAAACTGTTGGAATCTTTCTCAGATCCTTTCCAGGTGGCATAGTTGAGACAATAATTGAATTTACAGTGGGATTTAGAAGACTGAAAAGGGATTTGCAGTGAATTAGAAAATGCTGGGAAGATGCAAATAGTGACCTTGTGAATTTTGTATAGTCAGATCATTTCTATTTCATAACTCCAGCTGCCAGCTACTCAATGATAAAGTTTGTATAGGTCATTGAAAAAACAGGGTCAATATATTTTGAAGCAAATCTCTTAACAATTGGTGTAGCGGACCTATTTTTTCAGGTACTTCTGTTTACATGGACAGTACAGCATGACAAAATAAATAATATATTCCCATCAACAGCTTAAGCCCTGACACTGCCAACATTTCCTCAATGTATTTTTTCTGCATCATGGACTGTATAATATCCATCTATTTTGTAACTGCTCCTCCTTGCCAGGGTGACAGGGTGGCTTGGAGCCTATACCAGGCAGCACAGAGCACGAGGTTGGAGTAAGCTCTGGATGTCACATGGTAATTTGTGGTACTGGCTACATAAATCATTTTACTAGTGTAAGTGCAAATGTTATATTGGATTTAGCCTGGATTATAAAGAGCTTTCATTATGAGCTTTAACGTATGAAAACATACCATGTAATTCTGTACTATGTTATTTTTTTTTCAAAGGGTTTTTTGTTTAATTCATGTCCAGCTGCCCATTAATGTGATCTTACTCTGTTGTCCAGGTTTAGAAAATTATTATTTTGCCTGTACACTTATCTTTTCTTAATGCCATTTTAAAATGTGTTTTCGTTAATCATTTTGCATTTTATTTAATGTTTTTTTGTGTTTTACACTTTAGGGCCACCGTGGATTTGCAGTGCACAGCAAGATTTCTTGCAGCATACGAATGGAGGAGGATACCGACAGGCACAAACACAACACGTTAATCTCCTGGAAACAGGCAGCTTTTTTTGTCAGATTCAGCAAAGGAAACGCAATATCACAGTACAGTGTAAGCTGTGTTTGCAAAACTGCTATCTGCTCAAAAGATTCAATGTCTAACCTGAATTATCACCTTGAGGTAAGTCATTTTCCTTTTTGACATCTCTGAGGTTAATGTCACATTTTTATTTGAAGAAAAATCCTCTGTTGAGTTTGAAAAGTGCGCTTTTGATATTTTATACTCCTTACCCTTATAGAAAAAAAAAAATCTTTATACACCCTAATAAGAACACATTCCCTATAGGGAATTACTACATTCGTGAATCTCCCTATGGGGTGACATATAACGTCCTCCAATAAGCTGGTTACGAAGGTAGTCATGTAAACGCAGCAATTGGGTTAGTAAAAACACATGTAAACACCTTAATTGGATTATTGCCATAATCTGTTTATTCTCAATAAACTGATTATCGAGTACATTTTAAACACACATGAGTTTTGTCCATACTGCATCGCTAAAAGTCAATTGGTTGAAGGCATATGCCGCTGGTGGAATGTGCTCAAAATTGCCTACTTTAAAGCAAAAAGCAACAACAGAAACGTACAACGTTATTTCCTGGGGAGACCAAAATAATGAATAATGAAATCTATACTTTCACCACATTCACCTATACTCAAAAGTACAAACATTGTGGAAGTAATCCAGCATATTTAGATTACATTACTTGCTTTGAGTACTCTAGAATACAGTACAAATTACATTTTACTTTGTATATTCTATAATGTAATTTGTAATGGAATACATTTAAAAAGTAAAGTGGCCTTGTAGGTTCATCCTTTGTTTTTAATTGAATTAAAATTAATGTATTTTATTCCTAATCAGCGACTGAATTATCCATCCATTTTCCTGAGTGCTTAATCCTATTTAGGATCGTGGCTGGGTTGTCCTGGAGCCTATCTCAGTCAGCCCTGGGGCATGGGGCACAAGGCAGGGGACACCGTGGATGGGGTGCAAATCCACTGCAGGGCACAGTCGCGCACACACTGAAGCACCAAATCACACATTTTGGACAATTTAGCCACACCAGTTAGCCTACAATGCATGTCTTTTGACTGGGGGAGGAAACCAGGGAGAGCATGCAAACTCCACGCACACAGAGCCAGAAACAGGATCCCAACCCCCAATTCTGGAGGTAGTAGGTCACGTCCCCCTCCCCCAATAAATTCTGTTCTGAAAATTATTCTTTGATTGTCCGAAATTGGCTAACAGTAATAAGTTCTTAGGTGCTGATGCTTCCATAATAGCTAGCCAGGAGCAGTAATCACTAGTGTGTTGGTGTACGAATGTTGCACATTACAATCTAATGGCTTGAGCTTTCTGATTAATGACTTGCTTCAGTTAAAATGGAGGTAAAAGGCCATATGATATTATGCAGTGTTAAACTGCTGTATAATCTCAGAGTTCAGTCTATCAGACATTGTAAAATTGAATTGTTGACTGAGCTGAATTCTGCAATTGCATTATCAGTCACTGAGCTGAACTGGTCACTGAAAGCAGCCATGCCTCCTCTGTGTTGAATCAATCAGATATCCTGCATTTATACAGCCTTTGTACTAGATAGAGCAAACATGCTGATATTGGGCTAGTTCTGCGCTGTTCTGTAGTCCCCTGTGTTTGTGGATATCGCTTAATCTGTGCCAAGCAAATCCCGTGCAATGCCATAATATGGAGTGAAAGAGTTTGACTGAGAGTAAGAAAGAACAATTGTAGCAACCTTAAATTAACCATAGAATAATCCATAAATTAGAATTAATTGGAGTCAGATTTCATTTGCTTTAATGTGAAATATTTCTTTCCACACGCACAGAATGACGCATACGTATTCAGCCGTCGGTCGCTCAGCTGGGCTTCATTGCTGGGCCAGGGGGTGGTTTTTAACAAGTCTTCCAGTACTGAAGTCTTCCATCTGACTGAAATGGCTGTCGGCAGAATTCCATTTGTGTTTAACATTTGGGAAGAGTTTGAATTCTTTTGCCTGTAAGGGTACATGCTAGGTATGGGTACAACTTTTTAAGTGGGCATAGTAGTTTTAATTGAATATATCTATTCCTACAGCACAGTCCAAACAACAGAACTGGAGTCCAGTTTGACCATGGTAAATAATCATATTTAACGCAAAATCTCTGATTTTCAGACAGTCCAAATTGGCTGAATTATTAATTTTCCCTGTATGGTGGTTCTTGCTTGTTCTCTCAGGCTATGAAAAAAAGACTTTTTCATTTGTTAGTTATAATGAGGCTTTGTAAATTTTAACTAAGCAACATCCCTTCTTGGAGACGAACTATTGTTAACTAATCTAGTACAGGAAAGGAGAACGTTGTTGTACTGGAATCCCTGGCAGTATTTTCTCATCACTTTGAGGACGTTCAAGTTGATCTCGTAGTATGGAAACGCTCCCTTGGCCGATTGAGGTCTGCTGTCACACCAATATAGTGCAACATTTATTTACAGACAAGGAAATACAGTACATAAAAACCTGAAATATTAATGAAATAATTTAGTCTTTAATCATGACCTATGTGTGGGTTGAGCTCAGAACTTTCACATTAGGAGACTGACGTGCTGCTAAGGAGTGTATCTTCATGGGATGCTAATGAAGATACTCAGATATGTATGCTACCCAGGGAAGACATTTAAAAGGCAGGAGGGGCAACGCTTACACTCCTCTAAAGACCTGCAAAGTTGCCTTACTCCGATGACACATACAAGCATGGGATCACAACTATTTCCAGAACTGGTCCAAACCTTAAATGCGTTCCATCACACGGGATTAGATTGAGCCTTACTGTTGCTGAAATCTGCCCTTAGACAAATGCTCAGTGGGCCAAACACGCAAGAACAAGAGATGGCCACCCGGCATGCCGCGAGAGCCCAGAGGACACCCTGGGAGGGTCGGCCCTCTCTCAGAGAGCTGCGTTAGCCGGGAATCGAACCCGGGTCAACTGCTTGGAAGGCAGCTATGCTAGCCACTATACCACCAACGCTGCAGACGGGAGGCAGCGCCATTAGGAACGTGCTTTTTGCGCAGCATTTCTGGTCACAATCGCTCAACCTGCACGACGTCTGCTGGAGGTATGCCAGTGTTAGTCAGAGCTGGAGCGTACCATGCGCTGATC
>JAACJT020000052.1:7645404-7669459 GCA_009936485.2 Gymnarchus niloticus | reverse complement strand
GAGTTTGGGCAGGCTTCGAGAGGCGGTGGAGGACAGGACGGCCTGGCGTGCTGTGGTCCATGGAGTCGCGAAGAGTCGGACACGACTGCGTGACTAAACAACAACAAGGCCACAGCAGCATTAAATAATAGTCCAGTAAAATGTCCAGGATGATTTCTGAATCCCCCCCAAAAAACACTAAGCCAATAAGCAATGAAGAGAAACGCAAAAAAAAAGGGTTTTTTTTTTCACCAGTCTTTCACATTTTGGGCTTCTTCCAATGCTGAAAGCATATAATTCCCTCCAGGGGGAGCCACTGAGTCCCCAAGCTGAGCTGTCCTCCTTCAGGGTTTCATGAGGAAGAATACTGAGAAAAAAAAACAAAAACAACATTCCAGATCCTTTTCTTCCCTTCCTTGATCTTTTTCTGTTTTCCCCAGAAAGGCAGTACAAAAACAGGAAGTGTAGCAGTCCACCGGAGGGCGATGGTCAGCACACAGGGATAAGGCAATCGATACTCATCACCATAAAAACATCAAAGGACACCAAGATTAACCTTGCAAGGTTTTTTTTTTTTTAATCTACAGTAATCCACAAATAACAGCGATTGACAGTGTCATAGGGTAGAAAACTGGGAGTCCGTGGTATAAGTAGGAACAGTGACAGAGCTGTACCTTGGGGTGCTTCTATGTTGCTCAAACAGACAAACTGAGGCCTGCAGGTAAGGTATTCCATCATCCAGGCAATTGAAGCATCACCCACCTCCATACTTTAGAACTTCTCATCGAGGACAGGGGTCGAGGAAGATCATTTCCACTGTGCTACCCGATTTGTTCGGATCTGAAATTGTAGCGACATATTGAATAGGTGCTGAAAAATCTTTTTCAGCTGCCCATCAATCTTATAGACACTGAATTTTTTTTTTGTCTGTTGCTAGGTTACTGACACCAGGAATCTGATGTAAGCAGTTATATTATTATTACCGGATTAGCATAACTGACCATGGAGCAGTTAGCATGTCAACACTCAGTCTCTCAGTCTACCTCCCATTCATGCCAGATTGCCAAAAATCACTTCAAATGCTCCATGGCAGGTGTTTATGCACTCCTGGTGTCCTAGAACTCCCTTCTACGTGGGGATTTTAATTCCAGCTGAGTTTCTGAAATAATTAAGCTTGATTAACCTGTCAGTTGGTGTAGATATGCATGATATCTCTTCACGTTTTAAAATTATATAAAAAATTATATTATGCTAATCTGATTATAGTACATCTACAATTAACAAAAGTAGTTCAGAGCTCCTATTTCAAAAAATCATTTAAAAAAAAAAAACGTTATTTAAAAGCACACCCTTAGTATATCATAACTTTGATAACATCTATTTAATTACAAGCCACTGACAAAAGCTAATATACACAAAACTTCCTGAAGTCCCTGTACTATAGAACTTTCATTTACAGAGAGGTTCATCAATTAGAGGCAATATATAATGGCTAACTTTTTCCTGGTGGGTCCCACACTTCCTGCTGATATCTAGTCAGATGTGCCCCTGTTGGTACATATGTTTTCTCATTGCAATTCTGCATAATGGGATACAGATTACTGCTCAGGAAGTTAATGTTTTGCACTGCATTACCCATGCCTTTTAATGGGATGAGTAGACTTAGAACATGCTGAGAAAATGAGCCAAAACTACTCTGGAACTCCAAGATACTTGCACTTAAATTCTCACGTCCATTTGCTGAGAACATTCTGACAACTTGTTAGGCTACATAACATTTCTGGGGTGCTTTGAAGATGGTTGTTACATGTTTTAAACCACTAGACTTACACATCATATTCTTGTTAACAATCTTTCAAAAACCTGTTTCATCTAGGCCTAACCAGTAATCTTGTTTCCTAAACAGGCTGACAGATCAGTAATCCCCATTAGGGATTAGTGATCACGATATTACCTTGACTTGATGTCAGATCAGATCAAAATCCATTCAAAGGTTTATAAATAAATGTATTGTTTATCTAGAACTCAAACTGAGTTCAACCGTTTCTCCGGCAAAACATTTTTAACAACCATTGTCTAATTGGCATGATTTTTGTTTAAGGGCAGAGAGTTTGTGTGTTGCTGCCATTGAATCTGTAATATGGGGACCATTCGTGAAAAAGGGATTCTTGCGCGCCTGTTCAAGGTTCCATTTACAAATTGAAACTTGTCTTCTGGACTAAAATAGCAGTTGGCTAAAATAAGTCACCTCATCTCCTTTATCTTACTGACAACAAAATACTTTTTTCTATCATTTTTAACCATTAACCGTTTAAACACTACTTTTTGACATCATACCTAAAGGACCACCCTTAAATTATGGAACAAACGACAAATTAACTTATCTCAATGGAATTAGTACGGTTTGTAAATCAGCATTTATTGGTACATGCACTAAGGCACTTACCAATGCATTTTAATTGCTCTCTGTGTTGAGGTTGCTATCATTTTAGCAGGGAGTATGATATGTTTCAAATGGAAGAAATGAAAAACATTTAAAAGAAGAAATGATCATTTTAGTCCATCGTATCTCAGCAGAACTAGCTCTGCCCCAGAACGAGCAAACCTATTCATCCTTCATAACTTTAATGGGATTAGTTTGTTTGAAATGTTTTCTTTTTCCAGTTGTTTTCCGTCATGTCTGCAAATACTGTGTGTCTGTGTGTGTACGTGTTTGTTTCTGTGTCTGTGGACATGTTTATTATAACATTGTGAGGACACAATGTACCCTGGAGGAATGAAAATCTGTTACTTTTTACCCAATGGGGACATTTGTCATGTTCCCACGAAGAAAAATTAATTTTATAAAAATCCGTGAATGCACTCTAAAAACCTAATTGCCTAAGTTGGGTTACTTATGGTTAAGGTTAGGGCTGGGTATGCGTTAAGGGCGTCATAGTTAGGATTAGGGATAGGCCATTAGAAATGAATGGAACATCCCTACAACGTTACAAAAACATGACTGTGTGTACGTGGGCGAGGTATGAGTACATGGTAAAACTTTTTCTGTCTCTTTTGTGAATTAACACGTCTATCAAGCAGGTAATTAGGAAACCTCCCCAAAGGATACTAATTGACCTGTGTAAAAAATGAATGATACATTCTAGCTTTGGAGGTGAATGGGAGAAATAGGATGAACAGAGGTGGAGACATGGTGTGGTGTCTCAACAGAGATGATCTTCTTTATGTATCTTTGAAGAGACAATGGAGAATTCACAGCTGTTTTTATTTCCTTTGACTTCGTCACAGACCGAGCTATTTATACCTAGCAGTCTGTACTTCCAGTGGGACTGGTCTGGTTTGGACAATGGCATGAGACGATGGGGAGGGAGGCTGGTGCACATGCTCAACCAATCCCATAATGCCGTTTGTTTCACTGACTCGCTTTATGTACTTATTTAACTTAGGTTGGTCTCTTGTATAAATGTTTTCAAAGTGCCTCATGCTAATAGTAAAAGAAATACAGTACAATTAATATTTTGTGTGCCACTTTCCGTTGCAACTGCCACAATTCCTTGTGCTGTTAATAAATTATTAGACCCAGCTCCAAGGGCGGATCCTGGTAAACCTAATCCAGGCAGGGTACTTTAGCATTTATTGGTACCATCATGGGAGTCCTGGTTGGAGCATAATTGGTTTAATCTTTCCCAACTGTTCATCAAGGGAGGGCCTGCAAAAGCTCATGCTTCAGTAGGCATTGTTTTGTGAATCATTAAAATACACAAATGCTTCCACCAAGCTCAGGTCATGAGCCCTCAGGATGAGCTTGTCAGCTCTGACCTGGTTGGCATGCTGCCACCGTGACCCTCCATTTGAGAAGCCTTTGGAAGATTGATTTGTTATTACTATGTGGAAGGTGACTTACTAGGAATGGACTAATTCCACATATTTTTGTGCATGGATAATTAACAGGAGAGTTGCCAAACCCTACAGGAGTGCAGCCCAAAGAATTACCACAGAATCAAAGTACCTCTGTGACCTCATCTCAGCAAAACCCTGCACTGTGAGCTTAACAAAACTATAGTTTATGGCAGGGCTGCCATTCAGAAACTTCAAGGTCAGAGTACAAAAATGTATAACCTTATGTAAGAAGTAAAAATCCTGGATCCCTGAGTACTAGAAAATAGTGACATAATGAGTCATCTTTCATTATCCCAATCTGGGCCGGTTATGTTTGAGAAAGCTAAATCATGTCTTCCACCCGCTATGTTATAGTATTGTGGTGGGACACACCAGATGAGAGTGTATAGCCCAAAATTCTTATATTTCCTAAAACTCAAACCAACAGGGAAAAGGTTGCTCAGATGGCATCTTGTGGTAGGGCATGACCCCAGGTACAGTGGGTTCCGTGGTTGGCAGGGGTGGTCTGTTGATGGTCAGTGACACAAGCAGATTATATCTCTTTGGACAATGAAAACAGGTCATTTGGTTGCAGAACCATTCTGGCTGCTGATGACAGGCATTCATTTCAGGGCAGAAGTTTTTTTTGTGGTTCTCCCATTGGGTGAAGCATGGCTGGTCCTCATAGTAGAGATAGTAGACGTTTCTTCCTGCTTTATGAGAATTGTCTGCCAGCTGTGCCTGTTTGTGCCATTTATTCCTAGCCACTGTCTCTGGGTGTTGGCTGGCTGCTGCCCCAAGTGCTGAAGTAGGTGGCAAAGTATTGTGGTGCACACACAACAATATGGAGAGTCATTTTGTAGTGGTCAATATTTCCTGCCAAGGAACATGAGGCCATTTTACAATATCATGTGCAAACATTGTGAAAACATTGTTTGCTAATGACATTCCCCTATTCCCAAATGACAATGCTCTCTTTCACACTGCTAAACAAATGTGAAGAGTTCTTTCAAATACAACAGAATTAAGATGAATGTTTTTCATGACCGGATCAAAACATTGTTGAAGATTTTTGGGAAATTCTGGAACTCGAAATGAGAAGCAGATTTCTTTTCCAACATCCCACTGCACAGTTCAAGATTTGTATGACTTCCTTCTTTGAATGCCTGATCACAAGACAAAGGGTAACTAATCTCATTGGTCTTTGATTTGAATATATTTTGAGGTATTCATTTTGCCCCCCTTATGCCCACGGCCTGTAAGAGGAGAAGTAAAAGTGTGCAACAGCAAGAACTAAACTGATTCATAGGGCAGTTTTAAACAGTTTTCCAAGCCATTCAAACAGGTTTTGCCTGTATCTTAACTGGCTATAAACTGTAGGTTTTCATTAGCCTTAGTTACATACCTGGTGAATGCTTTACAAATGTGCCCATATCCATCATTTTATTCACTATACGGTCCTGTGGCTAACCTGGACCCTATCCTAAGAAGCCCTGGGTACAAAACAGAAAAACACCATTTCCTAATCTACACTAAAATATTTGTTTCAAGCAAACATCTCTTGATATAAAAAAAACCTAATTTGATTAGATACTTTCTTTTTTTGTATTCACCAAATGATGCATCAGTCAATCATCTTGTACCCTTTTATCCTGGTCAGGGCCATGGGGTCACCAAATAGTCACTCAAAATAAAAAAACACACAAGTATACAAGGCCTATGGTGGTGTGAGTAAGAAATTTGATACGATAATGGCTGATGTCATACTTTTGATGTCATTTGACTACTGGGAAAAGTGGACATTGTAATATAATGGTTTTTGAAAGGGGGAAATGACAGAATATTTTGTTGCCTGGTGTTTTTTGTGCATCCAATTATGGATTATTGTTAAGCATAGTTATAAGGAAAATACCACAATTATATTTTATATGTTGAAATATCAATAAAGAAGTATTATCAGTTTATTAATCGTGTTGTTTGAAAATGAACTTGCACTGAAATCGCTAATCAGGAATCAGTGTAGAAAGATAGAAAATGAAAGAGAAAGAAAGAGGAAGGAGTGACTGTCTTTTGTTATACATGTGATGTTGCAGAGACATGTAATTCCAGAAAAGAGTACATATCCTAAATTCATATTGCAATCAAGATGTACCTTAGTACCTTTTCTGCTAAAACTGGGACAAAGCAAAATGTTATACATACAAACACATCTTATCATAGTAATGTATGACCTGGCTTTCAATGGACAGTGGTCCCATAGTGGAAAGTGTAAAATACCCAGTACAGGGTCGTGGTGTTGGCCTAAAGCCAATCCCGAAAAGCATTTGGTACAAAGCATGGAAACACCCATGACTGTAATAAGTCTGCGAGTTTGTCAATGGTATGTTGCATCTCTGTGTAAATATTAAATGCTTACATATGTGGCAAACTGCATTACAATTTCACAACCCAATACCCAAGTGTAAAGAGGAAATGTCACACTAGATTGGAGAATATAGGAATCCACAGACATACTGATTTTTCCATCATTCTGTTGTAGATTTTTTTTTTTTCAGTAGAAAGCTTGATTTTCATCGTGTGCCAAAATATGTAGGTGCTAAATGTACATTATGTTCATTATTGATCAAGTTGGAGACCAAACAAGTATTTGTTTCAGCTGGTATTTTGACTGCTGTTTACTGAACGTTAGCAGGGCAGGGCAAATTTTCACAAGCAAAGCAAAGGAAATGGCGGTGAGGAAAAGCTCCACAAAACTTATCTGATCACCAGTTCAAACAGTTCAGTCACCAACAGTGGTCGTCAAGTGGAAATCAGTTTCAAAGTAGAGATGCTGTCCAACTCCAATGACAGTTTACGGACATGCTTCACGGAGGTCACAACACAAATCGGTTTTGTCAGTTGATACGAAGACTGAATATACCAAAGTATTAACACTGCCCGATCACACATTGTTAGACTTGATTTTGACATGGTTTCATTTGGAGCAGGTGTTGCAAATTCTGTAGAATATACATACATAAAATTAGATCCCCTTATTTTAGAATGTGTAAAATTATACTGTGCATACCTGAGACATTAATGGTATACTTTTATTTCTACTAAAACTCTTTGTACTTTGAAGAAATAATACTGGGTCAAGTTTTTATGTAATAAGTTGTGTGAAAGAGAAACTTTTTATTATGGGCATAAATGTCTGTTTTTTTTTTTTTTTTTTTTTTTTCCACATAACTTGATGGCAACAGTTTGCAGTGTGGATAAAAACATTAATTCCCTTCATTGTATAAGACTACATTAATTTTTAAATCATTGAGGGACGTCTTTTAATATGAAAACAACCAAAAGGAATGTGCATCTTTATTCATATAGAACAAAATTTACAAAGCCATTCAAACAGTCATTTTAAATTCTTTTTTTTTTTGCTTTTTGTTTTTTTTATAACTCATCTTCAAAAATTGAGAATATTCAAAATACACTTCTGTACCTTACATTAGTCTTTTCTTTATTTACAGATATGTACAATGAATTGTCAACTTCCTCTTTTGTACTGTTACTTTTAATTTGTGTTAAAACTTAGACACTTCAATTTCTTTTTCAAATTTTCGAGGTATGCCCCTTTCTGTCTGAATCTGGTGAGAACAGTGACTTGACAAGATCAGATAGATGTCCCATGTGTGAGGTCAATGGCTTCGGGGATGGTTCCTCTGGGCACCGATTGGTAAGACATGGGCATGGGCATTTTGACAGGACTCTGGCGGAAGAGACCCCCATTGGGAGATCTGTGTTTGCATGGGACGCCGGGAATGGTGGAGCTCCTGTGAGGGTGACTGAGGGGCAGCATTCGGCCGGGGCCCTCTGCTATTGTCCTGCCGATTCCAGGAGCCTGCTCTGATAGGAAGGTGTTCACAGACAGTCTGGTGCCCGGGAAGTCCCGCACGGGCTCCAGAACTTGGCTGGGCGGTATGTTGCCAATGTCCAGCGCGGAGATCTCGATAGATGGTGCGGGAATCTGCTTGTGAGCCAGTTCCTCGTCCATAAGGCTGTTCAAACGCTGACGTACCTGCTCCAGATTCACCTCTTTGTCCTACAAGATGAAAGAGAAGAGAAAAGGGGAGGGACAGACAAGCTGAGACCGGCTTGTGCAAGCCTGTGTTAGACTCTGAAGCTCAGTTTCTTATGCAGTTTGTCTTGAGGAAACTGCAATTTTTCATGTCTTGAGCCCCATTTGGCTTTGCAAGAAAGTAGCGATAGATACCAGTCGATCAAATTAGTCCTAATATAGTTACATTTTCTGCTTGATACATGTGTTTTTGTAATGTACTGGAAAATAATTTTGCTATTTTAATCAGTATGCGGTATAGATACACAAATACATAGCTGACCACAAACAGTAAGGCAGGTTTTATGCTTGCAACGCATACATGGGCAAGAACAGCATTTAAATAAATGTGCAATAAAAATATGAAATCACACCTGAGTATTTGTACTTAATTTTGCATATGCTTAATTCTGGTAAAATTTCAGAGTTAATTTGTTCAACTTAAAGGAGGATCAGTGTCAAAGGAGCTGAACTTAATGTAAAGTGTACACATGCAGACTGCAACTGAAACCTTTTAATGGTAAGGGACACATTGAATTTAATATGTAAAAAAAAAAAAAAGTTAAATCTACACACCATTGGTAAATTGCTAAAGTATTTTTTTCTGTAACAGTTTCAACGTAATATTGTGTTTTCTTTTTTTTTGAAATTTATGTTGTACTCTTGGCACCTTGAAATGCTATTGCAACTGTACAAATGTATCAAAGAACATCAAAGACCTGGCCCACAATCATGTGGTAATTGACAATATATGCTTATGTGGACATTTGTCTACTGTGTGGAAAAATATGATGTTTATTTGAGCTTGAAGACATCACAGCAAATGTCAGTTTACTCACAGACTCTAAGGGGCATGAGAGAGAACTCATTAAGACCTTATTTCTTGGTAGTATTAAAATATTTGACCAGTGTTCTTTTTTAGCAGACATAATGTTGAAAAATAAAAATACCGTAAAACAGATGACCATGAACACATTTCTAAGACATAAAATATTTTTAATCTGTTGGTAGGTATTCTTAATGATGACAGTCTTATTTAACCAATAATAATGTCTTATTATTTGTTGATAAGGTTGTTGTTGTCATTTCTAAACCTGAACGTAATGAAGACACAAAAAATGAACACCTGGAAGCTTTTGAAGGAATTCATAAAAATCTCATGAATAGTGGATAGACTTCAGGCTAAAAGTAAACACCTGCACAGTTTGTCCCACAGCCAATTTTCCTGTCTATTGTGTAAGGTGAAATGATCTAAAAAGGACTATGACTGCATAGTCATGTTATGCTGAATAGATTGACTGGTCCATGGTACGACATGTTTGATGGAAAACTGCACGTTATACGCTAGCCACACGCCATTTCCCAGGGCTCTATTCTGACCTGTGTCCACAGCTTTAGTTTCATCCCAGTCTGTCCCTCTCTCTGTCCGTATGTCCTTCCTCCCTTCCGATGAAGCAGTTGTGATATCACTATATGTCAATGGCCCAGAAACCCTTGCCAGTCTGTAATCCTTAGTAACCTGTGCGAGACCATAAAGAATGGTGAATACAGAAAAATAGCTTTTGTTACAACGTGTCCATACGTAATCGCAAAAAGATGTTGACAGAGAATTACTAGGGATTATGGACTGGTCTGATACATGATATCTGAGTTTTTTTTATCGGTGTGGTCCCTGGACAAACTGACCGTTCAAACATACTCTGCTCACACTTTAGTTTAAGGATCCACGTCAGAGATGTTTCCCCTCTTGTGATATTAACTTGGATCAACAAAACATGGTGATATGGGAGTGTTTAATCCATGTGTTTTTATAAAGTCTTCAACTGGTGTTATGAACTTCTGGAAAAGTACTTAAGATACGGCATTTACTTTTTCCTGCTTCTGTTTTATATTTTCAAAGCAATAGTAACAATGGTCGTAATAACAGATTCACGCTGATGCACAGAAAACGGCCACCAGGCGGTTTATTGGCAATGTTTGTCTTTTTCAAACAAGACTTACAAAAAATGTTTTTTTTTCTTTTTTTTTTTTACGAAAAAGAAAAGAACATCTCATTAAAGATGCTGGCTATTTTAAAAAATATACCATACAAACAATGTGATGTACTGAAACTAAGTGGTTTTACCAGAACACATCTATAACTGAGTGTACTGGAGCTCAACTAAATCAAGGCTCGCGTCTGCGGCTGGATCCGTAAAGTAGAGTGTGGCAGTGTCCTCTCCCTGCTCTGGCCTCCAGGCTCTGTGCTCGGTCACCTCTTTTGGCCGCTCCTGCTGGCAGTGGTTGCTGCTCCACCACACCTCCAAGCCGGCCACCAGGCAGGCTAGCAGCAGTCCAGCGGCTAGTATGCAGAAGACGCCGGCAAAGCTGTGTAGTTTGAGCGCTTGGCCCTCTGGCTGTGAGCTGGCCTGGCTGTCCAGATGGCACCGGCCGGCACGTGGCCACCACTTTTGCTTCAGGATGTCCAGGTCCCCTTTCTCTTGAAGCTCCAGGATTCTGTAATGAATCAGGGACCGTGAAGCTGTATTGTGACAGAATTGATAGCTGATAGCTTCAAAGTCTGAAAGTTAAATGAACCATGGAACAAAAGGAAAAAAAAAAATCACAAACATATTTTGTTTTTCACACATTCCTGCTAAAATTTTGAAAATCAACATTTCATGCTGAATCCAGCTATCAATAACAAGTCCTTTTATTGCTGTAAAGCTTCAAACTTTCTGTTCATTGGTTCTAATCACTATACCACCTTCCAGCTTACTATGGGGCCTTGCTAGAGTAAATGAAGAAGAAATATTGCATTAATTGCAATGTGGTAGAGTATATGAAATTCTGCAAAGTTGTCCAGCTAAAAGAGTAGACGACCGGAGATGACAGTATTAATAATTTTTTGACACTGTGTGTGCGCACGTGTGTGTGTGTGTGTGTGAATATGCCTTCGCAGAATTTTGTAAATTTAAAAAAGTCATGTGTCTCTGTCATAAAATTACCAAAAATAACATTTGCAGATTCAGAACAAAAACAGTTCTTAACATATTTAGCTGACCTGTAAAACACATTCAGTGTATTCTGTTTGGATAGCTGTCACGTAGAGAATAAAGCTCAAGAGAGCAGTGATTACATTTATTACAGGGAATCTAATCAAGCCTAAAGTTAATATGAAATCATGCCACTTTAAAACGCAGAAAGGTGGAAACTGTAAATACTTAATTATCATGGTATGAGATGTCAAGTTATATATTCGGGCTTCCTGAATCTCAACATTCGCAAATCCCAAGAGAAAGTATTTTCTGAGACACTGGTCCTTCCAACACAACTGTGAATTAAGTTTGTCTAGGGAAGAAAATCTGTAGCTAACACATAAAACCTCAGCAAAAAAAAAAAACACACTAAAACACCGCCGTAGATAATTACCTTATAGAACTATTGCCACCTGTGCTGAAAATAATAAATAATAAATTGCTTCTCTTACATAGCTGATTAGATTAACACAGAAGATTGGATTCCTGTATCTTAATATGTGCGAAAAAGAATAGCCAGCAGAAGAATCTGGCATTGTGTGGAAGACTGTATGCTGAAGGCATACTCACTTCTGGGAAAAGAGGTCTCTGTACGGACTGCCATGCTGCAGTGCGATGCCGTATCCCTTGCTGCTTACACTGTTCCCGGTAACAGTGATGGTGCAGTCGTCATCTGTCAGGGCTGCATATTCCACAACAGCCATGTCCCACAAAAAGGCGTACGATTCCTTCTTCGCCTGCACAAAGATAAAGAGAATGCAGGCGGCTGGTTACTTTTGAGCACATGATCTTTATTTGGAACAAATACTTATCAGGTCATGATTTTCAGTGTTGTATCTACTCTGTAATATGGTCTTACTTCTTTTCCATTTATGAATGTTCAGACTGATTGTGAGTACAAATGAGCAAATTTAACACCTATCAACCCAAATCCGGGTCATGTCTCATTCTGGTCAGGGTCACAGATTGGTCTTGGAGCCTGTTCTGGAGAACATAGGATACAACGCTATGATGAACTCTGTACAGGATGCCAGTTCATCACAGGGAAAACACACACACACACACACACACACACACTACAAGCAGTTTAGAAACAACTGGCATAGTTTCATGTCCTTGTACTGAGGCAGGAGGCAGGTGAAGCTCAACCGAACCCTTGGAATACTGGAGAAAAACATGCACATTCCATACACACAGAACGGAGGTGTGGTTCAAACCCATGACCGCTAAGGTACTGGCAACACCAATAACCACCATGAGCCACCCCTGTATATTTATGGGTCAGTAATTAATCTGTAATTAAACCATGGCTTGTAGAATTTGATGCATGATTAAATTATCATGCCATCTGATTGCGTTAAAGTGGTCTAGATCGAGAGTGTGCCCAATATGAGGACCTATCATCATCATATTTTACTTGAAAGAAGGAAACCTTCAAAGGAAAAACAATGGCCATCGAAGCCCCATCGAAGGGATAAATCTCACTGTCATTGCCCTATGTGTATTTGCTCTGTGGTTGCCCTATCCCCCATGTACCTGTCTTTCCTTTTGCAACTATGGCAGAAGAATTTCTCTCTCTTCATCTGAACATGTGACAAAAAAAAAAATACTTGACTCTTTCATCCATGTTCTTTTGCCTGCGATGCTAATTTGAGATACAGGATGATGCAAGCAGATTAACAGAATATTTAAGACTCTGACTGTCATACCCTTCCCCCGTTGTACTCACTCCTTGAGAAGACCAGAGCACATTTTTAAATGTTTCACTATGGACCAGTACATTTAAATGGTACCATAGAGGAATAATTCTTTTTGTACATGAAGGTTTTGGCCTTTTATGAAATATCTAAAGGCTGTCAATATAGGACCTAGTCTGTCGTTCATGTTCAGCTGGGCCTGGTAAAATGGAGGTCTTTCAGACACAGGAGACTCCAAGGAGTCTTCTACGAATCACCAAAGCAGCTTCGGAGTCTGTGTCAAACCTTATCTGAACTTGGCTAGTACTTATTACAAAGAGTATTGTCATTGAACAATCCTAGCCATATTCCTGGTCTACCTCAATGTTTTCAAAGAACAGTAAAGAACCCAGTGAATCTCAACTGTTATTGGAGGCGTAAACTACAGTAGTGTTTTGTGTGTATTGGTGGGAATAGTCAATGGTGGTGGCATGACCTTTGTCAAATTTGTCCCGCAGCCCTTCATTTCTGACTGTAGTTTTAATTGGTATCTGTAGTTACTCTGTTTCTATGTGATCATAGCTTATTTAGGCAACTAAAATGAAAGACCTTGAGGGTTTAGGAAGATTGCTTAACAAAACCTTTCACAACCCGTGTTAGTCAGAGTAATTATATCTTTGCCTGAAGGAACACACAGGCTATGCATAGCCAGGCCCCAGACAGCTACTTTTCATTGTTGTAGAGCACTGATGTTCCTGGCTCAGCATGGTCATTTTAATGCCAGATTTTCTGATCCCTCTTCCAATGTAAGACTTGCAGTACAGATCACGTTTAAGTTTGACCAATCCGGCACCTTCTAAATTGCATGCTGAGTTGGATCCCTCTTGTTGGTACAGGGATTTATTTAGCACACTGACTTGCATCAGGGAAACCGGTTTCAATAGTGTTAAAGACATCACACGAGGTATGCATCCAGTGTTAATGTGAATCAGGATGCTGTAGGCAGCTACGGTTTGATCTATCAAGAATCCCAGCTTCTCTTCAGCTCGTCTAGCAGAGTGATGAAGCTGGCTTCACAGAATGTTAATGTACTTTCCTGTTCCAGCGTAACTCTCTAGTGGCTAGAGGCAGAGATTGAACTGTCACTTCCTGTCTGGTGTTAAGGTGAACAAAAGCTTGTAGGACCTACCGAGGCACTTGATATGCGCAAGCTTTTTATGACTTGTGACTAGTCAGCTGCATGAGCCACAACTTTGATTCAATAGACTGACCATCAAAATGACTCACTTTCAAAGCTTTAATTGACCAAGATGCTGAACGTGAATAGAGATAAAGAATCATATTGTGTCTTCACTGGGTCTGTAATTTCTTTTTTTTTCCCCAGAGGGCACTTAGGTCCTCCATTTGTCTGATCACAATCCCCACGACATCAGCCATTTATCATTTGCTCAGCCATGTTATTTGGTGTTGCTTGTGATGCTGGGAAACAGCAGAATAATGATTCTGCTCCCAAGATCTGCTGGAAACCTGGGGCGACCACAGAGAACACCATTTGCCTTTTTGTCACAAGGGCGTGTGGTCTTGCTCTGTCAGGAGTGGGGTATCATCCCGTCTTCCTGTTTTACGAGTATGTCGTTCTGCTTCCCTCAAGTATAGGCTTGTGGAAAAGCTTCTGTAATCTGATTATTCACTTCCCGTTCTGTCTCCAGTAATTAAACTGAGCAAATTCTTACTCCAGAAAATAATTTTAACTAGTATTTTTTCAAAGGAGAATATACATACATTATTCAGATACCTATTTGACTATGGACTATGATAAACAATATCATAGAGGAATAAAGACTAATGTATACACGTATCAGAGCAGCTGGTGGTGGGTACCAGTGGTGGTCCAGTGGCACATGGTACAGCACTGGCAGAAGTTTCTGATCTTGGTGCCCATCCTTCTCTAAAGTATTGTGGAAACATGAGTGTCTCCAAGGAGATGCAAGTGGACTGGGTGGATAATGGCATCCATATTTACCCTCTGGACCACCAGCAGCTAAGCTGTCTCATCTAGATACTACAGAGTAGAGAAGGTTGGCTTTTGTCATGAAGTACAGTTGAAGCATCCTTCCTCTCTACTGGACTGCTAAATCTCCCAGACTTGCTCCTGACAATGTTTCAACCAGTCACCCTCCCTCTGATGCATGCAGAAATAGATTGGCAATAGGGGCAGATGCCAGAGGGGGTTCACACTTCGTGATCTGCCTCATCTACCATCCCTTTGCCTAGGAGCAACAACAAGCAAAATGTACCATTTTGTCTTTTGCATTGTTACATCATTTGTGATAATTTGCATGTTTCTTTGTCATATTAGATACTTGTGTGGCCATGTAGTTTGATCTCTGTCTTGTCTAATTGGAATTAATTTGAATTAATTCCATTAATTAATTCCATTAATTAATTAAGAAACAACCAAATACCAAAAGTCAAATTTGAGAATTTGTGTATAGATATAGAATGTTGTATACTATGCATGCCAATCTTAGACTTTTTTTTTCTCTTTGTGCCCGCAAAAGCACCTTAAGAATAATCGTGTTAACATTGTGACAATATACGCTAACATTAATTGGAGTACCTTGCGGATGCCTTCAGAAGGGCTGGAGACAGAGTTGTCTTGGCCGTTGTTCTTGTTAATCGTCCTCCAGAGTTCTGCAAACGTGCTGTCTTGTTCCAGCGGGTTCGTGCCTTTGGCCTTGAAGTAGTCATACACTGCGGAATTCCTCACTGTGCCATAGGTGAGTTCGTTCTGCTTGGATAGGTCCTGGAACGTGCTGAAAAAGAAAGTTCAATGCCTTTGCTCAAGATTGAACTGAAGTTCCTTTTAAAGACTGCAGGACAAAGATTCAAAGGGTCAAAGTTGGTCTTCCGTGGTCGTCAATCCATTAGTCCACATATAAACGTTTTATGTACGTAACTGAAAAATCACCCCATAAATCACAATCAGATGATTTGTGGGGTGATTAATTCTATCCATTTGACAAGACATCGAAATGTAACAGTATTATATAAGTCCAATCCTTAAGGGCACTGAATCCAGTACGGTTCTTATTTTAAATGAAGAAATATGTACAAGAATAATAAAACAATAATAGTATTATCATAGAAGATACTGCGCTTTACCTTGTACTCGCAATGACATATAATTTATGGTAAGAACATTTAATTAAAATACCAGAGGAATATTGTTTACGCCACAAATATCAAAAAACCTGCAGTCAACGGATTCTGTAATCAAGCTTTAGAAATTAATTATAAACTTCAAAAGTTAATTAAGTATTAATCATTCGTGACATAATTTAGAATTTGTTTTATAATGAGACGCAATTAAATACAATTTTAAAAAGACAGGATGATGATTAGAACAAACGCCAATGATCAGTTTATAGCCTCAATACGGAAACGTGATTACAAATTATCAAAATTTCAGAAATGCTGTGTTTTGTACCCATAATATTTTCAGTGTCTACAATATAAAGATTATATATATCTGTAATAATCAAACATATACAAAATGTACTCAGCAATTGCCAGGATACTATGGGCAATGTCCTGTATTTACACTGCTTTTGTGCTATATTTTAAAATATTAATAATTTCAACATTAGCTGAAAATGTAAGAAACAGTACAGGCCACAAGGTCAGAGACACCCTGATTAGTCTTTTATCCTGTTTGAAGCTTTGCATGTTTTTTGACAGCGGAAGGAACCAGAACACACAGAGAAAGTGTATCAGACATGGGGAATGATGACAGTGCCTGGGGCAGCATCTGAAACCCCCACCCCGAGGCTACCACGCTGCCCACCAGGCCATATTGCCACCCATACATATACATGTCGTTTCAAATAAAAATTCCCACTCAATGTTTAATTTCAACGAGAAAAAAGAAAAAAATCAAGGAAACTTCTTCTTCGTCAGCTTTTTTGCTTTACATTTTTGTTTTTTCTTCGTGTTTTCTTAAGCGTTTTACGTTTTCTTAACGTCTCGTGCTTTGCATTTCCTGAGTACCGTAACCCAGTTGTATTGACACATTCTTCTTTGCAGTGTCTGTAGTGGTCCAGAGCACTTCCATTATCAACGACTTGAAATGCACCGTTCACTCCTGTTAATGCAGGCGTGCCGTCGGCAAAATGTTTTCATGTTGCCGCTGATGCTGTTTTATTGTGGGCAAAGGTTTTGTGTTGTGGCAAACGTTTTTGTTTTTTCACTTGTGCTTGTGTTGTGTTCTCAGAAAATGTTCTGGTATAGTAATATGTTCTCATGTTGTGCTCTAATCGGCCACCCTACCCACAGGACTGTTTATCTCTACTGTCCATTATGGCTGAGGATGGGAAAAGCAGCTGGTCCACACCGAATCAGTAGCAGAGTGCTGAGAGCCAGCGCAGACCAGCTTTGAGAGGTTCTTCAGCACCTGTTCGATGCATTCCTACAATTTCAGATGGTCTCTCCCCTCTGCAAAACCTTTTGCATAGTTCTAATGCCCAATAATAGGATGAATAGCAGCCTGAGCAATTATAGACCAGTGGCGTCTACATCATGTATTATCAAGACCTTTGATCAACTGGTTCTAAAATACCTTAGACCCGGTGTGAAAGACGTGCTTCCCATCTAATTAAAATGCCCGCACCCAGAAAAAAAATGCACATTTAAAATATATTCTCAAGATAACGAGAACAGGATGTGTTGTATAATTGAACACTACATTTATACACATTTGAAAAATGCATGTTTGCAACTTAAGAAAATGCAAAAAAAGAACAATACAAAAAAAATTCTGAAAATTCAAAAAAAGAACTAACATTTAGAATTGTTTTTCTCCATTTCTCAATATCCCCCTTGACACCACAAACAGTAAAAAATTATATAATTTCACTAACTTTGTTACCTAATTGGAAGTATATTACTTCATTTTGGTTTGAAACCTCACTAATTTTCAAACCTGTTTTACAGCCTGCACCTACTGCTAATTGGCATTCATATTAATTTATAACTTATCTATCTAGATGAGCTAGTAAATATGATGCGTAACTAGCGTAAATTTGACATTTCCATTCAGTATAGAAGCATGCTATTTTATGGAATATCAATACTTCACAGAACATCAACAGAATTTCCTTTCAGGCCAAAGTGGTTCGATATTCAATTACAATCATATGCAAATCAATCGAAGTGATTTTGAAGTCCACACCCTTGTTTCATTTGATTGAGTTGACATTTATCAAAGCAGTTGCCCACCAATGTCTATCAAATATGCAGCACATTCTGATATGAGCTGAGAGGGAACCTTACCGAATGGTGCTGTCTAGGCGTGACACAGTGAGATACGCTGCAAGGTTGGCCGTATAGGAGGAACATACGATAAGGGTGAAGAGCCACCAACTTCCCATCACTATCTTCAGGGCCATTGAGGTGACCATTGAGTCTCCATCTGTAATGAAAGTCTCAGATCAATTCAATTCAATTTTTATTTATATAACACCTTTAACAAGAAGCACTGTCACCAAGAGCTTTACATAGTCCCAGGCCCAGGGTCCCCAGAAAGTAAGCCACTGGCGACAGGGGCAAGGAAAAACTCCCTCAGGAGGAAGAAACCTTGGGAGGAACCAGACTCAAGGGGGAAGCCCATCTTTCTCTGGCCGGCACCAGGCAGGACAAATTAATTAATACAAATAAGAACAATGGTGTTGTAACAGTCAGGAGGACAACAGGGTACTGGAGGATGCAGTTAGGTGATCAGAGCAAGTTCGGTAGCTCAGAATACAGCAAACCGGTCAGTGTGGACAGCTGAATCAGAGGGATGGTGTGGTAGGCCAGCAGACAATACGAGGATCTCTGGAATCCAAACCTCCGAAAGAAGCACCCCAACGAGGGGTGATCCCCCCCGATCAACTGTCCTGGTTTTTGATTAAGTAGAGCAAATATCCACGAATTATCAGATTTTTAAATTTCAGGCTTAATTTACAATTATTTACACAGTGTTAGTGCAAATTCCCCAAAACTACAAAACCGATGGAAATGTTAATACAATTTTCATTTTGAGGTGTAAAAATGCAGCAAGGAGTTAAAGGGATTCAACACAGAATGTGAGAGACATTAGAATGTATAAACCACGTCAACCTTTAAAGCTGGATACTGTCTAGAGTTAAAGGATATTCAGTGCAGTGTCACAGAATTGACCTGGTGAGGATAAAATAGAAAATAATGAATTATGAGGTTTTGAATTTAAATAAAATAAGTACACACAAAACATGTCTGTCATGCATGTGATGTACACTGGATGATTCTGTTTGTTTTGCCTCACGGACTACATGATATTTGTCATGCAAGACTTGGAAATATTTCTGCCTGTACCCCAGTCTTTCATAAAATATACCAGACATTTGATAATTACTGACCAAGGTGTTTATCTCCTCCTTGTAATTGTGACAAGTTTTAGTAGCAATTAAATTTACTCATGTCATTTAATCATTCATGCTTGAAGAGTTGAGTATTTCACTCTGACATTTTGACTGCATTAATGTTGCGAAAACATAAAATCAAACCACAGCAAGCATAAAATCAGTAAATAACAAGCCACTGCATATCAAAATCCTGGTGAAATGTGAAATCTGTAAATAGACTAAATAAAGCAATAGACTCCAAAGCTACACAAATTGTTTTGAAAAATGTAAATATTTACCCCTGCTTCATCCTGCCTAAGTGACGTGATATTGTACATGTCAGTCATTGTAAAAGAACAAGAATGTTATTAAAATGGGACAGTGACTGAATAAGTTTCTCCCTCAAAGGCAGGGGCACGGACAAATGAATTCAACATAATCATCCATTATTTATCTTGTATAAGAATCACTGCTTTTTTCACAACACGAACTTCATGCTGATCAAATTTATAGGTGCAGGTATGGCTGGCTTTCTGAGTAATGTAAAAACCGACGACACAGAGCACATCGAGCACACATCGCATCTAGATTTTTAAGCGGCGCACAAATGAAAATGGGTATTCACATCGTTCACACTCAGACTATCAGCTGATTCTGAATTACATTGATTATTGTTGAATAAAACCAGAAATTCATAGCTGTAATATGGAGACAATGTGTGGCTGCATAAATATACTGTCCCTTTTCAGTGCAGTTAAAAAATGTAAAAAAAAACCAAAAACATAGGAATAGTAGGGAATGCCACTGAATTTTTTAGTAGACATTTTATCAACGACATGAGTTTCACTTTTTTTGCAGAGTTCCTCTTCCAACAACTCGATTCAAGCTTTTGCGCATAAACCAACATTATGAATAATTACCAATTCTTTGAATTCTGTGGATCAAAAGGCAAAAATGGACCACCATGACCCTGTGACTAGAATTGCATCCCTGAATGGACATCAGCCATTAGTTCCAGAATCTATTACAGGCAGCCATGCAGTTAAATTATCCTCTATTTAATAATTTTTGTTGGGTGTAGTTGTATTGGATTGAAGCTGGGAGCCAAGACCTATGATTACAGACCATGGGTAAACATAAAACGAAGTTGAGCAAATGCATACACAACAAATCAAAAGTGCTGTTTAGTAGATATACACAATTAAAAAGTCTTTTGTCCAACACACCTTTAGTTTATTTATGTACACTGAAAAAGAATAATTATCAACATAAAATTTACTTGCAAAGGCCCAGATCTGGACACCATTTTAAAATCCATATCAAACAGCAAATGAACTCTAAACGTTACAGATCGATCAGTCCAGTCCTTGACTGTCTGCAGTACACACACATATCATATCTCACACTGATTTTGAGAGTCATATAGCATATATGACATAGATTATCCGACCAAAATTGTAGGATGTTTTACAGTAAGTGCCAAATATGGTCTAGTTGCATACAGTATTAAAGGAAATGATTCTTGTATTGAAGAGATGTTTTAGCACTAAATATTTAAAAAGCTGAGGGCTCAGTTGATTTAATCCATTTAGATTATGCAGATAATTCTGACTCAAAAGCCCCTCCAGGGAGGGGGACCATTAGTATCCCCACGTAACATGGTAAAAATGCCTTAAAAACTCATAGAATGTCCTTTCCTCCACTCCTTGGTGTAGTATGACTTTGGGGAGAGTATCAGCAGCAAGACGGAAGGACCACAACTTTAAGTTGGGTGTGGCAGCATCACAAGCACCCACTGGACATATTGTGAAAGTTTGAATGCATTGACCATTTGACGCATTTCATATTGATTTACTAAAATGTGCACCCTGGTTCCCCAATTTAAGCTGAAAGATGCATAGCTTCCATGGAATTTCACAGTGTTCTCAAAAGTTCTGAAAATGATCAGTTATTTCTCAAGAAATCCTAGGTACTTAATTCTATATATGACTGTTATATTCCTCCTTGCTGTGTTAATTCATCAAGAAAATGTGCATTTATACTTATATGCATATGTATATTTGCGTAAATGACCACAGAACTCCCCTACCTTGACAGTATAAACACATTCTGGACACCCAAAACAGGTAAATTAAGAGAAGTGGAAGCGTGATGATGATAATGGTAACAATGATGAATAAAATGCTTTCCAGAATGTCTAGAAATGCATACTCTGAACTCCATGGACTATATCACATACCTTGTCGAACAAAAGATCCATAGACCAGCCAGATAGCGCTGTTGAGGGAAGGTGGTTGATGGGGTGCTGAGGGATTGCGTGCTGCCTGGATCCTCCTGAGGACAAATATCAAAACTCCCACTATGGGGATCGCAGCAGCTATGCAGGCCCATACTGCAAGGTCAAAAGGAGCGAACAGCGAGAATATGTTGACCTTCTCCTCTGGCTTGCGCAAGAGAATGCCCACTGAGTAGTCCATGTAACGCATGCTGAAGTCCACTACATTTTCCCGTTCTGGTGTGATTGTGATCGCTGATATAGCCAAGTCTGCCCTCTGTGGAATTCAACAGATACAGCATTTTCATGGGAAAACAGTGAATAAAAAAGGAAGCAATTCAGAAAATACTTGACATTAGTATCAAATAACAATTAATGATGTCTTGCCTTGTTGATAAGCTCTCCGATCATGCCATTCCATGAACCATTGGGTAGCTGACTGCCATACTTGTTATCTGCAACCTGGTAGACTTCGTATTTGAAACCCAAGATCTTAGCCAATGCATCAAGGATGTCAATGGAAAATCCTTTATACCGTTTGGGTTGCCCGAGAATATTTTCTGCAACCATGACAAAGGGCTCCTCCTAAAAGAAAGTAGTTTATCAGTCTAATATAAAGTTTTCATTAACGTAGGTGAAAAGTTAAAACAATACGTAAGTATGCAAATTAAGGATAAAAATAAACAGACCAGATGCATTTTACATGACTTCCAGAGACATGATGTATGACAGCAGTGTTGAACCATAGCTGTATCATCTGCACCAGTGCTCCATTTCATTTAGTTTATCAAAATGCTTTACCCTGATTGCCCTCATTTGTCCCACAATATTTCCTTTAATACTTAAGCCTAAGTTCCCTTCTGATTGTTGAGTGTTTGTTTTTGCTTAGTTAATGTTGATATAGTTTTAGTCTTCCAGATTGTTAGGTTAGGTTAGAATCATTAGGGTTGTCTGTGTAAGAAGTATTACTAGTCCTGTCTTTAACTTCTAGTCTTCTTCCTGGTTCCCGGACTGCTAATGCCCTAGTCATGTTTGTTTGTACCAACGGTTCTAGCGTTGTCTCGTTTATGTTTTGAGTTTGTTCTCTTATGTTCAGGGCAAAGTCTGGTGTTTCTTTATTTACTATTAAACCCTATCCACCCTCACACTTGCATCATGGCCCCGTGACCCAGGACTGTGGTGACCTATAACAATAACAAATTGTTATACTTTTAAACTCTAATTAGTCTTCACTAATTGCTTGCCTTATTTCATACATTAATTACCCTTAAGCTTTTAGTCTTGTGACTACTATTATTTTTTTCTGTCATTTCTTATATATGAGCTAATTAGGTTCCTTTTTTGTTTTAAGTATGTGGGGAAACAAATGAATTACTGAAAATATCACTCCAAGTTTTTAATTTCATACAATACCTCAAGCTCATCAGCTTGTCGACCTAAATTGCTAAGCCCATAATCACAGATAATTTCAAGTGCTTATTTTTTAAATTTTATGGGACAAATGATGCTCATTAATATGAGTAGCAGTGCCTTAATGACATGTTTAAATGTCGCTTACAGTGAGCAAACTCAATTAAAATGAAGACTGCATAAATTTTCAAGAAATACAAATATCCATAGTTTAACTGCAATTTTATTACTGTAAAACTCAGACTTCAAGACAAGGTGAAGACAGCTTTTGGACTGACCATGCAAGAGAAACTTGTGAAATTAGTTTTATTTGAAGCAGTCATTAAAAAATATTTAACTTGTCCTATCATCTAATGAAGAACTGGTCCAGAAGTCCCTGTGCAGTCTCCTCAGCTGGATTGTAACAAAGTATTCTGGGAGCATTTCTCTTACTGTATATTTTAATGAAAATAAAATATTTATTTCATTTGATTTTTAAAAAAAAAAAAACAATCTAACCGTGTTATTTCATTTCTAAGTGCTGAAAATCCAATATCGTTACATTTCAAGTTTCATTTGTGTGTTGGTTTGTATTTATGGTGATTTAGTTAGAAAAAATTTGTTTTTTGGCTGTTTGGCTTCAAGAAGTATGAGATAGCATGAGTCATACCAAAAGGGTCACCGTTTTGATCATCACACCCTGCATGCCGTTCTCCATACGACTCTGCTTTAGGCTGCCATTAAGTCCTCGAACTGAGTCCCATATTGCCACCTAAAAGAAGAAGACAAACCATTGGAGGGAGAGCAGGACCAACCACAAACATGTCTAACTTGCAAACACAAGCATTAAAAATATTAGGGTTTAGCATGTCATTTATATGACATAAATACTTAGAAAGAACATATTCTACTAAGAGGGAGTAAATAATTTGCTAATATATATTACAGCAGAGGGCCAGCCAGCATCTCTGGAGCAGTTGCTATTAAGAGCCTTGCTCAAAAGCCCAGAGGTGACGTAATTACTCTACCAGCCATTGGATTCAGACCTAAAACCTTCTGGGCACAGACACAGATTACGAACCTGAAGAGCATTACACTCCCCAAATGGATGCCATGGTATGCTAGAGTCCAATGAAACTTGTGATTTCAGTATTGATTCAAAGCAGGTAGACCGCATAAATGTGTACATATGTAATATATAGCAAAGTTTAGCCAAAGCCTAATGCTTGGCTGTCCATGCTTGGCTTAAACAAGATGATTATGTGGTGCTAAATGAGTCTACCCCTCCTGGGTACACCTACAAACATAGGCCTCGCCCTAAT
>JAACJT020000052.1:7629419-7645304 GCA_009936485.2 Gymnarchus niloticus | reverse complement strand
CCAGCATGATTTTTCTTCCCATTGAGATCTGATGTGTTTTCAAAGTGTTCCTTTAATTTTTTTGAGCAGTATATATAAGCAGGTAGTTTGCCTTGCATTGTTGACAATGTTGTACTTAAATGCAAACGATTAAAATATAACGCGCAAGAACTGTGAATAGGTATGAACATTAAGTACTGTACATCTCGCTAGCCTCATGTCCATTTAACCGCACTACTTCCAGCTGCAGGAATAAAATTTGATGAAAGGTGCTGAGTGTCCTTGGCTGCACTCCCACTCAAGGGAAACTCATGAGAGCCAGTCAAGTGGGATTGCATTTTCCCCCATGTCCTGCAAACATGTCTTATCAATTTCCAGTGATGAGGATTAGAGGTGGGCTTGTGTTTCACTTGCTCTAATTGCCATGATCAATAATGCCTATCATTGCAAAGCAGAAAACTGAACATTAATAGAGTTTATGTAAATGAATTATTCAATTAACTTGTTGTCATAAGGCAGGGCTGATAGTGCTTTGTGCTGTGAATATCATAACTGCCTCCATAGACATCAAAAATGATGAAAATGTGCACAAAAACAGAGAGAAGATTGGGATTAAATTGTTTCTGGGCCCTGACCAATCCTTTATTGAGGGAACATAACCTATAGGAAGTTACTCTCCCTTAACCTCTGGTTAGAGATTTGGGATACGTCTAATTGCATAACCTTTGTTAATAACTGGGTCCTTTTTTGGGAAAGGACAGGCTTTTAAAAATGGTACAGTCTCCATTCTGACTGGAGGGGATCATTTACGTTATCCCAAAACACAGCAAACAAACTGCCCACTTGACTATGAATGGCAACGCTCATGCTACTGCCTTGTAATCTTAAATCAAAGATGCTTTAGCTCATTTTTGTCACCAGCCTAGACTCAATACAACACGGCATTCCTTAAATCACCAACTGTTTGGAGACCCAGCTGATTGAACACAGAAAGCATATTGCAACTATTATTTTAACCAGGGTTTTAACATAGACATTCATTTAGGAGCTGCTGTGCTGATACTAATTTCACTGATAAATGGCCATGAGTCATAAGCTGACATGAAGCTATTATGAAGTTATTGGAACGTTTTGAATTGAATGAGCACTGAACATTGAATATTTGCTCATTAAGTAATAAATCACTTCTCTTTAATGCTGTGGTGCTTGACACTGATTCTGTGCTTGCTAACAGAAACCTTATGTAGGAAGCTCACTGTTCAGGGAGTGGGAGTGGCCTGGCAGCCGTGTTTAAAATATTTCTAAAAATTGAACCAAAAACCATATAGCATATTTGAAGGGATGATACTTAAAAATAGTATCAGGTTTATCTTGATATCTTCTTATAGTAGATGGACTCCCTGGGACCAAATGGGTCATTCCTCTCTGACTGCGGTGACTTGCTCAACGACTTGGTCATTAATGAAGAAAAAGTTATAATCATAGGTGCTTTTAACATGCATATTGACATAGAGATGGGTGCCTTTAGTAGAAACTTCCCATCCCTCCTCAATCTAATAGGCTGTCTCTGACATATAACAGGACCATCCCACGTGCAAAGTCATGCATAAGACCTCATTTTCACTCACATGACTGATCTTCATCATGTATCAGTCTGTCCCATGGATAAGTTCTTCTCTGACCACTTCCTAAATCACTTTTATGATTGGGGTTTCTTCAATGACTGTGAAGGACTAAGTAACAGAGGCGACTGCTCTAAGACTACAAGGGAAGCTCCACCTCCTCTAAAATGTCACGAGAAAAAATGGTCAAAAATATACTGTCGTGTTTACATTGCTGTTACAAAGAGCATGCTAAAATATGCTCAGCTTCATGGCTAGTTCATTCCGAATCAGCAATTCTTGATTTTGGGCAGTTCTTGAGACTGCTCCTTGTTTCAGTTTAGTGAAGTTTGTTCGTTTATTTCAAACTAGGTCACAGGGGGCAATAAATGACTAATTTTATGATGTAGGTCTAAAATGAGTTTCCCCTGTTTGAAAGACCACCAGCCGCCACTGCTAAGTAACTACGACTCGGCACCTGAATAGTGTTAAATCTCTGCCGTTAATGAGCATATTAAGTAATGCACGCTTAATTTCCAGCTCAGATAACATAGTTACATCTATCTTAAATATAGCGGTTAGCCAAAATTGCAGTGTTAAAAACTAGTCAGAACCGCAAGACATTCTGGGTTTTAGTGGTGACACGTGGATTTGAAAAACTGTTGCAGGTTAGCCGCAAATGAAAATCTACAGGATTAGAAGTATTCAAGTTTCCTTGATTAATATTAAAATCTCCTGCATGTTCAGCATACTACACATACCTACAAATACCCTCATCACCCATATAATGTAAAACACGAGGCTGAATCAATAGTACAAGCAAATATTATTAGTGATAATTTGACAGACTACTTTTTTTCCCAGGAACATATTCCAGGAAAAACAGCAAATGAGACACCCTGGTTAGAATGCCAGCCCAATGCTGCACACATTATGGGCAACTTGGAATCCAAATCAAATGACTCTGGACTGTGCGAGAAAACCAGAATGCCCACCGGAATCTCATCCAAACACAGAAAGAACCCTCAACTGCCAATTTTTTTCTAGGTTATTCCAAGAAATATTAGATATAATTTCACAGCGCAACATCCAGAGGTTAAACTCAGGGTTAAAATCATTAAAATCTGCAACTATGTTAAGCTTTACTGTAACTCTGTAACCGTGTTGGTCCTGGTGTACCACATGATAAGTACTAAGTTAGAAATAAGTTAGAAATCACAGAAACAGGAAGGGGGGGGGGGGGGGGTCAGACCAGCATACTGCAAATATAAATCATGATCAATGTATACATTGGCAATGACTGTACGTGGGTGTTTTTGACAGTCTCATAGGTAATGTTAGTCCATCCCACCCATTTGAAATCAAGACCAATGAAATGCATGCTGTTACCACTGCATTTTACCCTTCTACAAAATGCGGTTCAATGCTCCTTTGATATAACTTGCTGACCTGTTTCAAATATGATATGGCCTATTAACTTGAACATCTTCCATCCATATGTAATGCAAATGACCTGCCAGTATACAAGCTTGTCAGCCGTAACTATAAGTGAAGAGTGGCAAACTTCTCACAACAGCAAGGAACATCTTCTCTCTAAGAAGATAAGAGATCTGAGTAACATTTAAGTAATGTCACACGTGCAATTCTGTTCTCATCTGATGCCAAAGCTATATTTCCTTTTACACTGATAACAGGAGATCGTTATCTTGAATTCCAAATTCACCTTCATTCACTGTGCTTCTTCCGTTCATATGGCCTAGCATTCTCCAGAAATGCAGCATCCAGCAAGTGTAACTCTAAGTGTCTAACATTCAGTATTGTGGGGAATAGAGGGCTCACATGCACACCTAATTGGCAAGCCTTAATGACTAATATAATTACAGGGGAATCCTGAAGCTTAATGTTCGATATGATGCTTGACATTTCAATCAGAATAATGTAGTACGTATTTGTACAACCATTTTGTAAAATATGATATAATCAACTATATATATATATATATATATATATATACACACACAGTGATGAGACAGAGCATTATGACCATCCACTAACAGAAGATTTGGGTCATCTCAGCAGCCAGATGGCCACTTTAAAAGATACAAATGAGAAGGGCGATATTAAAGGACAGGTACACGCTGAGCAGGAAAAGTTCTACTGATTGCTCCAGGTTACTTATCTATCCCGGTAAACCACTGACAGTGTCTTCTGACCACAAGCTTCATGCTCACCTGTGTATATGTGTGTGCCTCAGGGAGAGCAATATGTTTTATGAAAAAACCACATCCCAGTGGGTTTGTGCAAATGGCAAATAAAGCATCATTATTACTGGGGCTCATGAGTTTCACTCCCACAGGGAGGACATGTTCACACACACAGTGTTGGTGGGACCTCAGCTGACAACCGCTCTCACACGAGCCATGATCCTTAACATCTTTTCTAAGCCTTTGCCTGGAGGGGGATGTCTTGTTATCGAAAGTTTAAGCTAGCAACTTCCCCCCTTCCCCCTAAATTCCTTTTCATTCATACAATTGAAACACAAGCTAAAATAAATATTGGTGAAAAACAGGTGTGGTGTGGTGCATCGGTACATCTAACCAGTTAATGTGCCTTTTTCCAACTAGCTAATTTTACTGCTATATAGTTATTCAGTCTGTACAACAAAAAAAACTAATATTCTTGACTCATCTGTTTGAACTGATTTCACCTGATATCTTAATGATTTTAGAATTATGTTTATTATTATGTAGAATTATGTAAATAAAATGCAAGGATTTAAGTGTCTCTACCAGCGTTTCAAAAAAGTTTGTATGTACATTGTGTACAAATATGTATGTGTATGTTTGTGTGTATCAGGAAAAATGTCATTATATGATAATTTCTTTTTCCTTTCAGTTATTGGATCTTTGTTAATATTTTGAATGAAAGGTCAAGGAGATAAATAAAATACGTTTTTCATAGGCAGCTTCATTTTTATGTTTACATTGACGCCAGCATTCCGAAACATCTTTGTTTGTTAAACAGATTTGCTGAACACCTTTTGTTACAATTGCGTATTGTGTATCCCTAAAGACGAACAGATTTCAGACAACATGCCCTTGAAGAAGAATGACACAGCAGAGTGTGAGGTGGACAGCTTTGCTCTGCAGTTTCTGCCAAGCCAAGAAGAAAAAGAGGAGTGGCCTGTGGGACCATTTCTCTGTATGCCCTGCTGGTGTCACTATTGAGCTCTGCCTATAACCAGTAACAGTGTTAACCTTTGCAAGCAGGTTATATTTAAAACATTGCAGAGTGCTTTATATTTAGGAACTATTTAGCTATCAACAAACTCTTGAGTCAAAGAGTAACCATGTGCTATCACCTAGTAAACAGATTATACCTCACTTACTTAAATGCATGGTGACAATCTACATTGAATATAACTGGAATTTTATACAGTTTAATAATCCTGAAGCTGGATTTTCATTTCATACGTGAATGTATATTTTAAATGAGCTTGTGCAGGGATGAGTCACGATGAGCTAGCAACATGTTATTGTTAGAACTGGTGAAATGAATCACATTGCAAAGTTCACAAGTTCACATTTTCAGTAACATCTATTGCAAAAGCAACACAAGAAATCTTCTACGCCTTACTATCAAACCATTTGCATTCATTTATTTAGTAGACAATTTTGACCAAGCTTGGGATCAGAGGGCAGGGGCAGCCAGCCTGAATGCTGTAGCAGTGGGGGTTAAGAGCCTTGCTCAAGGGGTCAACATGATATGATTACACTATTGGCTTGATAGATTCAAACTCATGTCCTTCTGGATACTGGCACAGATCACTAACCCACTAAGCTACACACAACCCCAGATGTTTTTTTTCCCAAATATATTTTATATTTACATGAATAATAACATTCAAAGCCAGCCAGAAGAAACTTTCCTTTTCTTATCTCTAAATAGGTGAATGTGACAAAGACATGAACTCTTCATGAATTTTCTTGGAACAATAAATCAAACTTATATTCAACACCTCAGAGTACCACTCAAAATGACCCTGTTCTGGATAAGCGGTATGAACAATTAATAGATTGATGATGGTAGCTCATTTTTGTTGTTGTTGGAATACAATGACATTCAAAAGAAAAAACACCTGTGACTCACTTAAACAGCTCTCCCTGTCAAGAAGGCAAATGTATTTGTTTTATCATACACTGCACGCTAATTCCACAAAGGATATACCAGTACTGTTGATATGTTGTTATTAGTCATGCTCATATCATTAGCGTCTCATCTTAAGTGTACACCAATAAAATGACAAGCCTTAATTAGCTGCTGTTTTCCTGTTGCTTAACTTTGAACAGCGATTGAGTGTCTGTCAAAAAGCATGAAAAAAAAAATGAAAGAGAAAAAACAACTGATTTATTTTCCTGTGTTTCATCACATTTCAGCATTTATAGATGACAACAAGGCCAGTCATATTCGTGACTCAAAAATGAGCTCTCTGAGCGCCGAATGACTGAAATTTAGATTGGTATGCAGCAGAGCCAGGATGGACGCGAGAAACAATTGGAACAGTAGACGGCAAGACGATGAGTTGATGAAATGCCAGACAGAGATAAATAACTTCACAACAGGAGGACATAGTGAGGAAACTGAAATGGAGAGGATACATAATCAGGTAAAGAGAACTGGGCAGAGGAATGTCAGGCCGAGGGGGCATAATGAGAGGTGGCAGGCAATTTGGTAAACTCTACAACAAAGATTGCGTATCTTTGTATGCCCCTGTTCTTAGCAGCTAACATGTTATGAACCAAACTGCAAGTTCAGTAGCAACATGCAGATGACCAGGTCAATATATTGTGGAGCATCTGGGGTTTTCCCGAGGCTTCATAAACCTAGCGATGATTGAGAAATCAACGTCAGAATCAACAGTGCTGCTTAAGGTAGAGTCTTCTGTTGCTCCAGTACATGTGTGGCACAGCAAGCCATGACACAGACGCCCACATACAAATGAGCAGGCACCTGTTTCATTGCGTAGCTTAATCAGATTGATTTAATTGCTTACAAAAATGCATAAATAAACACAGACATACGCACACGCATACAGTAATTTGTTGGTCCACATGGTTTTCTTTTTGTTTATTATATACCTTTTAATGATATCTGCTTTCCATGATAGATACGGTTTGGTGCACGAATTTCTTTCAGAATCAGTTTCAGAACACATTATCTGTGGAGTCTTAAACATTTTGCATCGTACCCAGAATATGCTGACAACACGTAAGGAACTATGTGAATAAAAATGACAATTCACATCTTTAGTCATATTTTCCCATGTTAATCTCTGTTTTGAGATTGGTTAGCATAAAAAAATTGCAAGTTAATGCTGCTAATGAATGCTAGCATTTGAAAAACCATAATGTTGCAATTGCCCCTGCAACCCTGACTAGGGAGTCGATGGATGGATGGATGGATGGATGGATGGATGGATGGATGGATGCCCGTGGCATAGTTATTTCTTGTGTCTACAGGGAAGTCAGCACAATAATATGCATTTTCACTAAAAAACAACATTTGAGTCGATGTAATCAAAGTCTGGGGCACCCATTTGCATTCTGAATGTGCTCAACAGGCAGTTTTTAATCATTGCTGCAATAGTTTTGTTGGTACTTTAAATTCCGCTTTGAAACAAAGCGATGGGCATGCTTAATTATTCTTGGTCCCTCTCATTAGGGATTATGGGTGTCTTGATGGCAGTGACGAATCGGGGTGAAGGGACAGGGCGGAGCTCCAGGAGGAGCTTTCGTGCTTATGGTTCATTCTCTTTGCCAGAGAGTGATGAGTCAAGCTAAATTGAAAAATGGGAACATGCATTTCCCATTCCGACTGATTCAGCGGAAATAGGGCAATGTGGCTACTGGGATGGCCCTTGGCATTCATAGAGTGATATGACCCCACTGCGACTACCATTGATTCAATATGTTATGCATGAATACCAGTTGCTAGGTATCACTGCTGTTACTTCTTGCTGGTGGAATATATCTGAGACACATTGCCTTGGTTGTGATTTAATTGCCGTAAGAGAATAAATAAGCACTGAAGCATTAATCGATAAAGGGGTGAATGAGAAGCAGCCATCGGCACAATGCATGGAATTGTGTCCATAAATCAAGGCAAATAACGTGTGACACTAATCTTTAGAAAGCTCCCCCTACTACTCTGTGAGTACAAAAAGTTTTCATGTAAGAAAGTTTAAAGTGTGCGTCTGGCTCTCAAGTGTTCTGCACACATCAGACCCTTTTGTAATTTGTAGTAACTATTCAAAATAAGCATGCAATCTGGATTATAAATACAAATTACTGAGTAAAGAACACTTCTCGCAGCTTATAATAAACAACGTATTTATATATTTGGAATAGTTGGCTATGCTTTAGAATATAATGACATGAGAAGGGGACTCTGAATTGTAGCAGCAAATCTTTGTTTTTACTTGGCCTCCCAAATGAGATTTAGGGAGATGGACAGAAGGACTGAAGGAGACAAGAAAAACAAAAATAACTCTTGAAAGGTTGTGAGGTCTTGGCAATACCAATAAACTGACTTGACAAATTTATGACCAGCATAAATTCAGTCTGACCTAAGCCTATTCACAAAACAAAGCTTCTGCCCACCCTGGATATGTGTTTATGAAAGACACACGGCTTAATAATGACTTGTACTATAAGTATAGAAATCCATTGAGTAGGACAAATTTACATTAACAGTGGCGGTTACTTGAAGTTCTCCAGTGCTCTGAATCATTCTCACTTTGAGAGCACGGTATTGATGAAGTGCATACACACACACACATACACACACACACACACACACACACACACACACACACACACGTGCAAACATTGAACTGCAGCTCAAATGACAAAGGGAAAACACGCAATCTCCACACACACCCTGCAGAGGTAGAAGCCCAATCCTGAGTCTGTGTGGTAATAGCACCTTCATTGGAGCCAACGTCACCCATTTCACTAACCCATGCATGAGTGCTTTGAAATGCTCCTGTTTTCAACACACACCATCAGTTTTACATTTTTTACCAAGTAAACATATTCAGTACGTCTTCACACAAACATCTAACATTGTGCCAGACTGGTAAGCAGATTGTCTGTGGAAAGCAGTTCTCATTAAGATTCGAGGTGTTCATCTCCTGCTCTTGTTCCAATAACAAAACAGCTACAAAAACACAACACACATCGAATTGCTCCCTAGAAATTTCCCCATTCCTCCCATCCCAGTGTTCATTATAATTTCTACCATGTATTATAATTTAGAAAAAATCCTTCCAAAGGAATTAACCTTCTTTGAGGAGAATTCTACTGTCAAGGATTTACTCTGTGTAAAAAATATGTAAACATAGGAAATATATATTTAAAAACAAAGTTTAAAAGTACCTGAACAAAGAATTAGAACAAAATTATTAAGCTGCATCTATCTGTGCATGCCCTAATTATTTTGCTTGCAGTACAACACTGAACTTTTAAACATTTATTTAAAAAGACACAAATTATTGCATTTATATTGATATAATAGATGCACAAGCTGCCAATGTCAAGAATGCATAAAAAGCAGGAAAATTGTCTTTAATATTTCGGTCAACTTCCAATACAGCTGTCACAAAACATCTCAAAAGTTAAAATTCATTGGCTACTGCAGAAGATTCACACCCCAAACCCGGGAGGGCTGAGCCAATCATGTTAGCCACTGTGTCACTGCCCCCCTCTCCTCCCCCTCAATGCCTTTAAGAAATTTGAATTAGGGAATTTTATGTATTTTTAGATCCATGACATATTAGATAAGGAAATTATAATTCCTATAAATAGAATTGGGGAATTCTACTTATGTATGGGCGTTGTTGTTGGAGTACAACAGAAGTTTGTGTATTGCATTCGGCGAGATGAGAAATGTTCGTGTGCTTGGTTCCAGCCATTTGACAATGCTTTGAAATGCATTTACAGTAAGTGTAAAGCTGAAGCAGTCTAGAACACATCATATACAGTATGCTGTAGCCTCTGCATTTGTAAAGTATTTCCTGCAGACATAAAATGCTTTTTATTTTGAGTTGACTTTAAATCTCACTTGATAAACCTCATTCAAAGCAAAGATAAAATGATTTGTGGTCTTTTATAATACCTTAAAACCGTATAATGGCCACTCCCATTGGCTCCATACCAGCCAAATGCAACTGGATAATATTCTGAATCAGGGTAAGCTCATACAACACATTATATGACTGTGAAATTCAGTTGGAGGGCAGGTTTTAAGCCTGCGCATCCACTCTAAAAAGAATCAAAGATCTGAGACAAAGTGTGATGATTTGGTAAGGTTTTTAGTGTTTATATGAAAGCTAATTTAATCTTGCCCACTCAGTTACGCAGTGTTGGGCCCTCAACATGTATTTTTAGGTTAGATAATACTTCAGTAATCCTCCTTGTTTCATTTAGCTGCACCCAAGGCCTTAGACTAGGTGTAGACGTAAAAAGAGACTAGCATTTGTACTAGTCAAAACCAAATCAGTTTGTATTTAATATAACTGTATTAAATATACTTTTATTAAATATTTTCATCTAGAATGTCTTATTTCTTTGCAGTGCTGACTTGACTCTACCAAGAAACGTTTAATGCTTTTTTCTTAATTATTGACTGAGATTTTGACTATTAAAATAACTGCAGTAATAAATTAATTTAAGAAATAAGGTGTAACTCTGGAGGATGCCAGGTAGATGTCCTGTAGTGCGGTGTCATTTTTCACCTGCTTCTTGGCCCTCTCTTCCCCAACCACCATCTACAGTGGGTATAACTGAATCCTAATGCCCAATCCAGCCCTTGGTTCCATGACCCAGTGTCCCTTTTGGTTTTTGTAAACCAATTTTTCCCCCAGGCCAAATTTTTCTTTTTCTTAATGCAAAGTCGCACCTAGTAAACCAATTCTGGTTGAACCTCTTTGTTGCATTGTCTAACAATTTTAAGATTTCGGAAGAGACATGTTTTGCTGAATGGCAGTGTTTGGCTAAACAGCATTAAAAATGATACTTGGGTATGCAATACTACACAGCAAAATCTATAATTTATAAAAAAAACTATGAATGTTCTTTTGTTTTAGTCATTTTAGTAGGCCCTATTGTGAGTTATTGCATTCTTTTATGTTGCAGCTGCACAAAAACTAATTTACTTTCCAAAAATGGCGTGATTTTTGTAGCCACAAAGAGTTAAGAGCTACTTCTAATAACAAATTATTTTTTTTATATGTGCAATTCATTGTTACATTTTGTGATTGTATTTAATTAATCCTCTATATTTAAGTAGTATATTATAGTCAAGCAGAAGACTCATACAGTCTGAGCGGATATCTTTGTGTGCCTGACATTTTTGACTGTATTTCACTTATTACTTTTTTCCCAATTTATTTTTTCAAAGACAGTTCTAATCCTATCTCTACTTATGACCCCAACTGCAAACTTTGAAGAAAATCATAAAATTTATGCAAGAATTAATGCAAAAATCATCGATTGTGTTAGATTAAAAAAATCATTGAAACTTACATGTATAATACAATCAATACTTAGCTTAAGTGACAACAATGACTAAAGAATGATAAATATATACTCTAGCAAAAAATATACATTTTCAATATCATACTGTCAATCACAAGAATATCAACGTATGGTAAAACTGAGGATTGTGTTTAATTACTATTGAAATGATGACTATATTATTAAGAAATTACTGTTTCTATTCAAAAATAGATCTTGAAAATATGCAGGTGGGCTGCAGACAAAGTAAGGTATCTCTCCCTGCATGCCTTACAAGCATATTCTTCATATACATTAAATGGAAGGAATTCACACCACTGAGGTTTAATCATCATGTATACAGGTGAATAACCAACATTCTGGAAATAAAAGAAGCTTTAAAAGCAAATGCCATCTAACTTCACAAAATGCAAACGATACATTTATGATGATCAAACTAGAGATAACTTAGCAAATGCAAGACGTATTTTTGGTATACGTTAATCATATATTTCTAATTATAAAAGTTTGTGCATTCACATATTTCAGTCCATCCATTTTCCAAGCCTCTTAATCCCATTCAGGGTGACAGGGGGCCTGGACCCTCTCTCTTAAATATAAAAATTTGGTGATTTATATCTTTATGATCACATGTTAAATATACGCTGTGAAACTGTAGTAAATATTCTTTTTCAGGAAACCTGCAAAGTGTAATACTGCAGATCAGTTCTTCCTTTGTATTTCTGGTGTTTATAGCAGTTGTCCTTTGTAATCCCATTACAGACCTGTAATTAAATTCACCTGGAAATCTGAATAACCACCTAACTTCACCTCTTGTTCTAATAGTATCCATTTCATTCACATGAGTTTTAAATCCTCCTCCTTTCCAATTTAAAAGTCTATGCTGAGAAACAGTGTCAAATGCCATCGGTAGAGTGGAAGTTACACTATGGGTAGTCAGAATATTGTAATCTGAAGATGTTTCATGAGTGCCACTGACCTGCTGGATGAAGACCTGAGCCCCTCGTGGACTTAGCAGCAGGATAGCCCGTCTCAGCGTGTCTCGGTATCGATTCAGCTCCTCCGTACGCATTGTGCTGAACAGACTGGAGAAGACACGGCTCACGTTGCGGTCGACTTGTTGCAGCGACACATCCACGCCCAGCCGAGATGCCTGGTCCATGAAACCCTGGAGGCCACGAATATCTGTAAGGGCAGAGAGTGACAAATAAGCAAAGCAAGGAACTGGTAAACATATACTGTAATCCAGGCATCCAAGTATACGTCCATCCAGCTAATCCTGGTCAAGGTCAAGAGGGTCTAGGTGCCAGTCACCAAGGGCCGCCCTGGATGAAATGCCATACGTGGATCAAATACAACTGGAAACTAAGACAAACAGACAGGCAAACATAGTTCAATTGTCTGCTATCATTGCATTTAGCGACCTAACATATTTCTGCCTGTTTTATTTTAGAAAATTTCAGATACTACTATTTCGAAGAAAAATAAATCATTGTTTGCTGAAAAGTTCAGCTGACCACTCTCTCTGTGTACGGCCTGTGGAAAAGCTTTGGTCGCGTTTGTGAACAAGCGTAAGTAGATAAATAGCTGAAGGGGCAGGGTGCTTTCACTGCACAAGTTGAACATAAAATCTGGTAAACTAAACCTAATCACTCACGTACCAAAGAGAAAAGAACAAACTAAAACGCAATTCCATTTTTTATGCTATATAGACTAGCTTTCTTTACTGCAGTGAAAGATTTTCTCTGGCCTAGTTAGGAAAAAAAATCCAGAAAGCAGTTCAATTTACTACACGAGTGAGTGGAGCTCATGTGGGCAGATGATGTGTAACAAATAAACAAAAAAAGGCAACAAACATAATCTAACAAACAGTGATAAACAATGAGGAGCAAAGCATAAAAATCCTTCCATCTGTCATGCTCTGCATTCAGTTTAGCACAGGGGAGTGAAACAGGTTGCAGAGGGTGCCAGTCCATCTCAATTCAATTCAAAGACTATTGTCACAAAGCACTTTAGATAGTCCCAGGCCCAAGGTCTCCAGAGAGTAAGCCAAAGGCTACAGTGGCAAGGAAAAACTCTCTCAGGAGAAAGAAACCTTGGGAGGAACCAGACTCAAGTGGGAATCCCATCCTCCTCTGGCTGGCACCGGGCAGGACAAATTCATTAATACGACATGATGAACAACAATGAGGTAGAACAGTCAGATGAACATCAGGTAATTGGAGGAAGTAGTTCATCAGGAGGCTTTCACACAATCATACACTATATAGAGAAGTATAAGAGGAACTGAGTGCCAACATGGACACAGGACCTGGGAGAACATGCAAATTCGACAGATCCAGAACCCCCAAACGTAGAATGTGTGATACTGTAGTGATAGCCACTGCGTAAATCGGCTGCCGTAATTATGGCAAACAAAAGATGCGTGCTTAATAGAATTATGCTTGAACAAAGTTTGTATCCTGCTTTCAGTGTGTGCATGTGTGGGTTAATACTGTGTTGGCAAGTTTCCTCCAGGTAAGCACAATTTCTCTTAGAGTCCAAAGACATGCAGTTTGGTGAGTTGATGTCTAATAATTGAGCATATTGTGTGAATTTCTGCGTGCGTGCCCTGCTATGCGCTGGCAGCCTGTTCAGGATGCTCCCCTGCCTTGTGTCCTGCCTGGGATAGGCTCCATACCACCCCGTGACCTTATACTGGATAAGCCGTTGCATGATGGATTTAACGCTCAATATTAATTAACCAATATTCTTTGTTTCAGCTCTTTGGAAAGAAACATTTTTGCAGATGTCAACTTATTTCGTACATAATATATACAGTGGATTTTGGTTATCTGGCCCATCAGTTAATTAGGGCACCTGTTAATTTGGGACAAATTTTAAAGAAGCCTAATCGAGGAAATAGCTAGCATTTTCTTCACTTATTTGGGACGCCATACCATTTTAATCAGAACTGGAGAGTGATGCATTGGGCAAGACCTCCAAATGTATTTGCAACTAGCAGGGAGGTTGGTTTTGTGAATTTTCCATCTTCGTACTGAGTTTTTAACTATCATCAGTTCTATAAGCTTGCTTCCTGTTTTATACAGACCCGACGACAAATCGGTCAATCCGAAGAATATGGCAGCTTGCACTGGATAAATTCCTCTGTAATTATTAGAGAGCTAAGAAATGCACAGCAAATACTCGCATTATATATTATTTTAACTGCTTTAATATCAAACATTTTTCTCTGATTATTCGTCTGTTTTGTTTTAATAGAATTACATTTGCAGGCTTTCGAGACCACAGAAGAATCCTTTAAAGCAGTATTTCTCAAACCAATCCTCAGGGACCCCCAGATGGTCCGTGTTTTTGCTCTCTCCCAATTCCCTGGGAGTAGATATTGTGAGCTCTTGTGCCTAAGTAAAATAAAAGTCTGAAAATGCGGCAAATGGCAACATGTGTCATAAAATACCATTTGATATAAAGACAATGAACATTGACATGCAATATTACAACAACTACAAAAAATGGTCATAAATTGATGAGAATGGAAAAAAATGATATTGGCCGGTACTTCTACTGTTCCACTTTTTATAACGCAGCTTATGAAATGCATATGACCTTCACTTGTATCTCACAGCTTCATAAGAGAGATTTGAAAATCAAATTAGAATATTTCACTGTATAGCTGGATATAAAAAATGGATCTTTACGGGGTGCCAGAGAAATAGGCACTAAATTTCAGGCCTTATTAAAAGGAGGTAGGGGGGTTGGGCAACATGTCTGAGTGAGTACTATTGCAGCCTCACACCACCTGGGTTGGGGGTTTGAATCCTACCCCTGCTGTGGAATTTGTATGTCCTATCGGTGTCTCAAGGTACCCTGGTTTCCATATTGCAGGCCAGACACATGCGATCAGGCTGACTGATGTCTCTGAATTGCCCATTGTGATTGGCTGTGTGTGTGTCCGGTGATGGACAGGTATCCTATCCAGGTTGGTCTCAGGCCCACCTTAGACCCTGACTAGGATGAGTGGATAGAAGTTGAGGGCAATCAGGGCATCTCAACTGGCAATAGAGAAAGATACTGACTTATATAGGTAGATAACGATGGTGAAACACCTGAGGGAAATCAGGGCATCTCAACTGGCAATAGAGAAAGACACTGACTTATATAGGTAAATAACGCTGGTGAAACAGCTGAGGGCAATCAGGGCATCTCAACTGGCAATAGAGAAAGACACTGACATATATAGGCAAATAACGCTGGTGAAACAGCTGAGGGCAATCAGGGCATTTCAACTGGCAATAGAGAAAGACACTGACATATATAGGCAAATAACGCTGGTGAAACAGCTGAGGGCAATCAGGGCATTTCAACTGGCAATGGAGAAAGACACTGACTTATATAGTTAGATAACGCTGGTGAAACATCTGAGGGCAATCAGGGCATCTGAACTGGCAAAAGAGATAGACACTGACTTATGTAGGTAGATAACTCTGGTGAAACACCTGAGGGCAATCAGGGCATCTCAACTGGCAATAGAGAAAGACACTGACATATATAGGCAAATAACGCTGGTGAAACAGCTTAGGGCAATCAGGGCATTTCAACTGGCAATAGAGAAAGACACTGACTTATATTGTTAGATAACGCTGGTGAAACAGCTGAGGGCAATCAGGGCATGTCAGCTGGCAACAGAGAAAGACACTGACTTATCTAGGTAGATAACTCTGGTGAAACAC
>JAACJT020000052.1:7604381-7629319 GCA_009936485.2 Gymnarchus niloticus | reverse complement strand
AGTAATAACGTCATCAAGGACGAATTATGAGAAGGATGAAGATAGGAGGCGGAAATTGCATAATTCAGCATACGGAAGAGCGGAGTAGAAAGCTGCGTCCAAAAGGCAGAAAGGAGTCCGGGAGGGAGGCCATCAGGCCCAGGAGATTTCCCAAGACTCATAGTTGCCAGAGCCTCTTTAAGTTCTGCGACTGAAAGGGAAGCATCAAGCATAGAGGCTTCTGGACCTGAGAGCCAAGGAAGGGGTAAAGCATCAAGAAATTAATCGGGATCAGAGGAAGGGGAGACAGAGGGTGGGGAGAATAAGTCCGAATAAAACTGAAAAAAGCTTTTATTAATTTCCAGAGGGTTAGTGGTGAGGGCCCCTTCCTTAGTTTTGATCGAGGAGCTAGCCGAAAATGAGTCACATTGCCTAAGCCTGAGAGCCAATAATTTACTAGGCCCGGCACCAGAAACGTAATAGTGCGATCTGGTGCGATGAACCATAAACTCGGCGTGGTGTGACAGAAGGGCATTCAACTCAGCCCTTGTTATTATAATAAGGGTTTTGTGATCTTGGTTCACCACCGCGGGGCGTGCACTGTCTAACTGGGATAGTCTCTTTTCAAGATCGGAAATCTTTTGACAACATTCGCGGGCTGGGCCGCTAGCAAAAGCAACCATGGCATCACGAAGGAAGCCCTTAACAGCCATCCAACATCAGGCTGGGCCGTCAGTCGAGCCCGTACTGACAGAAATAAATTCTTCAAGCCTAGGAGTCAAATAAGCTATAAGTTTAGAGTTTTGAAGCAGAGATGTATTAAATCTCCATGGCAAGGCCTGAGGAGGTAGAGAGGGCACAGCTAACTGGAGGAAAGCACACTTGAGATCAGATAAAGAGGAGGAAAGCAGAGAAGCATTAGAAATAGCAGATGCAAGGGAACAAGAGACAAAATTGTAGTCTAAGCGAGACTGGGATTTGAAGTGAGGAGAGAAAAAGGAGTACTCTCTGGCAGAAGGATTAATTGAACGGAATTTACACAAGGGGGGGGGTACCCAGCTACCCAAGAGAGAGGGGGTTTTTATCTAGGACAAGGTCGTGGACCACATTGGCATCAGCACCAATAACAAGCTCAAATTCCTGAAATTTGAGAATATAGTTAGACGGGTCCTGGAAGAATGAGCTGCATGGGGGAGTGGGAGCATAAGCGGTAACAAAACAGATCTTCCTATCCCCCAGCTCAGAAAGAATATACGTAACAGAACCTGCCATCAGCATCTCCCCTGAATCGAAAATACGAATTTGAAGGGCCCGCCTGACAAGTATGACCACCCCACACCTCCGGGAGAATGCCGATGAAGAGGAAACAACCCTGTAGAACCTGGAGGCCGCCCGCGATGCATCCCGCTGTAGCAAATGGGTCTTTACTAAGCGGGCGATATCAACGCGGTGCCTTTTCAGAAAATCGGACACACTGGACCTTTTTTCCGGGGTATTCAGGGCTCTAACATTCCAGGAAGCTATATTCACATTAGCCATGATCGAAAAAGGACAGGAATGCGGAGATGAGAAAAGCATACAAAGTTTCAAGGTGCCACGCACACACCAGAAGCAGAATGCGCCGGACGATCATCCGCGACTTCAACCAACATGTCTCAGGGAATACCCCCCCGAACAGAACCGGAAAGCCCCCAACCCTGTGCTTTGAAAGCCACCGCAGCGAGTCCACAACAGAAAACAGTGAAAAATGGAAAGGGACGACGGCCGACTCCAGAGCTAACACCCTCCCGACCATTGTGGGAAAACGTGCGCACATGATTTGTTTTGCAGCTTGGCTTCAGGCACCAACTCCGCGTACATGCCCCCCACCCCTCTCTAAGTAAAGACGGAAATAAAAACGGAACCCGTACCACTCTCTTTCCCTAATACAGAACAGAAAAGGGGCAATCGAAAGAACCAACAGCTAACCAGACAGTAGCGAAAATCCAGGAGTCAGTCATTTAGCAAATTAACAAAAGCAGGCGTGGATAACAAATTAAACTGCAAATCAAAAAGCATCACCCAACAGGGCAGTACAACGTACAGAATCCATAGCGATCACAGTGACCTGCAAGAAATGGCCGGCAAACTCGGAGCAGACCGAAAGAGTCAAACAGGGAGAGTCCCAAGAGACTGGAAATGATCCATAGAGGTGTTTGCATCCTCAGGATCAGTATATAAAACATGCTGACCTCCGAAGGAGAGCTTTAGGAGCGCGGGAAAAATAAGATAAGGAGAAAGTCCCAGCTCCTTCGCTCTCCTGATCGGGGCGTTCATGGCGTTCCTAGCGGCGGTTGCCTTGGGGCTAAAATCCTGGTAAAGAAAGATTTTCCCACCCTCAAAGCTGAAGTCCTGGATCTTGCGGGCTTCATGCATCACCGTCTGTCGGTCACGAAAGTCGATAAAGTGCATGAGGATGGGAGGGTGGCGAGACGAGTTTTCCGACCGGTCGTACAGTTGGTGGGCACGCTCAATGGCTGGCTGGAAGTCAGGGAAATGAGGGGAAATGGCAGGCGAGAGCTGTTTAAAAACGACCTCATATTGCTCCCTTCGCGACTAGGCTTAACACCATTTAATCTCAAGACTGCAGAGCCAACTGCCTCAAATGTAAACACCTTATCATAAAAAAAATCTGAAAAAATGTTACATCACAACCATCTATAACCCAAGGCTGGGCAAATTTTTCACTATAAAAAGGGTTCTGAGTCCATAATAATAATTCTAAAAATTATGTGAAGTGCAACAATCTTAAAATCAGAAAGATTTTATTAATTTTCCTGTTTGAAATTCATATTTCACCTAAAAATTTACTTCTTTAAAATTCTAAAAGTGTAAAGAATAATAGAGAAATAAAGAGCACACTCCTCCTGCCCACCACTGACCCACCCAGCCATGGCTGTGTCGTCCGAGAATTTCTGTAGCTGACATGACTCTGTGGTGTAGTGGAAATCCGCGGTGTAGACGGTAATGAGAAAGGGGGCCAGTCGAGTCCCCTGTGGGGCCCCTGTGCTACTTGTTACCAGCTCTGATACACAGTCCCTGAGCTGCCTGTTAGATGGTCCATTATGGGTGTAGGGTGGTTGATGGTGTCGCACAGCAAAGTAGACGGGAGGGGGTGGGAAGTTGAGGTGGAGCAACAGATATGTGAGCTGCTGTATTGTTGTCAAACCTATAAAAAGATAGGCTTGGCTGTCAGTCCTCTTCTGGCATCCCTCCATTGATATACCTGTGGTGTGATCTTTTTCACTCCCCTCCACACCTCTTGAGTGTTGTTCCTCTCTCCAAGCTTGCTCTCCAGTTCCTTCCTGTGTCCCTCCTTGACCTCTCTCATCCTCACTGTGAGTTCCCCTTCCAGCTCCTTCATTTCTCCCTTGTCTCCGGCCCGTTAAGCTGAAAGGAGCCGTCAGATCACTGCTGACCCATGGTTTATTGTTAGGAAAGCACTGAACAGTCATTTGTGGTATGACAGAGTCCACACAGAAGTTAATGTACCCAGAAATGCAGTCTGTTAGTCAATCAATATTCTCACCATGGTCATGAGACACCCCTATCTCTGGCCTCCCAAACACATTTATGCTTCCCAAACAGTGAGATTTTAGTTTTCCATAGTGTTAGATGAAACCATCTCCTTTCATACTTCCTGTTGGTGTGGACGGTTGTTTCATCTTAATGAAAGGGGTCACTTAAAACATATTTTAAAATATTCTGTGGTTCTGAAGTAGGCAGTTTTTAACTCTATTTGGTCTAGGTACAATAGCAAATATTGAATCAAAATTACACACCATTGTAAGTCTGAAACTACACAAGTAAAGTTCTGTTACCGATTCAAAAAAGAACACCTGGCAAGTTTTGTGTTTAGCACCGCTATTTCACTCCTCCAGGGTTGGAGGTTTGAATCTCTGCTCTGTGTGCCCAGAACATGTATGTTCTCCCCGTGCTTCATGGGATTCCTCCTATGGTCCAAAGACATGCAATCTAGGCTGACTGGAATCTCTAAATTGTGCGTGATAGTGACCGTGCCCTGTGATGGGTTGACACCCCATCCAGGATGTACCTCAGCCTCATGCCCTAAGCTGTGTGGGATGGGCTCCAGGCCCCTCACAAGCCTGCACAGGATAAGCAGTAAATAGGTGACTTCATGCATGTCAAAGTGTAGACAATCAGTTCTGTACTTATCTAACACTAGGTAACCTCCTGAGCAAATAACATCTTCAACCATATTTCAGTCATTCTCAAGTGACCAGTTGACATAAGAGCTTCGAGGAACCATACACTATTACTACACTGAATTTACTACATTCACACGGTATTGCTTCGGTGCTCTTAATTTTAGTCCAATAATTGTAGATGTTTTTAAATGTGCAAATAAACTAAATACACGCTAAAGAAAAAAAAAACTATTCTAGTTTTATACAATGCCGCATACACCAATGCAATGATTGCCTTTCCATCTCTGCCCTCTGTGTAGCTTGGACCCTTATTGCACCAGGCTACTGGGTCCTTCCCACATAACAGATGTCAGCTCTGTTAGTCTAATACTAACAGCTCACACTGTGACAAGTGGTAGTTAAGGCTCCTCTAAACTCAGATAAATGACTCCAACTGATAACATCATTCAAACTGCAGGCATGCCTTCAAAACCCACATTTTATGCAGATTTCAGAGCTGTTCTTTAATTGCGAATATGTGCATGCAAAGACAGAGAAAACAAATGTAATTTCAGGCAACCCCAACAGAATCACAAGGTTGACTCATGCTTAGAGCCTGTTCTCATTCCTTCTATATATATATAATAATGTGATTTATGATTCCCTGCTGGCCTGTGTGAGAATATAACACCCATTTCAGGGGAAGGATCATTACACTGAAGAACCAAAACTCAGAAGATGACCCCAAAGCCACCGAGACAGATGTCATGGAGACGATCAATAAAAACAATACCATGCGCAGTCCGACTGTGGCTTTTGATCATTAATAGACTTCCAGAGTTTAGTGCTTAAACAAACCCAGGAGTCCCAGGGAAGGGATGTGGTCATTTGATTGCTCTTATTTATGGATCTAGAAAGGGGTCTGCTACTGGAATTCAACTGGGATTGCTTACACTGTGCAATCATTGCTTACAAGAGTAACAAAGAAGATTATAGCACTAGCTAATCAGCAAAATAATCAAATCAAAAACAACCCACATCAGGCCTATTAGAACAGGCCAGGGGTTAAGTACATGTATTAAGAGAGACCTGGAACCTGAATCATACAACGTTTCACATTTGTTTCCTTACCTGGGTTGAAGCAGTCAGCAACAGCAGGGAACCAGGAGCAGAAATCAAAAACAAAATGAATGAGATTTGGCTGTGCGTTAAAAACAATAAAAATGGAAAACAAACTGCAACAAAACATATTCTTGCTGTGAGAATATGTGTAAAAAGTATTAATAGCAAAAGATGCATAGTATGGAGTTCATGGGTTAGGAGTCTATGCCCACGGAAGGTGATGGGTTTGAATCCTACGGACAGCTGAGTAATCATATTACATTTGGGCCCTTGAGCAAGGTCTTTAACCCCAACTATTCCAGAGGCTACTGGATGCTGACTGGCTGAATCATCTTGCTGACCCTAAGATTTCGTTACCTGTATGTTGCTTTGAGCAAAACCATTTGCTAAACGAATGTGAAAAAACAGAACCAAAGCAATATTTGGACATGGTTGTTGACTTTGAATTCATAGATAGAAGTATAGTAAGCTGCTATACAATAAGGGCCAGTTTCTAAAAACACTCATTAAACCTAATCTTTAAATTAAATCTTAAAGTCTGATGAAAAATTATATTTGAGCTAAACTTATACTTTTGTTTCTGTTGTTATTAGCAAAATTAGCCTGTTACAAACTTAAAAAAGCAAAACACTGCGACATTTCCACACCAAACAGGCACTGGGTGATCAAGTACATGTGTAAATTTCATTTGTACATATTCTGTAGAGGAAAACAGGGTTTTCAGGGTCTTGGGGGGATCCTGGCCCAGTAACAATTGTAAATAGTTGATAAATATGTGCTTTATAGAACATGTTTTGTGCTGTCTAGTGTGAGAAACGTGTTCTATTCTGTTGTGTCTGTTTCTGGTGTTTCTGCGGTTGCCCATCGTAGAAACACGTACTGTTTGTTAATAAGGCTAACGACGTTGGCCCTGTGCATAGTTGCTGGTAGTGGTGTTGGCCTTGAGTGTTGCCATACTCCCCGAGTCCACGTCTTAATAAAAGCAGCCAGCTATGGCCCATACCACTGCCACAGTATACGTAAAAGATTAAAATTAAAAGAAATAAAGACACACTGAAAGTCTCAGCTGGACCCTTGCCTACGTTTTAACTAACCAATCCCTCACCAGCAGCACTAAGTTATATTCCTTAAAAAAAAATAATAATGTAGTGAGCAAAGCTGTGGCAGGGAAGGTTTTAACCACACAGACAATGACAGGCAAGACCAACTCTGACAGTATAAACAAAAAAAGCTTATATTGCAGCTATTTTTTAATCGATAGATTAAAATACAAAATATTATAATATTTGAATAATACCTTTTTCAGCTAAGATACATTAGAATGAGTAATCAGTTCATTAAAGGCGATATACAAGCAATGTGTTTGCAGGACCAACCAGGCTTTTCACCACTTGTTATCATCTACTTTAAGGTTCCTGGTACCTTCTGCCTGGTTCAGAGTATTCCAGGGCTTTGAAATCTTCCCCCACACTTCCCCCAGCGCAGATATGCCATGTTGAGGGGAGACAGCCCTTCCCCGATTTCCAATCACTCATATTCGTTACATTCATGCAGGAGCGAATCATTTCTCAAGAAACCTGTGCACCCATTATGTGGAATATTTTCTTCGAATGAGTAATTCTGCAGTTTAGCTGTTGGCTAAATGTGGAGTATACATTTGTTTGCATTTCTGTCCTACAGCATTAAGTACTGAAAGCAGGAGGCTGCCTTATGTTTGGATATGATTTTATATGTATGAATATGATTTTTCACTCTGAAATCCATTGTTCTTCCTCCATCTCAGATATTCATGTATGATTGTGACTGTGGAAGAACTACATTCTCTCAACCGTGTCACAAAAAGAAAAGTACAGAAAGACTGTCAGTAATAATGACCAGGTGGCATTTCTGTATGAAAAATCTTTTTTCTTGCTGTGCATAATACTGTTTACTATTTAGACACAATACTGTTGTGTGTGGCAGGTTAATATTAATCATTTCAGCCTTGACTAGAAATCTACAGAATACCTCAATTGTATAGTTACATAAGCAAAAAAGGTATACTGCATGGTTTCTAAGCTAAAGTAGAAAGAGAAGCAATGTAGAGTTAAACCACATCAGACATCTTTTGCTTCAACCCAGGCCATTTACACTTTGAGGTTCTCTGAATGCATCCTGGAATCCATAATTCATTCCACTATAAAAAATTTCATTTCTCGAGGCACCAGGGGCAAAGTCAGAATAGGTAAAAATAGTAATTTGCTGAGACTGTTGGTATCAAAATACATGACAGAGTCCCCCCAGGATTCAGAATGTAGGACCCAACGCACAGCAAACCAGTTTCACCCTATCAGATAACTTCAGACTCTGTTGACGGTGTTTATTTCCATTTGATTTAGGCTTTTTCAGTTTTAATATAATGAATATTTTAAGAGTTCAAGAATACAGTACATGTCTCCAGAATTAGATGGGTCACACCCCCAGCAAACCAGCCATGCCCAACATACCATCGTTCCTCATCCCCAGAGTACTAGCAACTGTGGGCGAGTAGTTAATAGTTTGGTTTCCTTTATGTTCCCTGCAACTCCCATTACTCGGTGCGAGGCATTGTGTCCGTGTAGCCACTTATCGGCTAGCCAAACTGCGTACGACCTTGGGTTGTTTGTCGTATTTTGCCCCATCTTTGCCCTTCGTCATGGATTTGTTTGCTGATAGTTCTGACCACCTGTTTTCTGAGTATTATTCCTGTCCCATTGACCATGCTTTTGGATTTCCCTTTTGGACTGACAAGTATCCAAGCTGCCAAAATATAAACGGACCCAGCTGCAATTGGATCCTAGAGTGTTCATTACCAGACAATACTTTTTTAAATAAAGATAACTTTCATTGTTCAGCTTTAAGCTTATCAAGGAGATACGTGAGTCCCAATTCTCAATTCTTATAAGTTTGGGATAATTATCTTCAACATGTAATTATATGTCGAACAACCATAATTTGCTCCTTTGAAAATGGCTGTTGTGTGAGCTTATCACTTTCAGCAAGGGCATGATGGCTCACAGCTCACAGATCCAGGCTACAGGGTTTTAACTCTCCATCTGATAGGTGTGTGAGAAGTTTGCATGTTCAGGTAGACTTCATTTTAATTAAACGAATACAAAACAAGCAGATGATGTTAGATAATTTTAATAAAAACCGGAACTTAGATCATAACTTGAAAGATGACATTTGTTTTCCAATAAACTTCATGTTTTACAAACACATCCTTTTTCCCAAAACCTAGGGGGTATAGTTTGACTTGACCCCATCTAATGGTGGATTCAGAATTAACAGAAGTCATTTACCGTTTTTACCAACATAATCTGAGTAGAATCTCTGCTTGTTGTGGAAAAATCTCTTATACTGCAAGGTGACCCTCAAACCCTCTGGCTACAGCGATAGATTGAAATTTTGCTAAATAATTTATTCACCCACAGTGTTTCTGACCTAATCTTTCACTGCTGTATATTCTGTGTTGGCCTGATTTTGCGAATATTGAATGATGTCATGTAGCATATTAGCATAATAGCTTTAAGAAAAAACACAGAGCTCTGCCCAACAACTATTTAAGCTGTATTGCTTGACTGCTCTACATCTGATTCAATAATTCTCTTTCACCTTTACCATTAAGTGTACCCGTGTTTAATGGTAGCAAAAATGGACTAAAAATTAATGCTCCAAAGACTGAGACTCTGGAAAAGTGTAAAATGCGATCTAGAGGTGAAAAGGGACAGACTAATCTTCTTCAAGGAGTTCACATATCTTGGGGTGAGGGATTAGCACAGCAATTGTAGTAAAGCATAATTCAAGTTTTGCAATAAGGTTGTCAGTGTAGATGCCTGTCCTTATCCTTACCAATGAGGGTCAGTTTTTGGTAATGACTAACAGAAACAAGGGAATATTATTTTTTTATAGGAAGAATTCAGAAGGCTTCAGAGAATAATACTTCCACCATATACCCCGTGTTCCCAGGGGCAGGCTTCAAGCTCCCCTCAGCACTGTACTGGATCAACAGATACATAGAATTTCATGTAGCACTCATTTATTCCAGATGAATATTTACTAAAACTGCTTTAAGTATCTAAGGTCCTTAATTTTTAGTCGGGTTTCCGGTTCTTCCTCAAACACTCATCCACGCATTCTAATGCTACTTATTCAGTAATATGGGGGTGTGTGGTCTATCTGAAGAAGCACAGAGAACTAGGAATGGGTGCACCCATGACAGGAAACCAACCAGTCCATCTCAGAGTAGCTTAGCTGAATGTCCCCTAGTATTTCACATATACTAATAATCAAAAGCTCATTTCTGTTATGCCTGCAGAGAGTGAGAAATTAGACTGTAGGATTACCTTAATGTTGTTGCTGTGGGAACAGCGTTTATCCACACATGGCGTCTCTCCCCCTCACCACCTGTCCTGGCTCTTCTAGTGTGATTTGCTGTGGTAGTTAGTGTAGAATGTGCCACTCAAATGTTTCATGGCTTGAAAAGCATAGGGCTCACTGTTGTGTTGTTTCCATTGGGTGGGGATTAGACCAGATCAGGGTACAAACAAATGCCAGCGTATCATTCCTCTGCGGTGCCTGATATAAATGTAAATAATGTACACTTCACAACTCCTGTCAACTCCACATGTGGTCCTTATGGTTTTACCACATATTTTAACAGTGCCACCACAACTCTTTCTGACCAGGAGCACGTTTCTGTCCAGAGAAGAGGGAAATATGATTTGACAATGGCCCAGCCTGTCAGGTCTCAGATTTACTGTTAGCAAAAACTATTCAATTAATTAGCTTGTCACTACAATTAGATGTCACTTCATTCATTATCCTCATGAAAAGATAAAAGAATGGTTGAGTTGATTTGCATTGTATAATTGTTTTTTTTCAAGGGAATGAGATCTTTTGTATTAGCATGAATATCTACTGTGGACCAATACATTTGAATACCTTCAAAAAATGTGTTCTTGAATACTAATGTGCATATTAGAAATATGACATAGGACACATTTATAATCCATATAGTATTTTTGTAACTTACAATAACAAGCGTTCTGGACTAGGATCAGAAATAATTTGCCATTATTTTTGTAATGCTCAAACTAATTAGGTCATGAAGGTTAGGCAGCATTAATCTCAATCTCTAGCAATCCAGTTTTGATAATATTGACTAACTAACACATTTGATATTTTCATTTTTATCTTACTGTGTAAGAGAGAAATGAAGTAGAATCTTTTCTTTATAGTGCTTCAGGGTTTGTAAGTAAAAAGTTACATATTCCATGCACAATAATAATAATAATAATAATAATAATAATAATATATCTAACTTCAACTGTATGTTATTACAATACTGACTATCCAAATAAATCCATTTACTAGCTGTATGAATTTCCATTTGTTCGTATATCAGATTCTAGCTGTTGTTTTATGTAGAAGATAATTAGCATTCTACCAAAGATTACATTATGATGTTCTACTGTGGCTTATGCACTCAGTCTCTGTGGTTGGCATACCTGTTCTTTCGAAAAGCTTGTTCCTACAACGTATCATATATGTCATGCAAAATGTTACCTGCCTTTTTAAGAGAAGAGTAGACTTAACTTTTGACTAAGCCTCTAGTGTCAAAAAGCACAAAGATAATTGATCTGACTGCAATGGTGATAATTGGTGATTGAATAGATTTCAACCTGAGCAATTTTCTTACCAATTTTTAATCACGCCTTCATTATATTCATCCAAAGAGTGACTTCACATAATGTCAGAATGAGGTCATTGAAAGGAATGAAATTCTTCTCTGTCTTTGCACCTCTTTGTAATTTAAGCTTTTGGATTTTTTAAGATTCCTGAGAAACTCGAAGGCTGCCATTAACACAGAATTACGGATCCACAATTTGAAAACAGAGCTTATCTTTCACGACATTCCGCATGTATCATGGCCTCTACAGCCTTTGCATCACTATATATTAACACATCTGCTAGCAAAGGTTTCAGATTGAAGTTGTTCTGGGAATATTCAGAAATCCCTCATTCCCCCAAAAAAACTGCATTACCCATGCATTGAATATTGTGTACTGTTCAGTTTCATAATTGAATTATTATGAAAATCTGAAAGGAAGTACAAGTAAATAAATAGATTAAATAAAGATACTCTCCTTCAAAAAGCTGTCATTCCGTTTGATTTTTTTCCCACTCGTCACTCTTGGAACCCAGGAAGGTCCATGACTGACCATGCACATTCATTGAAAAAATAAAAGTTAAAAACTCATCATAAAACAGATTTGGAGTTTTGATGTCAGGGCCATTAAAATATTACCTATACACATCTGATTTAGCAGTTAATCGTTAAAATAGATTGCAATACTCTAATATTTGAGAAAATACTAAAAGTTGTGCAAAAAATATACGTAAAATGATCAAAATGGTTGCTGTTCTGCTAAATTGAATAATTCTTAATATTAACACATTGAATCAAAGGGAATACTAGGAAAACTGACTTTATAGTTCCAAGCTTAGCTAAAATGAACTGGTGTAGATACAAATTTTTTTTACATCCATACGCTGCATAAAAGTTATGAGATGGTGTTTCAGCATTCATACCTCACAAAAAACTTAAGAAACCAAAATTCAGAAACTAATTTTTCTGACCCAGGCAATGTTGAACATAATTCTTTCACGACATATATTATATTGCATTTTCTCATATCACTGAAATTAAAACACTTAAATCAAAACTTAAAATACTAAATCAAAATGTGTAATCCCTGCAATTTCTGTCCAGTTCCTTGCCTGCTTATTTGAATAATGCCCACTGTTACATTTTAACAAGAATGATTACACTAGGAACCTGATTTATTCAGTTTTTACCTTTTTCATTAGCTCCAGATATATGCACTAAAATATATATGAAGAGTGCTTTGAGACCAAAGGGGAGGCCTTAAAAAGATTACAGACTTAAGTCAACATGCATCCAACCAGAAAATGTTTAAATTATTAAACTTTCATCGTTAGAGCACTCAGTATTATATGAAGCTTTTCCCTCACTGAATGTCAGACCCACAGCCTTTGTCGTGGTTTTTCTTGCAACAAAGAAGCTTGAGACTTGAAGACCTGATCCGAAGATGGCAAACTTTATTGCTAGCAATAGAGTCAGTTCCAAAAACAAGGTTGGAACATCACCAAAAAACACAAGTCTGGTGTCTGTCTTTATCCAATTTCTTATCTATTGCCCCTCCTCCCTGGGGGTTTCCCCAAAGACCAGACCCTGCCCCACTTGCCAGGTCATAAGCATCCTACTACTATTATTTATGTATTAGTTCCCATGTCTCCCTTTAGGATCTAATGGTAGTATTTTACCTCGAGTGTCTGTTAATTGTTTTTTTTTTCAAATGCATTAACACATTCCACAGTGTGTGTGGCGCAAGGGTCTGCTAACTGTTTCCAACCCAGACTCCCCAAACAGCACCCTGACTTTTACGACAACCTGTCGTCCTAATGGACTATACATGATTTACAAGATTGTTTCACTTGCCATAGGTGTTCTGCTTGCATAGTTTCTAATGTTCTACATGATTACATAGTTTTCAGCACTTACAATGTTATACTTGGTTACATATCTTTATCTATGGCATACATAGTTTGAGTAAAATATTCCAAACCTTATGCCAGGCTTGCCGCCATTATTACATAGCTACAGTACTGCTTCTGGGCAAGGTCGAAATACTGTCATCGTCCCTGGAGCAGGCAAAATGTTGGCACCTTTGGTGATTCTTAAGATGTAGACTGCAAACATTACATATTAGATGAATGTCCTGTTTTCATTTTGAGACTGATGCACCCAGTGACTGTCAACCTGAGTCATTAGTAGGAAGTAACAGACAATGTTACATTTCCACACTGTCGTCATTTTAGCTCCATTGCAAATGCCAGTGCCGTGTCTTCGAATAATTTACAGAAAATGGGAATGTGCCTATCCACCCTCCAACTGAAGTCAAGCACTTGGCATGTCACGGTGCTCCCTACATTATCTCCTGGCACAGAAGACATAGGAGTGACACTGTGGCCATTGCCATATGACTAGTGGCATGCAGATCTTCCACCCTGTTGTCCCTAAGCTGGGTTAAACTGGCACGGTCACGATGGAGGGGCAGCCCACTCCATTCACACAGAGCATACGGTTTATAGTCTGCCAGAAAGCCTACAATAGGGAAACATTTTAAGATGAACAACTAGAGGCTCTTACAAGCTTTCTGAAAATGCGTGTGGATCAGTGTCTGTTAATATCAGTCTTCACTACAGTATTTTTCCAGTATGGCAATCTGCCACATTAGTTTTGATTTTCCATCCATCCATCCATCCATCCATCCATCCATCCATCTTCTAACTATATATCCTGGTTAGGGTCGGGGGGGGGGGTTGGAGCAAATCCCAGACAGCACAGGGCACTAGGCTGGGGCTGATTTTCCTCTTGAAATAACTAGCAGAAGGCTCTGTTTGTAGGATATCTGCAAAGCCATTTCCATTCCATCATAATTTATGATAGGTTTCTCAGTAACTCTCCTGAGTAGGAGCACAGCAGCTCTTGCCTCATCTGCTCCTCTCCTCCCTACACTTATTAATCAACTGCTCTGCTGTACTGGGAGGTAAAGCTGATTAATAAGGCCATGTATTCTTTCCTAGACAATAGATTTTGCTTGCTCCCAGTGCAAATATTTGGACAGCCCCTTGCCTTATGATGAAGTGTAAGGACCACCATTAAAAAATTAAATAGGTTCCTGAAATAGGCCTGAACCTGCAATAGTATGGAGGGGTAGGCTCACCTGGGGATAACAGGGCAGCTAGCTAGCTCACAGCCTATAATGAGAAAACAAAGCATCTCAGACAGTATTGTTAAGCTAGCACTTCCCTCGTCAGCGAATCAACATTTTTACATGCTGACGTTTGTCTGACAGACACTGTAATACAAACATCTAAGTATGGTTTATTCTTTACTATTTACCAAATTGAGTGCATTTTTTATAAAAAAAAAAAAAAAGAAAAAATAAAATCAGTTTAATATTATATACCAGTGTTTGGTTTATTTTCATTTCATTTTGAACGAATGATTGATATTTCTGTTACCAGAAGCTAGGTATGTGTGTTGAAATCTTGCGCACTTTCTCAAATACATGATGTCTAGGATGCATTGTGTTTATAATTTTGTTCTGAACGAGGCAGGAGCTTCTATACATGGTGTGAGCGATAATTAAAATGTGGAATATTGTCATGTAGAATGCAGAAAGGTTTACCAAAAGTAAATTGAATAAAAACTATGCTTTAGCAATTGGACCCATTGGACAGACTGTGACCAATTCCAGCTTTCAGATAAAGCCCTAATAAATCACGAGTGAGCATTCGGTTTCAATGCAGTCATAGAAAACTGTGCAGCAAGACAAGAATTAAAGGCAATCCAATCTGCAAAAGTATGTGAGTTGAATTGAAGTATGGGGAAAATGTAGTCTAATTCACTCAAATTATCAATGAAAAATGATAAATTAGTTGCTTGAAAAACTACTAATTACTTTTTCATAGTTGCTTTTGGATTTTTTTCCTTGTATAAATGAAATAATTTACAACTGTATTTTTTGTCTGTGCAAGTTATCCGTCCGTCCATCCATCCATCCACCCATTTTCCAAGCCACTTTATCCTATACATGGTTATGAGTTGTGGGGGTCGAGGGGCGGCCTGGGTCCTATCGCAGGCAGCCTAGGACTCGATACGCTGGTTGTCTTGGTCTAATTTTCAGTTTTGTTTGAAGATCCACAATAATTATGCGTGACAAATATGCAGAGACCAAAAACAGAAAACTGCGTTCTTTGAATGTACTCGCGTAATTAGTGAAACTCCTTTGCGTGGATGGTGAATAAGAACATTGTAACACTACAAATAGGAGGGTATTGTGATGAAAGGTAGCAATCAGCTGTTATTAATTTGTGCTGTTTGCTTTGAACTTGGCGTCACAGAGACATCAGCAGTGTTCTAAATAACACTTCACCTAAAGAGTCATGTCGCAAAGTGTGCTGAGGCGTAGTTTTAAGGTCTGTTTTCCTTCGAGGAGGCAGAACCTTCCCTAGAATCCTCCCCACTATGATTAGTCAGAAGGGAGGACGTAGCAATCATGTCTATCTGTCCATTGATTTATCTGTCTGGAGGCACAGTGATCTGCTACAGTCTGACTCACCCGCCGTCTTCGTGTGGCCAGGCCATGCAGAGGACAACAGATGTAAGAAGGTTGTCTTACCATGCAGAGGACAGCAGATGTAAGAAGGCTGTCTTACCACGCATTAGCTGTGTACTGATCTACCTATTTCTAATGAAAAATCACGTCAACCTGATGGTTTCTATACCACGATACTTTTGACAGACACCAACACTGGCTATCACAGAGCTAAATAGCTTTTAATAGCTGATAAATGGTGAAAGATGTAATTATAAACAAACAGTGGAATGAAAAAAATATATAGTGACACCTTGCACAATTCAAAACTGCAGGTACTTGTAACTGATATCAGGATAAAGCAGAAATGACATAAAATGATGCTAAATTTGCCCCATATATATAAAAAAAAAGCATTCTGATAATTCTAACTTTAATTGTCAATTATGATGTCAAAATTAAATTGGAGGGTTTAAGATGGGGATAATTCAAGGATGTGATTTAAGATTGCATTGTGTGTCTTATAACTACATAAAATTAAAATTTCAGGGCATTTAATTTCCTTCCTTCTAATTCTGCATAGAAGTACCCAATAAATTCCAGAGTCTTGTGTAATTTTTCAACAAAAAGCTTTAAAGTTTAAACTTTTATATAAGCAGCATAACAATAGAATATTTCAGAGTGGGCAATACTGACAATTGCCAGGTCCCCCCCCCCATCATTTATATGAACCTGGTCTAATGTAACTATTATCCACACAGGAAATCAAAAATCTTGGCACTAGTAGTTCAGGATATTCCCTCCTACCATGGGTTCTGAAGCCTTATTGGTCCCATCACTGCTAAAATGAAAAACAAGATAACCTCTGTTCTGGCTTGAGAATGCCACAAATTTCTATGAAACGGTAAAGGCCAAGGAACCAATGAGGTTACAACCCCATTCATTCCCCTGTAGTCAGTTAGTAAAGCTATAGAATGGTTTTGTATCACCCAAAACAGACACACAGCACCTGCCTGGACCTTGTGACCCTCTTTTGTAGCCCTGATGCTTCGTGTTCCTTGCCCAATTCCACCTTCGCTGCTTTTTGTGCCCATTCCTGTAACCCAGATTATTAACCCCGAAGCCCTATTAAAGTCCTTGCTTAGTCTTCTCATCTCCATGTCTCCAAACAAAGGACCTTTTCAATGATTTCTATACTGGAGTATCATTATGCTCCTAGGAACTCTGCTCTGTAACAGTGACTGTTTGTTCATACGTCAGGCTCACATTTCTGGTTATGTTTTTCAACCCTCCAAAACGGCAGCTTCATTTCTCATGTGCACTTGTGTACTTTTTTGGTTAAACCATCTCTGCCTTTACCTGAGAAGTACACAACTTCTCCCGTGACGTGTCATTCGCTACCTAGCCTATTACGAATGTGACCACCTCATCCTAGAGAATGACGGCTTTTTAATGAAACAATCCGAAAGTGTTACTCAAGGCTAAGTAAGACTAGAGAAATGACTACGTAGTGCTATAACCAAATCAAACTTTAATCTTAACATACAACTTCTGCTTTAAAAAGTGTGAATTAATTTACAGTTGTTGCTAAGGGAAACTCAGTGTTATACAATTTGCTACTTGGTAAAAAAGTTGCCCTGTGTGTGCGTGCTTGTGTGCATGTTTGCAGCACTAAATTGCACAGCAGTACCTTATTTCGACCAGCCCCTTCTCATCACAAAAGAGAAAGGGTCCCCGTATATGTAATCATTCAAAAGTAATTAAATTTGATTAAGCCGAACAGATTAAATAAAGCAAAGTAATCCAGGGTGTTGCCACGTTATCTCTGAGCACAAGAAAACAAGGAGCAGAACTGACACAACAAAACAATCTGCAACACATTTTCGTGTAGTTGACTGTAAAAGCAGGCTGCAAGCTAATGGCTGAAGATTCTGGAAAAGTCGTTATGCCTACTCTGCATACACATACAGTTAATACACAAAAGTTTCCCAGAAGGGATTGTGCACATATGGTCATATAATGCAAATACGATACACGTGTAAACATATGGTATTCAAATTTGAACCCAGAAAAGGCCCAAGAGGTGCTGACAGCACAGACAACATGCAATATTTCATGCGTGCCCATGCCGTGAGGTCCCAGTTTGAGAAGGTGATCCAGGGCATCGCTCATGGCTCCTTGTTCCATCTTTGCATGTACTGTATAATCTCAAGGAGGGATTTAAACTCACTGAGCTCAATTTAGCATATACCCATAGTAAGCATTCTACATTATTTATCCATGATAGCAAATACACACTATTTACAAATGATTTTTCTTTGCTGCTGCTTTTATCCAAAACAACTTCAGTGAATTTTTTTGCTCTTTAACTTTTGGCATCTTTGCTGGTACAGGTTAGATTTGCACTCGACAATGAATATCTCACTCCAGACACTTAAACCTGAAACTTCCTGTTCCTAAGTCAAGCTCCTTAACTGTCGGGCTACAGACGGTCGCTGCAACACGGTCCCTCCTATGTGGGAGGGTTCTGCAGTTCTGTCTCATTTGCCAGGTGTCCTACAGCTGTGACTCGTATGACAGCCATGAGTCTCATATCAGCTGTTCTACAGTGCTGTCCTTATCTTCCTACATCCATCATCTACAAACAAAATCAATCGAGGGTTACTTTCTGCACTTGTTTTAAACCTGTCAGCAACTTTTAAAGCACTCCTACACATTTTAAAGGTCTGTTATTCAGTAGCATTATATCAAACACAGTGTATATATTATTCAGACCTAGAGCCTATAAAGATCATGTAGTTCATTCTAGCTAATCTATAACTACTAAAGCAATCTTCGTAGTATGCTGACCCAAGACAGCATATCTGCTGTAATCTGTTTTTTGTACTTCTGACACTCCAGAATCTTGGTGGAGTCAGTGGAGTGTAGCATTTTTCAATTATCTACATCTCCATCACGGATAATCACGGAGTAAACCTCTTCTCCGCACACACTTTTAGCAGTTGAAATTGAAACAGTGACACATCCGAGGCTTTAACAGATCGTGGTGTCACAGCGTCTTCCACGCCTACACTCCATTGAGAACTCTTTGTAGATATTGTTGTGTGAGTCTTCAGTTCTTTTTGAGGCTACGCACAGCTTTCATCTTTGTCACTTCAGAGTGCTCTTGATATCGACATTCAAACAGGGCAAAAAAGAGAAACTTCAAAATTCATATCACATATCAAACGAGTTAAACTACATGCACAAACAGGGCTTTAGCACTTGCCTGCTGTCAGTCCATCATTACCCGCCAAAACAATAATCATTTGTGTAATATTGAATAATCATTTTCCTGTGGACTTTCACTTCAAATTAGGAAATGATGACAATTCATTTTCACAAAATAGATCCATAGTTATCCAAGGCAGTTATAGCAAAACCCTGTCATGAAAACCAGGTGCATGAGGAATATTTTAACAAATCAAACTGGTGACATACATTCCTTAGGTATTAAGCAGTACATTTTACAGATGTTTAAGATGTTTTAGCTCAGCCAAATTAATACATATTAATTCCTTTTACAGATAAGTATCATACCATCCATCCATCCTCCATCAGTTTTTCCTGATTAGGATAATGGGAGGCTTGTACCCTCTCCCAGGCAGCACAGGGCACAAGGCTGGGGTATACCATAGATGGGACAACATTGTAACCCACAGACCCATCATACTGTTTACCATCTCAAATGTTATATTATTTATATAATATGATATTGGAATTATTATAGTAATAGTGTTTATTTTTTTCTGTCTGTGAGTGCAGTGTATCTGTCAGGTAAAACAGAAGTAAAGACAGAATACTTGATTCAAAATATGAAGTATACTTCTGAGCAAGATGTCAGTCTAAAGTTTTCAGAGAAAAAGAGGCTTTCTGCAAACTTCAGAATGATCTTGGGACTCAGATCACTCGATAAGGTGTAGGTCTGGTTCTGAAGCATCATAGGAAATGAAATCCAGAAAAGTGAACAAATGAAAGTAGCCCCTGAAATAACTGTACAATGAGTTCTGAGCAAAACGGAGACCTTCCAAGTAGTTTTTTTAACAGTTACAAAAGAATGCCATCCCAGAAGAATACATCAGCCAGGTATTGTTAGTGTTTATGCGAGTCATTACTGCAAAAGTAAAACTCGAATATTGAACAATATTTCCAGGAAATATATAGTTTGTAAGGAAAGTAATGTTTGGGTCTTCAAAATGCTAGAATCGGTGAAGTTTGTCTGTCAAACTAGCTGTAGATTATTGTATATTCACCATTTTGTTGTTCCTATGAGCAGAACACAATTGATATGCAGTACTGTGCGAAAGTTTGAAGCAGGCAAAGAAAATGTTTAAGGTCATTTATCTGGACAATAAGTGTATATTTGCTCAGAAAAAAACCACATTTATCATTAGAATACAAACAAACAGTAATACGTTAAAAAGTTACGAGAACTTCTAGTGATGTTCTCTAAAATGTCGCCGAGATCTGGTTGGATAGCTAGAAGAACACAGCTTTGGTTCTCTAATCGCTCCTCAAAAGCACCCCAGCCGGTCCATGTGTTTGTTACATTTCACAACCAACTCACTTAACTAGCAAACACGATTAGTTAATGAACTTTATGAATTTTTCATCAGCCAAACAAGGCGTACTCATGGCTTGGTCATAGTGAAAGGCCACTTCAAGTTCTGTGCTGAAATATGATGTTTTGAAATATGTAAAACGACACACTTTGACTAAGTCAGTAAGTTTTATCCCAACATAAACAAAACTTCAATGTAATTTTTTTGCCTACCTAAGACTTTTGCACAGTACTGTATGGCCACCAAATGAACAGAAGATTTGACGCAGTCACAATTTACACCTGACCTCAGTATTAGTGTTAACCGTAATGTCACATGGTGACTTGTAAGTGGCGTGGCAGGCATCGTACCACTGTGCATTCTGGTATTCATCGAGTCACTGCAGTCAGCAGAGCTTCATACAACACTGGGATGAAGTGCCACATGAGTGAAAACAAGTGCAAATGCTATTACTTAACCATCTTGAAATTCATGAAGGCTTTGAAAAAGATATAATACGCATCATCTGTCACAGATAGGATCAAGTGTTACTCCAGAAAAATGAAAATTTCCTTAAAAGGGCGTTCAGCGTTTAAACGCTACGTGAATCTCATCGCACGGTATTTGAAATTAATTAGTCTCATACTAACTTATCCTAAGCTGATTTCTTTCTCTTATACTTTGATTTTACACTCCAAAAGATCTCTAAGCAACAAATAAAGGCCTGCCCAGCCAACAAGTCAAATCCTCAAAGTGCTGAAAAAGACAGCATCTCCAAGGTGATTCCAAACAAACAAGCCCAAGACAAAACCACCAGCCAAGGGCACCAAGTGGAGTCAAGACCAATTTGTCACTGGAAATCAGAAACTGAAGGCAACTGCTTTTATGTAGCATATGTGATGAATTAGCTCAGGTGTCTTGTTGTATGGCTTGCTCATTTGTTCATGCCAATAGAAGTACAACTGCTCCTTTGCTAGACTGTTCTGCAATGACATGGCACTAGTCGATCCAAGACAGAGGATTTTCACATTCCCTTCAGTATAATGGCCTTGTGACGAAGGTTCGCCCTCACAATTTAAGAGGTACCACAGCGATAGCAACACAGCTAAAAAATCCACTTTTGTCTCAGAAACTTCAGAATCTACCATAGGTCTCTTCCACCTTTGTTCTGGATGGGCCTGGTATTCTTAAACATTCTAAGCATTTTAAATTTTAAGCATAAGAATGACTTGGGATTCTTAAACATTATAAGCATGATAAACACTTGCTACATTTATACCTTTGGTAGTTCCTTAACCGCTGTAATGTATAAGCCAAATATCTTGTAAAGATCCCTCGAAATACTTGAACAAATTTAAGCTAGCACTTTAGCTGTCATGACCATTCGATATGTTCCACTCAGCTCTGACGATATGATGACAGCCTCCTTCTGTATAGGACCTGGTTTAGATAGGAACAATGACAGCTGGAGAAGTTAGCCCTACAGCATTCAGCTACAGTCATTCCCTCTGGCTGTCTGCTGGGAATATCAGACCTGGATGTAAAACAGAACTGAGTATAAAAGTGCCTATTCTAAAAACTGCTATGCTTCTGTGACTAGCTAGAATGGCACTTGAGCAACTGTGTGTCATAAGGTGTTCATCCCAACTAAAGCAGCCAAAAAATAACAATTTGGGCAACACTTTGGGCCACTGCTGGGTCTGGAGCACCTCCTCTGGCTAAAATCCTCAAAATTTACTAGAGTCAGAGCACAAATGCTGATCCATCCATTTTCAGGAACCGCTAATCCACACAGAGTCCCAGAAAGCACACATTCCTACCGAAGCTTAGGTTTCATTTTAATATTGGCCACCAATACTTCTGCCACCCAATATGTGTTTATAGACATGCACAAAGAAGTACGCTTGCATACCAGAAATTCATTGATATTAAAATTCTACTTAATGTCATTTACATGCACTAGGAGACAAGATGTGTGGCACGTCAATAGAAACAATATCTGAAACTCAAACACAGTTTATCTGACTGGCCTTTCCAAATTAATTTAAAAGGGTTTGAGTGATTTGGTTGCAATGAAATAATAATAAGTGGCAGACTGCCCCCTGTTCTTCCTGGGATAGGCTCCAGGCCTCCTGGTTACAATGTCAAGCAATAATAATGTTTTGATTCTGATTTTTGGATTGTGTTTTGCTGCTTGTGTTTCCTCATGTGGATCATTAAAATTGCTTGCTCCGCACCTGAAACTCAGAACTCTTTCATTAAAGACTGGCTCTTTCTCATGCCATCCACCATAAAATCCAGGCACAGCACTGTGTGAATATCCCTAAGCTGCTGAAATCACCACACCGTACAATCGTGTTTATCACCCATCCTGAATTTTTGCCAAACAATAACTGAAACACGCAATCTGAGAGACTGACAAAGGTTCAGCTGCTGATCGTGAGGTTCAGGGCTGAGGGAGTTTAACTAGCGCCAGGTGCTGGAACTGGCAACAGGTGGGAATGAGGTAACCAGGGATACGGGTGCTGGGGGAGATGGAATGACAGAAACAACATACAGGTGTCCCTCTATTTACAAGCCTAATGTCTTCCTGGAAATTGGATTGTATTGCAGTGTAATTACCAACAATTCAAATTGTAAATAAAAATAAGCACTAAATAAATTGAGACAAGCTCATGATATTGAACAAGAGAATAACTGAACTCAACTTGAAACAAAGGTGCCAATAATAAATGGGTGCTAGTTACTAGTTTGAATCGCACCTTCACTCTGTGTGTGCAGTTGTCAGGTCCTCGCTCTCCTCGTGTTGTGTGGGTTTCCTCCTGCCATCGGCAGCAGCTAGGCTAACTGATGTCTCTAAATTACAACTCCAACCAGGACAATACAGAGTCAGCAGTTAAAAAAACATATGGAATATCGTTTACATTTGAACAATACTATAATTTTACTCTGTATACACTATACGGACAAAAGTATTGGGACACCAGTTAATAGGGGGTTCTTGGGTAATTAAGCAATACTCATCGCTGAGACAGGTGTATAATTAAACACAGAACCATGCGATCTCCAGCAACAAACACTGGTGGCAGAATGGGTCATACCGAAGAGATTAGTGACTTTCAACGTGGCACCATCATAAGATGCCACCTTCCCAACAAGTCAGTATCAGATTTCTGCCTTAGTTAACTGCAAGTTAACTGCAAGTAATTATATATGCACACACGCATATATATATAACTATTAATTATCACTTTGTGATAAATCCATTCATTTAGAAATAAAAACAACACCATACTGCAAAGAAATACTCAAGTTATTAGAAAGACTGCAGAAGCGTATATATTGGAAATGAAGTCAAGCAAAAGGTTATTCAATTTTATTCAAAGGTTATTCATTTTTATTGTTGTTCCCAGAGTTGACTATTAGTTTATGCCCGTAACAGTCACAAAATTACAATAAAGCAAGTTGATGGCCGCATTGATTCAAAGTCAGAAGACATCACTGGATTTTTGCTATCAATACAACTGGAAATGAATGTCTCCTCATCACAGACACATAAGTCGCCCTGTGTGGAAGGATTCCTGTGTTAGGAGAAAGCCACTTTGCCTTAATGTGTAACCTCTTCCTACCCTCTCAAAACAAAACGCCTTCTTCCCCATCGCACATAAAAAAATCACCCCGCATATCGTCCAGGATTACAAAAACTGTGAAACCAGAAAACCCAATAAAGGAAGCTTTATATGATAAAAACTTTAAAGACTGGGTCTTAAATATTGAACTTGTGATACATCAGCTGTTAACGCATTGGTCCCATCCCCACAAAGCAGCCAGCCCATATTGCTGGAGACCATTCACATGACTAGCCTGACAGTTAACATCTTTCTTTATCAAAACCTCCAGTTAATCAAAGACAGAATATTCCAAGCCTCAATTATATACCTTGAGCTTTTCTTGTAAATCAACTGACCTGAAGTTTGATGATGTCTATTACAGTACAGGCTGCTGGCTTGGCATAAGACCAGAGCAAAGCCCATAATTTACCCTTGGGTATTTCCATGGCACTGAAAAGAGCCATACACTGGTGGCGGGCAATATTCACAAGAAAAAGGCGTAACTAATTGAAGGACCGCTAACACTGACACGGTAACTGAACGTCATGCCTAGTATGGTCTATCATTTCTGGATTTATTGGCAGTCAGGACAGGGACATGAATAACGCAACAAGAGACTTGGCAGTAGAGAAGCTGGAGTTACAAACAATATAAGAGCTGGGTTTGCTGGAGGTAAACAGTGGAAATGATTGCATGATTGCATGGTGATTACAGGGGGTGAGATACACTCATTGACTGTATATATATATATATATATATAGTCAAGAAAGAGCACGTTGAACAAATCACTACGGATAAACCTGTTCCTTCCTCCTAAGACTACTTGTGGCTACTCCCTCTGCACACATACTGACCTATTTTTCAAATTTTAATAAGTCCATTTGTATTGCAATAGGCATGTACTCATATATGGTTGTGGTAATAGGTTTCAGAAAAAACAACAAGGAAAGGAAAGGAAAGATGACTGCCGTCTTTACTTGCATTAATTTTCTATTATACCTGAGTGGGTTGTGGCAGTTAACTGATGACTGTAGTCCTCAAGAGAAACGGGTGGCATTGTTGGGAATAAACTTATAGAAGTAAATGTAGGGAAAAACAAGCCAAATATACACACTGATCAATTGCCTGAAGAGCTACTGCAAATATACTGCCAATGAAAAATGTATGTGGATGTGCCCTGTGATGGGCTGGCACCCCATCCAGGGTGTCCCATGCCTTGTGCCCTGTGATGGGCTGGCACCCTGCCCAAGG
>JAACJT020000052.1:7559843-7604281 GCA_009936485.2 Gymnarchus niloticus | reverse complement strand
TGTCTTGTGCCTTGTGATGGACTGGCAATCCGTCCAGGATGTCCCCTGCCTTGAGCCCTGTGATGGGCTGGCACCCCATCCAGGGTGTCCCATGCCTTGTGCCCTGTGATGGGCTGGCACCCTGCCCAAGGTGTCCCCTGTCTTGTGCCTTGTGATGGACTGGCAATCCGTCCAGGATGTCCCCTGCCTTGAGCCCTGTGATGGGCTGGCACCCCGTCTACGGTGTCCTCTGCCTTGTGCCCTAAGCTGCCTGGAATAATGGGTTCAGTTGTGATGTCATAGGCCACACAAACAGAAAGGGACCCAATGACCCAACATCAATACCCAACATTACTGATGCTTTTATGGCTGAATGGCAGCAAATCCCAGCAATGAAAATTTAAATATCTACTGTAAAGCCTTTCCCAAAGAGTGGAGGCAAAGCAGGACCAACATCTTATTTATACAGTTGGTTTTGGAATGAGATATTGCACAGACAGGTGCCCCAGTACTTTTGTCCATATAGTGTATGAAGTTTTCTGTGAATCAGGTGCATGTGGAACGGACCCATTATGTGACTCTCACGTGACAGAGGGAAAACAACCCCCCCCCCCCAACAAACTTAATGACATATTTCAAATATCCATAGAGATAATCTTTTTCAATTTTAGGCCTTCCTGTGGGTGCTGCTAAATGACCAGGCAGCATTGAGCAAACAACCCCAGCCAAAGCAAACACATCGCAGTGATGAGTTAAGCACCTGATCAATATGTACTTACAACTTAAAGTTTACAGCACAGCAATAGTATTATCCTCTGACACACACCTCATATTCCATAAAAAAAACCAAATACCTGTCACAATTGTCACCAACTCACCCAAAAGACAGGTTGCCACACCTGACTAAACAGTGTTGCTTTTCATGGGTGTAAGAATGCCTTCTTCCTCGATCTTGTTTCACTGTTATTTTGACCTACCGGTGGGTGCCAGACTGTGATGGTTTTTCATCGTTCAGTTCATTATGCCAAAAGCTTGAATCTCCAGTTTGTGTGTACATCTTTCCAGGAATTCCTTGCGCTGGTCTCCTTCCTGTTGTGGTTCACCTGTCTTACTGTCGTGTACTTTTTGTTTTGTTTTTTACATAATTATGATTCTGAAGAGGAAAGTGATGATGTTTGAGATTAAAAAGCCTTAAGTTGACTTGTATGAAATAAAAATGCGTAAGACTCAAGAGATGATGTCTGAGCAAATCTGCCAAGAAACATTACCATAATATTATGATCAAGGTCAATAAAGGTATGGGGGGGGTCTACTGAGAGAGTATTCATGTACAGTACAGAGCTCATTAATCCATCCAATACATAAAGTCAACATGATGGTCAAAAGTCTGATTAAAGTTTTTCATAGGTAAATTCTTTTTTTCCCTCATCCCTCTAAAACAGGCAAAAGAAAATGAAGCAGGGGATATTCACTTAAGTTTAGGCAATACTTTAAAAGCACAACTGCTAATTTTCAAGGACACAAATGCCAGGTAATACTACACTTGGACTTTATATTCCATCCATTGATTTCATCACCTCTCATCCCGGTCAGGGTCATGTGGGGGACTGAAGCAAGGCTGGGGTACACCCAAGCCAGGATGCCAGTCCACTGCTGGGCAAAATGCAACACAGTTACAGAAAAAAATCATAAAAGAAATAATATACTGTTTCTTTTTCCTTGTTTATGTATAAATTTCAAATGCAAATTCCTTATTCTTGGAGTTTCTGGTAAGATAAACATTTTGTATGCATTTAAATAATGTGTAATTACATAAAGCACATCAAAAAAAATGAGTTGAGAATTATAGTGCTAATGTAGCATTGTGTTGTTATTATAGATAAAAGTAAAGAGTGAATGTGTCCTGTCACCCCATAAAGTTCATCACAAGAGGGCTCTCCTGAACCAGTATCCAGCCAGACCACTCCCACCACTCACCTGCAAATGAACCAGTCTCCAGCCAGACCACTCCCACCACTCATATGCAACTGAACCAGTCTCCAGCCAGACCACTCCCACCACTCACCTGCAAATGAACCAGTCCCCAGCCAGACCACTCCCACCACTCACCTGCAAATGAACCAGTCTCCAGCCAGACCACTCCCACCACTCACCTGCAGCATATTAGCTTGCTGCATATTTAGCCTCTGTTGTTACCACTTTCTTTGTTCAGTCATTGAATCTGCCCTTCAAAACACGTTATTTCCCCGATACCCAACCTTGGAAGTCTCGTTCTCGGTGTGATAGTAACCCAGACCCGCGTCTTCGTCTGTACATCTACCTCTGTTGCTCCCGGCATGTTACTCCCATGCTCCTTAATTCTTAGCAAATCCTATTCAAATTTACTGTTCATCAGCCTGCCTGTCATTGTGGCTCCACTTCCTAGTTCTATTATGACAAAATACTAATACAAAACTATAAAATATGCTACAATATTCATCTTTCTTTTGAGGGAAGCGTGGCAAACAAGATACTACAAACAAAAATATTTTCTGTTTTGTAAATTAAACACACTGCTAAAACTTCCCAATCCTATTTAATAATACAGTAGCTTGAGTGACATGTACAGGTTTCATAATAAATAGAATCAAATATCGAAGGTTTTATGTATAATAATCAAGCATAACTCAGGCCTCAGTCAAACGCTTCTTGTGATCTTTTGATGAGGTCTGCCATAAAGATAAAGTCTTCGACTGGTACTAGTAAAGTGCGCTGTTCTGACTGGCAGTGTTATATGGAGTAATTATCTTCTGGTGTAAGATTCACCCTCCTTCACCTTTGTATATCACTCCTTTACAAAAAGACCTCTGAAGACCCGAATGAAGTCTGTAAAGCACGCCATTATGAATGGCAAAATGAGAAACCACAAGAACTCACTGGCTCTCCTTTTTGATGCACATAATTGTTGGGCTCAGTTTTGAGGCCAACTGTAGTGGCGGTTAGATAAAAGAGCACGTGACCAGAGACACATCTGACATTGCCATCAGAACAGATGCATGAGCCTCTCTCAGGCTCAGTGGCCAGAAACCTAATAAGCCACACAGCATTCATTTGCCTTGGTTACTGCTTCCATTACATCACGCCATTCTATGAAGGAAAATAAATCTTTTGTATATTCTTATATTGTGCAGTGACAGGTTATATAAATATTGTGAAACAAAATACATACTTTAATCCAGATAAGTCATGGCTTGATAAACCTTGTTCTTCATATTATTATTATTGTTGTTGTTGTTGTTGGTGGTGGTGGTAGTCATGTTGTTTTTGTTTTCTTTTTAAGGTAGCATGAAAAAGACTCTTCTTCAAGAATGTCACATCATGTTTCTCCATAACTGCCTAAAAGATTAGCTTAAACCAAAACCATCTGTTCAAAAATGCTGCCAAAAGAAGGGCAAAACACAAGCATATTTTTAAAAACGCATTAAAATGAGCAAATATGAACACACATGCTGTACCAGGATCTATATTTACCTAAGATTCACAAGGCTTTTCAAGGATCCTTTGACAAAATAAAATCAATCACAGCGAGGCATCATGACAGAAAAATGGTCACTGAGGGGTCAACGTGTCTTGGGCTTCCTTCTGTAGATGTCTGCATCTCTGACACTGTCGTCACACTGGCCAAGTGCTCATTGACAGGCCTTCTTTCAAACATATGGTCTGTAAAACACACTGGCTTAGCTAGCTGGAACAAACTGACCTTGAAAGGATTCACTTTGAGAAGCACCCTGTCTCCTGAATTTAAACGACTCTTACAAAATGTCTATGGCTTTAAAAACATTGTTTATGTGAAAAGATAATAATACAGTCTTCCATTTACAGAAAAAAATGCAAAATAGAAATGTCAGAATATACCATGCATTCTGTACTAACTAAATCTAATATAAATCAAAAATCTGCTAGAACTTTAGTCTTGTGATATATCTTGTAACTTGTTGTGAATTATTAGTTTAGTTGAAAATGATGCAATACTCTGAGGTTTTGATGCTGCCATGGTAACTCCTCCAGTGTCACAAATCAGATGCCATTACAGTTAGAAGCGGAGACTGAAGTAATTGGCACCCACCTTTTTTTGTTCCTTTTTCCATAGAGCAGACGCTTCGCTTTTGATTATGCCTTAACATATTATTTTATATAACACAAATGAAAATGGGATGAACAAAATGATTGGATCCCCTACCATAATATTTTGCAGCACACCGTTTTGCAGCAATAAGTGAAATCAAATGCTTTTCGGCAGCTCTTAGCACAGCTTCTGAGCTTCACAACTGGCAATTTGGCCCGCTCTTCTTAAGAAAACCGCTTCAGTTCTCTCAGGCTTGATGGCTTTCTTCTCCCAACTGTGTTTCAGCTCTTTCCAAAGTTAAGTGTCTGCTCTGCAGAATACAGACTGAAGAACAGTAGATGCCAATTACTTTAGTCAGCTTCAACTTATTTCACTGAAAATTGAGATTCTTTTTCGAAAAGTGGGGGGGTACCAATATTTTTGGCCACATCTGTATATCCATTAGTGCAATGCCATGTATATACATGTCTACCAATGTATCTGTAAACACTTTAATAAAATTAGTTCACAAACCTAATTACCACTACAATCCCATAATGGATAAGCAGAGGAACGGTGGGACAAACATCACTAACAACTTGGTAATGCTCTGTGATGCCTCACTACGTCTGTACTGTCGCTCGGCACTCTGAATCCCACTGTGGAGTTTGCATGTCCTCCTAGCATAACAAAGGTTTCCTCCAGGGACTCCAGATTACTCCTGCAGTATAACTGGCATGTCTAAATTGCCCGTAGTATGTGTGTTCTGTGATAAGTTTCCATTCCGTCCAGGGTGTACCCCTGCCTTGTGCCCTACGCTGTCTGGCATAGGCTCCACCCAACCTCCCCGCCCGCCCCTCAAGAATATTATCACTGTCACTTGCTGAGCAGCACGTTAATTTACTCTCTGGATTCAGGTGGGGATGGCACAGTGTTATGGCGGGCTCCACTATGAATGCACACATACTGAGAATTTGTGTCAGATTTCTTTATTTTCCAGTAGAAAACTCAGTTTAAGCATGGATTTTCACAATGGAGTGTGTGAGCATCCTGTTCAACAAAAAAAAAATATATATTAACAATACATATAAACAATACAAAACAAGCTGACTATAAAATAACTTGTATAATGCAAACATCGCTGTACCTTAACTGGCAGATATGTCCATCTTAGGAGGGAATAAAGTGACGTCATACTGATGCAAGAAAAATGAATGGGGTCTTATAAACGAAGACAAATTAATACAAAGTTGGTATGTCTTTTGTTCAATTGGGAAAGTACTGACATTTTTAATTTGCCCTTGAAGAACAAACCAGAGACAACTATCACACTGATAAATTTGCAGCATGGAATGTTTTTAATTTGCATAATGAAGATGTCTAGGTGATAAAATAACCTCTGCAGATTTTTTTTTTTTTTTTTCCAGCTTGATTAAATGCTCTCACCTTGCTTTCATTCTGGGGAATTGGCATGATCAGAGAAAAGACATGGAGGACAATCAATACAAGCTGTAGCTGTTTTTAAATTAAAGCACTAGATTCCCCTACATTAGCAGGGGCCACACTTCAGTCAAATCTTCCCTCGGACTCTCAAATGTGATAAAAAAAAAAATGCATCCTATTTTTACTATAATGTAAAAAATGACTTCTTTGCACTTGAATGGACAAAAAGCCCAGTAGTTTGTTGGTGGAAAATGAGAGAAGAATTATGTTCCTTTTTGTTTAAAAGCTCATGAATTTGACAGTTTGATTTTGGCGCATTTTACTTTGTTCTTACTCATAAATCTGCCATACTTGAATGTGCATGCCATGGCATATTCAGAAGATTTTTAAGTGTCTGAAGAAATGACATATTTATACGCGGTTTTGGAGGAAAAGGGTGATGACACAGCTTCTCCAGCAGAAATTGGTGAGAGACCTTTAGCTATCCAGAAGGAAAAAATGTGTCAGGGCGTACAGCGGGGGGTTTAACGCTAACACCTCATGTCACTTAATCCTTACACTGCAGTATTGGATACGCCAAATTGTTGCAGGATCTTGATAGAAGGAATAAAAGCTAAGAAGCAAGTTGGAGAAACAGACGGGATAATTTGCAGTGCGCAAACCGCTTGGCTCCCAGTACCGAAATTGCCATAAAAATGTAAACAACAGATGCGTGACAGTGATGAGTTTCTTAGCAGCTGACAGGTGGCCTGTCACAGGTATCATATGAAGATTGCTCGTTCGATGCATGACCTGTCATTCCTAGCATTCTTCAGCTTTTAAATCAGCATAATCTTGCTTCACTCCACTCATAAGGAAGTTAGAGCACAAGTCACTTAATCGGTGTACGGAAGTGTGTGGCACAGGGGACAGGAAGTCAATCTGAATGGTAATGACTACCACACGAAGTACGGTCCTCTTTACAAAATGTGAATATGGCATAGAATATTAGAACAACAGACAAATAAATAAACAACAGCAGAAGAATAGTTTCAATATCGGTTGTATGTTGTTTGGTTTGCTGATATTTACGGTCAAAAATGTCAAATTTAACATTGGACAGTAATCAGCATGCATTTCTTGTTCGCTGTTAATAAACTGAGTAACGTCTGGAAAAATACCAGGCTGAAGTTCTGGATCAGCCCCCCACGTCTGTCACACTGCACTCTGCATCGCCTCTCTAACTTGACCTTTCCTACCAGCGATGCATGACAATGCACACACAATCCATCACCGGGCCACACCCACAGCTGCAATGCTATATGCACACCAAGGATTCATAACAGAATTATATGTATGTACAGTACAGTGGCTTGCAGAAGTTTTCAGCCCCTCTGTGAAGAGTATTCCTTCCTCTTCACCCACTTAATGTTTGAGTGCCAGCCTGGGATCCCAGTGGCTATGTATGGGAGGATGGGCTTACCTCTCGATATTGATCCTTGTTGTTTTAAGGTATTTCTAATGATTATATTTTAGGAGGGATTTAGATGTATAATTGGGTATTGTTAATATTTGTATTTAAGATGCTTTCATAGTTTTGTTTGAAGGGTTGTCCCCCCCTTATTTTTCTAATGGTTGTGCCTAATTGATTGTTCCACCCTGCTTCTGTGATGGGTGTGCCCTATTGATTTTAATTGATTGTTGTTTAAATGGGGTAGCCTTGAAGAGAAGGCTCAAGGCTCTTTTTTTCCCCCCAGATTAACAAAAGCTCAATTTTTATAAAACCTTCCTTTTTTTTGGATTTTGGTGTCTTCCCCACCACACTGGTCAATTAATTGAAGACCTGGTGAGGTTCTTCACACCCCCTTAATGTTATTTACATGAATTACAAATGATAGACACACATATTCTATCTGTCAGTATGTTTATTGCAACCTCATGGTCTCTCACAGCAAACGGTCAAAGCCAAAATCAAATAATTGATTTTGACTGACACTGTTAAAAACTCCAACAGATCTGTCACTTAGCTATTATTCTGACACTGCCTCTTATGGAAATAAATCTGAAACCCTGATTAACTTCACACAGGAAATACTAATTTAACATGACGTGTGGAGTTGTAAAACGCTGAGTTTGAAGGTTTTTAGCCTAGGAGTATGTAACCTTTCAACCTCAACTGTACCTGTGCTGCATCATTGCGTGATGATGAATACAGCACTGAGATGTCTTCCTGAATATTCTTCAAATTTTCAAAATGCTTTAAAAGAATAAACATATCAATAATGAATAGACACTGGGGAGAGACACCGAGTTTAACAACTATAATGAAATGCATTGTCACTCATTGTAAGTGAAACATTGTAAGAGGCACTCGTGTTTAGTCTGCAATCCAACGAAAAGCATATCAAACTCTGAGATATACAAAACATAACATGAATCATGAATTGTTTGTTTTTCATTAATTTTTTTTAAAACTGACTACAGGATTTCTCAATACTAAGTTCAGATTTTAAAAGCGTCATCAGTCTACGTGGACTAAACTGTGGGATGTCTACCAAAACTCAAGAATCCTTTTCTTATTCAAACTCCACCACCAAGAAAACACTATCTCTGTACCCCATTTTGCAGATGCAAACGCAGCATCTTCAAAAATGTTACACAGGACACAGCTGAGGGCTACATCATTTTGCAGCATATCTAGGTAATTACGCTACCACACACCACAGTACAGTGTACACATAAGCTTGAATCTTGGTCCTTGGTCCCTACCACTGCAACACCAACAATCGCAGATGTAAATCTCACACCTTGCCTTACCCTTGACAGTAAGTGGATTGTTTAGAGATGTAATCAGAGATGGAGGTTCCTTTCATAACTGTTCTTATAATTCATTACGTTTTAATTTTTGAGCTTTATTGAATATAGGAAAAAAAAAAAATGAAGCAACAGTATCAAATGAGAACGATCACAGCTGATAATCTTTTTAACTCATGGCCAACCTGAGTGTGCTGTCTTGACTTTCATTACCATCTATGCAAATGGGGGTGGTGGTGGGATGATTTTACCCACAAGCACGGACCCTGCCAGAGCCAGACAAATGGGTGACTGAGGTAGAAGAATGGTGGGAAGAGGGAGCAGTCTGGGTATGCATGGTGGAAGACAGTAAAATTACTGTAAGAACCGTATTCGCAGATACAATTAGGACAAATGTGATTGGTCATGTGATAAACCATCATCTATCATTAAGTGAGGGTGGCTGGAGAGTACAGGCAAGTCTACTACCAGCCATTCTGAGAATTTTCTTATGAACCAACAGCTAAGATGTGATTTCTGCAAGGGCATCCAACTGAACTGCATTTTCCAGTAGGCTACTGCTGTAGAAAGAGCAATACCTACAAAACCCTGTGGGAGTCTTTTCATGTTTCTGTTTTGCTGTCAGATCCAAAGTCTCCCTCCCTTGGGACAGAGAGGAAAATTTTCACCACTGAGAAGGAAACTGCCATTGTTGACACGGTGATTGCCAACAATGGCACAAAACCACAAGAACGTTTGTGACAGTGTAAGCAGATGACACTACATTTAGTAATGTCCAGCAGCAATTGGCAGAGCATAAAAGAAGGATGAAGCAACTGTACACTATTCCCTTTCAAAAGAATATCTCAAGGAACTTACCAATATGCCCAAGTAATAGATCTAAACATTACAGTCAGGGTTTTAAGGAAAGCTAAATGGCTAAGCACACACAGCAATGTTTTAGCTATAATTTGAATGGGTGTGATAATTAAATCATGTTTTGTTCTGTGGCTTTATTATATTATAGAGAGCTATCGAGCTTGAAGCTAGACAAACACCCCACATGTTCATTTTTGTTGAGGCTGGTTTCAACTTGGCCAACATATGCTGGCAAGGGAGGAACGCGACTGGCAGAAAAGCAACCGTGGGTGTTCCTGACCAGAGAGGATGCAGCCTCACAATGTATGCAGCAATTTCCTCTGCTTATCTCCTTCCTGGATGACCTCTATGGCAGACGCATGCCAGCTGATCAAAGAGGGAATGATGGGTAAAATCTGGAAACCTGTGTAATCATATGGGTCAATGTGGAATTTCACCTTTCCGCTGCCCACTTAGAGTGTTTTGAGGCCCATTATAGGATGCTGCCATTATTTGTCCCTCCTTACTCGCCATTCCTCAATCCCTGGCAAGGCAGGACATAAGGCACGATGTGAATGAAAACCTCTGGCCCAGTGCATACGACAGGCTTGAATAGCATTACACTGCTAGGTCTTCAGCAATGAACACATACATATAGTCTGTGTCCAGTACATATAGACAATTTTCTGAAATGTTACTGGATTCTTTATTTTTTGCATTTCATTTTTTGTATTTTTGGAATTATGGTACTGTATGTAAAAACTGTGTAAACATACAGGATACGGAGGAATATTTCTGCCTTACTGATTCATTTTGTATACGTAATGTGCTGCATTTCGTACAGTAGCAGTGTTATCCCTGCTTCGGTTTAGGTTAAAAGAAACGTTATTTCAATCTCAAAATGAAATTTTTTGTAGTGGTTTCTCGGTGTTTTTAGATCAGTGTGTTACGTGTGCCAAAGTTTCCTTGTTGGGTGGAATTGTTTCCAAGTGTTTTGGTAGAATAGGTTGATTTTGTGACAGCAGTGTCACGAGCTTTGAAACAGGGAACTCAGTACAGACACGTGCATGTAACCAATTGTAAAAAAGCTGTATGTTCAAAACACACCTGAGACAAAAACGATAATTCATGGCACTACAAAAAAGCCACACCCACATCTGTGGTGACACTGCCATAGAGAGAAAAAAATAAATAAAAAATCCACTTATAACCATAATCTGTGATGTTCGGATTGAAGAAAAGTAAAGCGACACAATGATGGCATGTCATAAAACACAGGACAATACTCTTTTTTTATTTACTTTGCAATGTAATAGTGTACATTATCATGATTGACTGCTCTTTCATTGCCAAGTCTTAAATTCCTTCCTTTGTTCCCTCATAAACAAAACTGGTGAAAAAGAAACGCAACAGGTGGTAATAGCAATGATCCATCGCTATGGAACTGGTTGCCATGCCAACAGCCAACAGACAATATAAACGGGCTATGCGTTAAAGTAACACAACACATGACCTGGTTATCTCTGTGTCACGCAGTATTTACTGACAGCCATCTGAGGTACTGTGAGACATGGGAAAACATCTCACCCCATTTCCATTAATCTTGAGCCTGTTAAATGAAAATGCCATCAGTTTCCAAAAGCCTGTAATATAACTGGCTGTTCTTAAATACCGGCTGTTACTCAGATATGGGGAATGTACCAATTTCATCATTAGTTGAGAAAATAGATTGTTGTTAATTTTCAATTACAATTGCAATTGAACTTCATTGTAATTAATTTTTTAATAATTATTTTTAAATATATATATATATATTTTTGGTTCAAAGATGAAGCTATTAATGTTGGAAATACTGCTTGCTACTGCAGGCCAGTTTATTAAAAGAGAGAAAATGATATTATTGGAAGCACTTTCCCCCCACTTTTGAAAACAAAGGTTGCTATGGAACTGTTTTTTTGGGAATGAGGGCAACCGGGAAAGCCCTGCTGCGGTGTTAAATCTGGCCTTAGAGGATAAAAATAAGCCACTCCATCTCTTATCTCCCTCAGCACTCCTTACCTTGGGATAAACTGTCGCATAACTTTTAAAAAGTTGCAGCATAGCTTTAGTCAAAATATTTATTTCCTAGAATGCAAGAATGCAAATGATTCCTAAGATAGTGTTTCAACTTCAGGCCAACAGTAGGAGTTTCCTTAAATAATGGACAACTTGGGAACCTGCTACAAAATCCAACACATCTGCAGGATATTTCTCTCTTGGCATCTGTATCATCTGCCGACATTCACATTTTCCCTACAGCTTGCTAGAAGTAAATATAAACATTTTGTACCCACATATTTGTAAAGAATACGTGAGACAATCCAAGCACAGAGACATAGAATTAATTTTAATGAGGCAAACACAAGGATTGCCAGTTGAATGACAGACAGAAAGTTGGAGCACCAGAAGAACAAACCAGGTAATCAAATCCAAATCATCATCTGGGCAAACACAGGAGCCAAAAACACAAACATAGGACTCCCTCAATATCTCACAATATCTCACAGGTGAGAGAGTCCTGAGCATTTAAAGGAATGGTGTGACTGAAAAAGGCTGCCTCAGTGCTCAGGGGAGGGGGGGGCGAGGGTAAGCAGGTGTGGCTGTGGCCTGGCTTGTTATATAAAATAAAAAAATAAATAAAAATAAAATATGAAATAAAATATGTAATGTGCAGTTTGCTAGTGAAGACATAAATTAGAACAAAAGCAAAATGACAAATAGTAGAAAATTATGATAATCATATTTTGCCTTTGTTAAAGGCCACAGTAATAAAGTAAGGCTTTCGTGGGGATTGTGCTGATATTTTCATCTCCCCTTTCATACGCAGTGTGTGTTTCTTTAAAGAAAGAGTGATGATCTGTGCTGAGTGTAATTCTTCAGAGTTGTGGGGTTTTTTAGCATTTCTTTTCGGTTTCCCACAAATGATTTGGTTGATTTTCATTTATATTACATACATATATAATGCATGAATACATGCCTTATGGACGCTCTAAGTTAGTTTCATTCTCAGTTTAGGGAGAAACCATTTTAAATATCTCATTGGAACATTCATTCCCCAAGCAATGTATTTTAAATAATTTAAAGAATTATTTCAAAGCACTGAGCATGCTAAATGATAAGCCATGTTTATACCCAGACATCAGACCTGACAGTAGTTTGTGTTTTTCTGTGGTATTCCATTGCCAGGAAATATTCCAATACTTTCAAAGACTTCCAGTGTTTCCATTCAACTACCGAGGGCAGCAATGTACAGCAATGACAACGGGTTTCAAACAGCTCGTAGGATTGCAGAAGACATTTAAGATGTTTAAAACTAGAAGTTTCCCCAAATGGGACGCAGAGACATCTGAAAAGAGACACAGGGACACCCCAAATCAATCACAGAGACACCCCAAATGGGAAGCAGAGACACCCCAAAAGGGACCCAGAGATGCCCCAAATGGGATGCGGGAATACCTCAAAAGGGATGCGGGGACACCTCAAGCTGATCACAGAGACTCCCCGAATGGGAAGGAGGGATACCTCAAATGGGACACAGGGACACTCTGAATGAGATGCAAGGATACCTCAAATAGGACATCGGGGTACCCCAAACCGGATGCGGGGACACCCCGAATGGGACACATGGGTAACCCAAATGGGAAACCGCAGGGCAAATAAACACAGTACAGGCAACTCAAATTCCCCTAACTTCATGACTTTTGAACCGTGATAGCAGACTGGGACAACTGGAAATCCACGTGAACAGAGAGATAACATGCCAATTCCACACTAACACACACATATCTGTAGCCAAAGGCATAACCCTGAATGTATGAGCCCACAGTGATATCCCCTGAGTCCCCAAACCAACCTCTGTTAGACTGTGAGGTGCATTATTTAGTGTTGGGATAAACGAGGCTGCACACCCCGGGATGGGTGGGAGCATCCCAAACTACCAAGTAATGCTGGTGCTTAATCATGGCATTCATGAAATTGCCGGGAGAAAAACTTACTGAATACTTAAATATATGCAGTTTTTCTTGACATTGTGATGGAATTAATATTTTATAAACATGTGCTCACAGACAGCATACTATATGAAAACACCTGGAACATCTCACTCTTCACCTGGTGACAGACTGTGGCAAAGAAACACAAGAATATTCGCTGCAAGAAATTCAGTTTCTCACAAGCAAATCATTTTTCAGTTCCCCAATTTATTTACTCCCTAGAATTTTGCAGTTTTGCAGACAATACAGTAATTTCCATTTTCCTTCAAATTCAAAATCTCCCAAAAAAATGTTTACTTTCATGCCATTTGTATATACATTGATGGATCTCTGAAGCAGCTTATTTTCTCTTTCCCATCTTCTATCATTTAGCTGAATCGTCAATAGCCAAAAGTGCAGGTGGCGGGTATTAAATAATATATTTGGCCCTCCAACCATTTTAGCTGAGTCACTCTGCCAACAAAGCTTTGTGCTCAGCTTCGTCTTGTTCGGCATGGTTCTGCATAGAAAAAAGAGCCGCTAATGACATAATAATAGCCCACTTTCCATCACCCCACAACAACAGTATTCCCGTTCATCCATCCATCCATCATCTAACTTCTTAAAATGGTCAGAGTCACTGAGGCCTGGAGCCTATCCCAGTCAGCAAAAGGCACAAGGCTGGGGTACACCCTAGATGGTATGCCAGTCCATCACAGAGCACATACACAGTTATACGCTAGAGGCAATTCAGAGGCGCCAGTTAGCCTAAATGTACATATTGGGACTGGGGAAGTGACCCAACAACATTTGGGAAGAACATGCAAACTCTACACAGAGCAGAAATGGGACTGGAGCCCAAAACGTTGCAAACGTGAAGCAACTGCATCACCGCACCACCGGTAATGTGGTTAATATCTTACACATGAGGGATGTGCTAGGAATTACTTTATTTTTCTGGGTCCAGATGTAGGATGCACCCATGAAGGATAATCAGGTTTGCAGACAGATTTAATGTGGATACTAATGTACAGTAACCCCTCCCCACATGTGACATTTAACATCTCATTCACAGCCATCCTTCACCCTGGGGGAGCTGATATAATGAAGGCCCACTAGTCTGTAGAGTAATTATCATACTGTAGTTTATCTCCACCCACTCTTTATGAGATTAGAACAATAACTAAGAAATACTAATTGCCCCATTATCCTCTCATTTAATACTATACATGTATAGAGTATGGCACTAAGTATGTGAAATTAATAGTAAATACTGGCAAGTAAAAATAAACACAAATGATGGCATTTGTAAAGAGTTGGTTGGATTAATTTTCAAAGGAAATCTGAGGTCATTAATATTTTTTTTAAAAATCACGTGTTGATGTAGAACCACACAAGACTTTTCCAGAATATTTTATAATGCATACTGCAATTAGACTTAAGAAATAACAAGCTCACTTATCTTGTCCTAAAGGAATACATTGACCTAGTGGATGTATGGCCAACCTTTGTAACATTGCCTGTTAGTTATTAGCTATACCCTCTCTTATCGGTGCTATTTTGCTTGTAGTGAAGCACACCCACTCTGAGAGGGTACTGTAAGTATGTTTGGTTTTCACAGTCAGCTTTCACAGCAGTGTCACAGATGCAAAAAAGGGACTTCTACCTTTCCAAAACCCTCTGCCATTTACCAAAACCTGCCTTTTTCCTTCTTTCTTTGGTGACAGGAGACGAGGTTGTGGCTTGCACAGACATACACAAATTATTCCAGTCAACTTCAGAAATCAGTGCCAACAGCCACCTAAAATTCACTAGGGCTCAGAAATAATAATAATAATAATAATAATATCTTTTTTTTAAGTGATCATGCGGTTTGAATAGTGCAAAACATCTCAGCCAGTCATATTCCAATACCATTATTAAGCTTTTCCTCTTCAGTTTTCCTTATTTACATGTTTTATTCCAAAGTGTTGCTTTTAGCCATATGGCCACAAACATATTTGTTTTTATTTAGTTGAAATTCTTTGCAACTTTGCTTTTATCAATTCTCCGATTTGAGTGCCCGCCATGCAAAATACAAATTCTCTAAAATGACTTTTGCTGAAAGTGTTTTTTTTTTTTCAAATGGCTTTTACTCAACTTCATTCCTTCATTGCAAAAACCACATTTCTGTTACTTTCAGGCCTGTTCACAAATCTGCTTTCTGTATTCTTTTTATTTGTAATTAGTTATAGCATTCCCAGCAGGAAGTCTGATTGACTTAATATTATAAGATACAACATCTGGCTATTGTAGTCTAATTGGGGAATTGAAGATTCATGGAGTGGTGCATAGACTTTAATTAGAAAATTTACCATTTACGTTAAACAGAATCCAGCGTCACTGCAAATTCCATCCATTCGTCCATTCATTCGGGTGATAAAAATATTTCATTTCCATTCTGGGACAAATTTCAGAGTGCAAAACAACTTCAAAAAGAAACAAAACATGACAATTGCTAAATAGTCCAGATTTATAAATGCCAACCACTGCAACTTGAAAAAGTAACATTCAAAAGCTTTATGATAAACACTGGATATTTTTAAACACAAAAACATGAAGAAGGTGGAAAGAGATGCCATAACTCCACAAAAAGACATTAATCAGCAGTGTGTTGATATCTTACCGTCTCATTTATGGGAAATAAAAGTGTAGTTAATACTCTGACCTGACTTTAGAATGTCTTTTTAAACAAGTGAATGACAAATAAATTAGCAATCATTCATTACTATCAATATTATTAATTTATTTTATATAGCAGCACATCTAAATCTGTGCCTGCTTAAAGTTTTGTTCCCAAAATAGTTCAAACAATGGAAAAACAAGTCATGTCATTTACTGTTCACGAATGTTTGTGATTATTTGTCGTTTTGATATCTGAAATAGTCAATAAATAATACATGCTTCACAAGTCATAAAGGTGAAAGAATTTTTTCTCAATCAAAATTATGTTGCAATCATTTCTTGCTTACATAAATACACTATTTTTTCCTGCATGGCATTTTGTGTTATTTTGTGTTATTTTACTTTTGATGCAAAACAAACATCTACTAAGAAAAATAAATCAAAAAGAATAAATGATTTCGATTATGAATTGGCTAGTGACATCTCAGCAATTTCTATGTCAGCTAGAGCTTATGTATACTGTGTATTGGGATTAACCGTGCTGTGCTTACCTTCTTGTACCGCTTGGAATGGGTTATTGGGTTCAATAAGTTTAATGGAGTGAGTTATTTTTTCACTCTGTAATAAATCGTCGTTGAGACTAAGGTCTGAGATGGCCAACTGAAAAACTTCTTCATCTCTCACAGCGTTTTCCTCAAATATGGCACCTGTTGGAGAAGTGGATTTCTCGTTAGCAACACTGATAACAATTACACAAATTGATTAATAAGTCTTTAAAAGCCTATTTAAACATTCAAATAATGTGTATGTTATAGAAATTCTTGCATATGCACAGAATGTCACTCATTTTGGTCTTTTTTATTACGGTAATCATTTCCTATACTGAGTATTGCAGTAATATGGAAAATGTTTCATATTGTTCAAGGTAATGGCAAATTGTGTAAAGTTTCATGTTTACAAAATGACTTCCTTCATTAGTTATAAATACACAGTCCTTCAATTCAATATTTATTATGATTCTAACAACTGGAAAATAGGATGTTTTCTTTGCTGATTCTTTAATTGCATAGATATCTATAAAAGAAAATGTGTTTTTAAAACATTTAGAGTTGATAAGACAGCTGATATATTAGTTTATTATAACTTTGAATGAACTGAAGAAAGTATCAACTTAAAAATGGTTTATATCCAATATATACCATATATCTGAATTAAAAAAAAATACAGCTTTAATGGTTTTATATTGATGTTGGCTACATTTCTTAGGTACTGATTCAATTATTCAGTTTGTTAATACAAGAAAAAAACATTCAAAATAATCTGCAATCCCATAATACTGCATTTCCTCCCTAATGGACGAGGATAATTTTATGATGGCATTGCCTCAATCTACATAGCAGGTCAGCTGGAGCTTGAGGACCATCAAGACACAGCTATCCATCTTTCCTCAGAGCCCCAGACGTCAGTCCCATAGATCATTTGAGCATTTGTCTGGATAAGTGCCTACAACAGCAGCTTCCGCTCCCATCCACAGGAACTGGAGGAATTCCTCCCAGAGGACTGGTGCCAGATTCCTGCAGAACCGTTCCAGACCCATACCGACTCCATGCCACACTCTGTCTGTGCCATACCGGCTGCAGGTGGTGGTCAAATAACTTAGTGAGAAATGGTTTGTTCATGTTTCCATTTCTGTGGACTCCACCTGTATGCATTTGCAACTATTCTGAGGGCCATTCGTTTAAAAATAAAACTAACTTTTGCAGATAGGTAATGTGCTCCAAATTGCAAGAATATTAATCATCAAACTCATGTTGTTGGATTAGCTTGATGGTGACTGAAAATCGCGGGGGGGGGGGTTGAAATGGTCCAAAAATGCCATTGTCTGTTCCCAAGTTCCCAAATACAATTACAATTACAATACATGTGCTTGCTAGTTTGCTCAGTTTATGCCTCTGGATATAAAGGTTTGTTTTCCTTATTGAACTATACTTTCTTCAAATGGTGTACTCATCAGTCATGCTAGTCAAAAGTTTATTTCACACATTACCTCTTACAGATACTTTTTTCTGTCTATGTATAATGTATTTTCATGAATCAAATATTGCTGAAATACAAAGTTTTTAGGAAACAGGTGATAGGGAGAAAAATATTGTAATAATGTATAAATGTATTAAGAAAGTGGAGGCAAACTATTTTGTAATGCTTCAAAAAATTGCCTGATACTGTGATGTATCACCTGCATTTGTTTGTTTGTTTAATATCAGTTCGGCTTACGTAAACTCCATGGAACAAAGACAAAAAAATCTGTCTTATAAGAAATGTAGCAGCAGACTCGCTTTAAAAGCACTATATTTAATCAGTATTTGGGTAAGAAATCTTGAACTTCAAAGAAGATCAATGGCTTGTGTTAATGGACCTACACAACTACTGTTTGAGATTGCATAGGGAGCGTTTTGAAGAATGCTACATGTTACAGTTCAGAAAAGACTTTATACGAGATGGTTTTACAGAATCTCTCCGACCGTTCACACGCCTTTGCATAAAGACAATGCACATCTAGTTTATAATATCGTAGATGCAATGTGTGTATCTGTTCAGAAATTGTTTCATTTGAAAGGAGCCATCCGGCTGTCGCTGGCTTCTGTGTCTCCGTGGTGTTACACTGCATTTGCTTCTTGTCTTTATCTGTGTGATAGGGCGCACGGGACAAATTCGTGCTAATCCATTGTGAGTGTTAATTACTGATCCGAAAATGAAACGAAAAATGAAAACTGGGTTTGGCACGTAGAGTAGTTGTAAAAGTAGAGACCGGAATATGGCCCTTGCCAAGTGTGTGCTTCGGCTGATGCGTGAGGATGAATGAGGGTTTTTTTTTAAGAAGCCGTGCTGATCTGCTGAAAACTAATCGACGCTTCATGTAATATGATTGTAATCTGAAGCTTAACTCGTACCGCTTTTTCATCTCTTACAGTTTTAATGCACGCACACATCCCGAATTATCATTAGTAATACGAAGAATCATCATCATCATCACCATCCATCCGCTTCTCCTGGTCAGGGTCGCGGAGAGAGTATTAGTAATCCCCTCCTACGTTTTCGGTCTACCGCTGTTAACTTCTGCTTAACTTTCCCATTCTATTCATTAGCACTAATTAGATAATCAGTTTTACTTTTTTTTTTTTTTTTTATGTATAAAGGTCGTCTCCTTACATCTCCAGCGTCCCAGTGAATGGTTTTAGCCATCTAAAATACCGGCCGGCGGTGATAAAAGACGTATTTTTCATGCAGGAATAGCTGCTTTAAAGTGTAAAGTATACTGTGTAAGTATAAAGACAAAGAATGACTTTCTTTACCGATTTCTTTTGGAGCTATATATAGTGTCTTCATTAATATTTCTCTCACGTTCAGTACAAAGTTCAAGCTTCTAGGTGGCGATGCTGCATTCCTGAAGCGTAACACACACACACACACATCCATTTATGTGAGCGTATTTAAAGGCTAGAATTACAAATACCTCCCATAGGTGAACTCCTTGCCGCTCCTGTGTTTCTTTTGCTGCGATCATCGAAGGCGCACTTTTGAAGACACTTCAGAAACCATGTCATTTGAATCGTAACTCAGAGAAATTAGACGTCTAACATGTTTGACTCCACTTAAACGAGCGCATTACGCCGATCTGTGATTAGGGTACAGAGCAGCCGTGAGAAGATCAGTGTGTACGCCTGATTGATATGCATGAACTCACATGTCAATATCAGTTCATGTTTAATCACACAGAGGCTGGCACGTTAGTAGCGATTACATACGTTCTGCTTCATACAAACACGCTGATGCTGTCCTACTGTACGGTCACCGGCGCCGGTGATTCTTACCGATGTGAATGATGGAGTCTGCTTCTGCTGAACTGGACTGCAATATCCAAAGGAAAAGGGTGGCTAGAAGCAATTCCATCTCCTTCTACCAAAGCAGTTCATCCAAGCTCCTTTGGCGGTCCGGAATCCAATATGGAACAAAAAGTGGGAATATTTTTTTTTTTTTTTTACTACAGCAGCAATATTCGGTGCATAAAGAAAAGCCAGCAATAAGTATTGGAAAAAAAAAAAAAAACAGCAGCAATGTATTTCAGGGGGATGCGCGTTAAAGTACAGGAGGGATGCAGTGTGGATGGACGCACACAGGTAAATCCCACTTTAGAGGTTGTCTCATGGAAGCGATCACACGGTCTGAGACATTGCAAACTGCGGAGGACGGACACCCCCCAGGACTGAGCTTCGCCTGCTGCCTCCTTCTCTGGCTCCCTCTCTCGCACCACGTGACTGCAGAGACTTTCGACACCATTTAACTGTCCGAGGTAGAAATACAGTTTATACAGGGCGGACATGGAGGGACACCGAGACAGCATCAGGGTGCTGGGTCAAAGCGAAAGAGACACTGCGTTATCAGGCTCCAAACACAATGCTGTCCATCGAGTCAGTATTGAAACAGATTTGCGAATATTTCATTATTACTATGTGTTCTTTATTCGCTCCAGGTTGTCCTTGTCAGTTGCATTCAGTGGTCTGCCTTGAGTAACGAATGTGATTTCTTTAGAAATTGCATGCATGAGCAAAAAAAATGAATAAAAAAGTTCTATGTAACTGCAATTAGGAATCTCTGCGGTTGGAAGGAGCGCTCAGCACACAGTTTACAGTTTAAGTGCGACTTGTTGGATGATTTTGTAAGGAGAACCTAAGGATTTAAGAATTTCGGCTGTGAAAATAAATGCCGCGGAAAACAAATGAATGGAAATCATTTCTTAGAGTTTTCCCTCGACGTGAGGCTTACTAATAAATATAATGGATTGTAAGAACCCGACGAGCTCTTAGATTGAAGAAAGAGGAAAGAATTGGATTGCCAACAGAAGAATACTATTTTTCACTGACGGAAATGATTCTTATAATTTAACTGATCCGTAAAGATGTATTCATTGAAAAAGGAAGGTACAATATATGTGTCTTTTGCTGGTAGTGCTAATGTCTAGAACTGCATGTAGCCTATTTGAATGAGTTGTACAAATATGATGTAATCCTGTCCCGTGTTATAAAGGAGAAAATTCGTAAGTACATTGTGCCTTCTATTTTAAATTCAAAATGACATTTGTACAGTCGCTCAGTATCTGGGTTTAGATATGAAACTAATGTACACCAGCATTTGTTTGTAAACTGCGGTGAATTGCGAGAGTGTTTGCATTCAGAACATTTCAGAGGCGCTGGGGGGGGGTCGTGATATTGTTGGTAGCAAGACAACACATAAAACATAGGACTAAAACTGACACTTGACTGCAACAAGAAGCCATGAAAAGGATTTACGAAAAATATACGTTTGGTTACGTGTGTACTGAATATAACGAAGACTGCTAGAAGACAAGGAAACGCGCGATATTCTTATTCTTACAATTAAAGGATATTTCTTGCGACACTATATGAAACGGAAATATCCATTGATTGTTTGACTAAGTATGTCACGTCACCGAATAAATTTCAACACCCCGGAAACATGGACCGCTGACTTTCCAGTCTTCTCTACTCAATGAAACGGTGATCATTTCAGTATCGGTTGGACACTTGGTTTATGTTACGTTTTTCTCACATCCGTTAGTGAACATTAAAGTTAAAATCAAAATTAGCAGCAAATTAATGTTCAATATTACCCTTTAAATCATTTATACGATAATATATTCAATATTGCCCAGCTATAACTCTGTTCCACTAAAATGAAGATTGGATCATTAAAATTCTAGTAAAACTTTAGAAATGTTTAACATAGATATTATGTTCGACAATCACATTCATTGAGGGTCGACGAAGTCCAGCAATTTCATAAAACAGTTTATCACTTTAGTAAGCTGGTCAAGGAAAATGTTTATCAAACACTATCCATCCATTTATCTTCAAATTGCTGTTCCCAGATAACAAATAAAATAGGGCATTAGAACAACCAGGACAGGATGACGTTCATTTGCATGGCACACAATCACACAACCACACACTGGGCCGTATTCTCCCTTCGACTCATTAGTTTTTGAGTTTGCACTGCCTTTTTTGCAAGACCGCCTTCATTCTAAACAGACTTAAGGGCCTGACGGGAGAATACGGCACATTATGAGCAATATGGAGATACCAGTCCATCTAACTGCTTGTTTTTTGGACCAGAGGAGGAATCCAGCATAGCCAAAAAAACTCGTGCAAACACTGGGAGAACATGCAAAATCCTGGGGTGGGATTCGAATCTTCAACCCTGGACATGCATGGCAGCAGCATTACCCACTGTATGCTCTGCAAGTCTCGTTAAATGATTAAAAAAAAAAAAAAAACATCCAATGGAAGTTATTACTAAGGAAGCAAGGTGTTACTGATTAGATTCACATATAAATACTCTACAATAATAGGACATATGAGGGGTCAAAGAACTTACATTGAATATCAGGTATGAATGCGTGTTTTGGAGGAGAGTGGGAGCATGGATGTCTTCAGGGGGCATTGTAGTGCCTGATGGCTGGGGTGGTGAGTAGCAACTTGGGAGTAGCATGCTAGTATCATTGTAGTGCCTGATGGCTGGGGTGGCGAGTAGCACCTTGGGAGTAGCATGCTAGTATCATTGTAGTGCCTGATGGCTGGGGTGGCGAGTAGCACCTTGGGAGTAGCATGCTAGTATCATTGTAGTGCCTGATGGTTGGCGTGGCGAGTAGCACCTTGGGAGTAGCATGCTAACATCTGATTACAGTTGGTAGAAAGGATCCCCAGTAGCTCTTCTATCACAGGGTGCTGGAATAAGCCGGTGGCTAAAAGGGGAGGGCAGAATTGTTTTGAATGTTGTCCAGATTTTCCAACATCCTCTTCTCCACAACTGCCTCCAGTGGATCCAGGGTCAGTTCAGGGTCCAGGGTCATTCTGAAAATTTCTCTTGTTTTGCATGCTTGGTCTAGTTGCATATTCAAGTTGCCACTTCATGTAAATAGCATAACTTTGCTGTAAAATGTAAGATGATGTAATGTATGATGCCTGCCAAACAAAAAAAATATATATTTTCACTCATTCTGCTGAGTGCTGGCGGGGTCACTTTATGAGGTTGGGTCAAAAAGGGTAAATGCTTGACACCTACCCCCCCCACACACACAGACACACACATGTGCGCACACACAGAGCATCTTTCCAAAATATAGGCATAAAAATCCAAATTCTGCTAAGCAATGAAGTTTGAAATATCCTCAAAACAATCAAAACTGTGCTTACTTTTCAAAGTACATCTTCTGTTTACAATAATTCTTCCACATAAACAAAGAAACAAAACAGAGTTTATTGAGAGTAACTGTTCTAATTCTTAAACTTTGTAATTAATTGCTAACTAATTAGCCACTAATTAAAATAAGCAAAGGAATATTTTCTGACTTGTGGCTGCATTAATACTGCATATTTAAAATAAAGAAAGCAACAACATACAGTATAGGGAGAGGCCAAGTAAAAGATGTTAACCTCTTGTCATACTTCTCAGGAGACAGGTGTTTAAATTATGCATGTTTCGTCTTCACATAATGAAAGTCAGAGGGCAGGGAAGCAAAAATGAGAAAAATAAGATCAACAATGCTTGTGTGTGCTGAATCTTATGTTCCCAACAAGCCTCCTCATTCCAAAGTTATGAATTTTACAAGTTAGAAAATAAAAATAAGTATTTGTGCTGAGGTGTCCAGGTGTGAAAGACAGACTTACATTCCACAAAGCAGTAAGAGGAACATTTGAAAAACTGTACCACAGATTTCAAAATGCCTTCTTACTTTCAATAAAGTTAATATATCAAATATATATGAATATTTCATTACCATTTTAACACATTTGCTTTGAAAAAATGAAAAACTATTTCATTCTAACAAGACACGTTAGCAAAAGCAATGAAACCTCAATCTATAAAGCTTGTTTGTCAGAGAAAATTGCTGTATGTTGAACCAGGGTTAAGTTCATATTTGGTATAGGTTTGGTATAATAATGACACAAAATACAAGCACTTAGAGTAAAATGTGTTCTTTCACGGTAGTAAACCAGTCGCCAAATAAAAGTAATGTTAACTACACCAACAGAGAAATGTTATAAGTTTTCTAGGAGCATCATTCCTGATGGACAGGAAATTGAAAATTGTTGTTATGTATGTGTGTATGGATGGATGGATGGATGGATGGATCTCCCAAACCCCTATTGCAGTTGAGGACTGAGGACTGAAAGGCCCATTTCAGTCTTCCTCTTTCATCCATCCTCTGTTGCTACTAATGCACATCAACACTTTAACTTATTTATATTACTAGTACATAGACAAGACACCAAACTATATAAGTATGCTAATTAGATTTTAATTTAATCACTTGTGCAATAGCAATTCTGATTACTCTGTTCTTACTGGTCTACTTGCATTTGAGTGTTTGTTCTATGTACATATTTGGAGATGTTTAATTTTGTTTTTATGTCTTTATGTATATTTATCCTAGGTCATTTTTGCTGTTTTTTTGTGAATTTCATTGTAGCAATATAATGACAATAAAGTCTTGTCTTAGTTTATGGATGGATGGATGGATGGATGGATATTCAATCAAGGTTACACTAAACTGCTTCAGCTTACCAACAGACTCTCTCATTTGCATAAGAGTCAGCCAATATATGAAAAACCTACTTTTGTACAACCAATCCAGATCACAGCCCATGATGGATTGAGTCACCCTTGCTTCAAGCTTACCGGGCACTATTATGTTTATTTATGGACAGAAGTTACACAAAAGGTTTTGGGAAATCTTTCTAGATTGCATACATTTTACTGCTGTTTTTTTAAAATCTTTCCAATGGCCACTTGTCTGACTTTTGCTTTTATGAAACACTTCACGTCCAAATGAATTCTTAAAACATTTTCACCAGCCTATTAATGGAGAACTTAAAACTGAGACCTAAATCTACTTTAGATAGCTTGCATTTTTGTTGTGTAAGCCCAGCTAAGGAATTTCAGTGCTTCCATACTGTCAATTGTCATTGATATATTGACAATAAAAATAACAATACAGTCTCATCAATAGAGTACTGAGTGTACAGTTTGCCATTTTGCTTTGGTCAATGAAGGGGGAATTTTATTGTCATATGAACATCAGTCACAACATTAACAGTTCACTGAAGTTATTTCTTTTTATTCTTCAAGGAAATTCTGCATCATTCTCCCAAAGACAAAGTTGATTTAGATAAATTGACTGTCAGATTGAAACAGCAGAGTCACTTATAAGGCCCAGTCCATTGAAGAAATCAGATGAGATCAAATGCCACAATCCATCTTTTTCCATAGTAATAATCTGTAATAATTTGAATTTCAGCAATTATATCCTGTTCTTGATATTTATTGAACTATAGCAGGCATTTCTTTGCTTTCATTTCCAATGTGATGTCCCTTTAGGAAGAAAAAAATGTCTTCATGTCAATTACCAAGTAATCATCAAAATTTTCTTCCTTAATAGCAGTCTATTGTTCTCCATTGAGTTGCCAGTGAAAGTATCATATCTCAAACAGGTTCATTTTTAGACTGCATGACTGTTCTTGATGAATATGCATTCCATAAATGTCAATACAACTTGATAAAATTCAGTGATGCAAAAATGAATTGTTTCAGAAATTGATACAATAATTCCAGTATTGGCCACTTGGAGGTGTGACATTCACTGAAAACAAATATTAATTTAAGCAGTGGTCGTCATCCCAGTCCTCAGGGACCTCAACCAGTCCACAGTTTTGTTATGTTCCACAACCGACATACCTGAGCTTACTTGTCATTTGCTGATAGCGTCCTTGATTACCTGGCTTAGGCGTGCAGGTGGTGGACAAGAACAAAATTGTGGACTGGCTGGGGTCTCTGAGAACTGGGTTGAGCACCACTGAATTGTAGTTTTCAGATTATAATCTGTGACTGACACAACAATTCCTAGAATGGATGCAGTGAGTAAAAATCAAGCTGACATTCTAAAGTCAAGTATGCAGTTAAAATATTTTAAAACTTGATACAGCAAGTGGATGTTCTCAAGTCAGCTAGCCATTTTACAGAAGTTGCATATGAAAACTTCCTGATCGTAAGAGAAAGAGTAAATTCTGCATGGAAAATACCAGACAGCTTAAATTAAATGCTGTCATTATATTTAAGTGAAGGCAATAAATTGCAGAATTGCACAACTCGTTATTTGGTTGAGAAACGGCATAAAAATTAAAATAATAAAAAATTGCATTGATGTATTTTGATATATGTCAGTAATATATTCATTCCGACCAACAAAAGTGCCTGCTTCAAGCTGTAAGCAAAATTAAAGGTTATTAAATTCACTTTCTTACCTGCTATGCATAAATAGGCAGAACTTTTATAGATTTAGAATAATCTCAGATAAAGATTTTTTTTTATTTTTCTTTTCAGTCTTTTGATGTTGGTCATTGGAGATAAAAGTCAGAAATAGGTTTACAAGTTTTTCTGGAAAATATGCAGAAAATTAGTGTCACAATTAACCAGAATCTAACTCCAAAAAAACACAAGATACAATGCACTTTGTCAGACCATTGTCAATCCATTAAAGGGCACTTGGGCTCTTTTTGATTGTAGGAGGAAAATGGATTATCCAGGGAAAAAATGCGTGCAAAAATCATCAAAAGATCAGACAGAGAACTGAGTCCATGACATTGCTGAAAGGGTAAGACAACGATGTTACCTACTGAGTGACCACACCGCCATATTCACATGCCATTTCTGTCAATTAGGCAGTCTACATGTGTCAATGGTGCCATGTGACTTTAAGACTCTGTTTGCAGATATCCAGAAAGCAGACAGTCAACAGAGGAAGTGTAGACCACTTTTCAGAGCAGGGAATGAATAAAGAGCCCACACATACACCAGCAGAGGTAGAATTCAAACTCTGAACCCTGAAAATGAGCAGTAACAGTGGTACTCGCTGAGTCACGGGGTCTGAGCGTAGTGCCATTGTCACCAGGAAGAAGTCTCTTTTAGCCATGTTTCAGTGATCCACATATGTACTCTGTACATTTCTGAGCTATTATAGTGATCCAGTCTTACAAGTATAACGTTAATGGATATTCATACTGCATTAAAGTAGGCTTGGGAGTATTTGCATTGCCATGTTACATGAGAACTCAAAGAGCCATTTAAAAACTGGAATTGAAAAGCATTATGGGCACCAATCAAACAACAACAGACATTTCCATGATAATTCAATTAGAACTGTTTTGTTCAATGACCTTTCCTACTCTGCCAGCAAAATGTGATATTGTGTGTGTAGCAATATAAAACACACACTCCTCATTTTCAAAAGAATGCTAAGGGGCATGACGTATTCTTACTAGATTTGTTTTTTTGATACTGTTTTATATTTTATATTTTTATGTTTTTGATCATCCTTTCAACCGAATTAAGAAAAAAAAATCAGTCCAATACATTTATTTTTACTTGGTGGAACTATTTTTTTTTTAGGAATACAAACTGACGTCCAGTTTCACCAGAAGAAAGTCTGTTATTTTGTAAAATTACATTTGGATCTGCCAATTCTATGTATACACACTCTGTGTTTAGTCACCCTCGTCCTCTTAGAGTCCAGAAAAAGGAACAATAATTAAATGTGTTTTTTTTTCATTAAATTTATGACAGTTAATAAATAGTCACGACAATATTCTCCTAATAATACAGGAATGTTTCTGAGGTACTCAAAACACAGCGGAGAGGCAACCAGGACATGGTGTAACTACATTTAAAAATCAATAAATGTACATTTGAACAGATGTTCAGGTCTGTATTATGACAGTATCCCTTTTGGAGCAGAAGAGCATAGTTGACATTAAGCCCCCAGGAAAAAGTCTGGCAAAGCAGTCCAGTTGAATGGGTTTCTAAAGGACAGAACACAGCCAATAGTGACCATATTTCACAGCTACAAAGAAAATAATGCAGCAGGTCAACAAGTTAAAAACACCAGCATCTACAACAGCATTTACAGTGTTAATTTATCATGCTTATCATTAGGAAAGCTCAGTTTCCAATATTTCGGACATCTTTCCAAGTATATTTCAAGTAAATAGTATCGCAGTTTTTCAGTCATAAAGCCAATATTATACTTAAATTATTGCACAGAAATACATTTCATGTGCTTATTTTCAAGTGAGGGTGTGTGGGTAAAATACCACTAACAGCTGGGTGGTGGATCCGATTGCAGAGCACAAGAGGCACGTAGCCAAGTTTAGGAGGTGAAATAGAGCAAACTTTACTGACAGAAATCAGGGAACAAGGGAGAACCGGGATACATAAGGAAAACTTGAGGAAACGTGAGGAAACTAAGGCACAGGCCGCTGTGAACAAATCACAGCGTTTGGGGTCGTTTCAATGACCAAGCACAGGTGGTAGGGCTGATGGAGATGATGGGACAACTGGGGTAGGTATGATTGGAAAACCTATAGGCAGTCTCTAGGCAGAGCCGGGGTAACTGCCAGTCGCATGCAGAAGTGACATGATGAAAAACGCATCCAAGCAACCAAGCAGTCTGAGCACAAGCCCAGGAAGAGTAGAAGGAAGGAAGAATCTGGGAACATGAGACAGAAGCTGAAACCAAGAGCAGAAAGCAAAGAGAATGGGCAGTGGTGCCAGCTGGGAGTTTTAAGGATCAAGGTGAAATCGACAAGACCTATGCTGGTGAATGGAGACCGGAATGTCAAAGTAGGGAGATGTGAAATACAATTGACTGGCTGAATTTGGAAAAAGAAACAGAAGGCATCCTCTATGAATCTATCCATTTTCCAAGCCTCTTATCCTATGCAGGATTGCCTGAGGTCTGGCACCAATCAGCCTTAACCACGCATCTTGGGCTGCAGGTGGAAACCTAAGTATCCAGATGAAGCCTGTGGAGAACATGCAGACTTCATGCACACAGACCAGAGGTGGGATTCCAACCCGCAACCCAGGAGATGTGAGGCAATAATGCTAACCACCGATCCATCATGCCACCTTACATAAAGTCAAGAATCATTTTACCACATTCTTCAAGCAACCAACGTGTTCTCATTACACCTGGCCATCACCAGATGAAGTTCACAGAAATCAAACATATTATATTCTCAGCGCCAAACATTGGAAGAGCTCAACTCAAATTGCAAAGACGTGACCTGGAGCAGATTACAGAACAGATTATGAATTATTTATGTGCAAACTCCAATTGAAGCAAAAGAGGGACAACGTGGCTTTCCAAGACACGATTTGGAGAATATACCCACTGACTTCAAGTAAAACACCAAAATCTGATATGAGAGGGATGGCAAAATGAGGCAGACAGTCACTCTGAAGGAGCTAAAGAGAAGAGTGAAGAGGGGAGTGAAGGTTCAACAGTCAACAATTTCATGAGCTGTGCATAATGCTGGCTTGCATGGGGAAGAAACCATTATTTAAGAAGAGTCAAATGAAAGCATGTCTGGAATTTGGCAGAAGGTGAGAGAGTGACCCAGCTAACATGGAACAAGGTTTTGTGGTCAAAAACCTCCACCAAAATTCAAAATGCTACATGCGGCACTAACCTAACATGGCCCATGCCTCAATCCGCACCATCTTTATCGTGAAGGATAGTGGTGACAACATCAGACAGGATGGGCATCTTTTCGAAACTGAAGGAAGATTCGATGGTGCAAAATACAGGGGGATATGACAGGATCACCTGCTTCAATCTGGAAAAAACACCAAAGCTTGGGAAAACTTTCCCCTTTCAGCAGGAATCTGATCCTACAAGCACAAGGCCAAATCAAAACTGGAGTGGTCGAAAAAGGTGAATGTTCTACAATGGCCAAGTCAAAGCCCAGATATGGATCCACAGAGAATCTGTGGCATTCTTTAAAAATGGCAGTGAACAAGTGACATCCCACTAGCCTGAAGGACCTAGAGCAAGTCTGCCTTGAATAATGGATAAAAATCACCTCTGATCCATGTAAAAAGTTTGGTAGCTACTTAGTCCTAAAAACTTAGAGCTATTATTGCAGAAAATAGTGAATCAATAATATACTGAAATCTTTATTAATTCAGAAAACTCTGATAAAACTCACATAAAATCCCGAGAGGCCAAATGCATACAAAGACACACACACTTTGCTCAGAAAGGAAACGGACATATAAAAAGAATTTTGGATATAATGTACGGTATGACAATACTGTTGGTTTTTCAGAACAAACGAGAAAAAATGCTAATGTTGATAAAAGCTTTAAAATATGCGAAAATATCCTTACTGTTTTTTCTCTCGCCTACTTTTGTTCTTGAGAGGAGTCAAGCAGAGGCAACAATTATTAAAGATCTGCAGGAGATGCTGTGTAAAGAGAGAGATTAGAGATGGACTATAAGTTTGACTCATTACATCAGGATAAACCCTCGTTTAATGCGATTAGTTCCTTCAAATATCATTACATATTGCCGTGTTTGTCTTTTTCAGAATTGTTTAACATATCAGTGTGGCAGAACAGTTGAATTTTGCTACACAAATGTTTTTAGTTCCTTGCAATGCTATGAAAACCCCAGAGAGGCATCAACATTTGCATTAATATGTAGGTAATTTGCAAACTCTTGCAAACTACGTCCCCTGCAGGATAAAATGATTAAAGACCTCCGCTCTGAGAATGATGATAATCCACAGGTTTGCAGCACACAACCACTCAAATGGAGTGGCTTCACGCTCTCTAGACCAAGTCATACTGCTTTTCATGTAGAGTCAGCACAAGTCTGCAATGTAATATTGGCAGAAATGCGGAGAATCTCTGCCATAGCTTAGAACATTGTAGCCTTTGTAGTAGTAGTGTTCAATAGAACAAAGTAAATGCTAAAAGCATTTAGTTTGTCTGCACTCTGATTTGACCTTGGCTCCCTGAATGCCCAGAAGTACGTAATTTTGTACTTGGACAAAATCATTATGCATGAGCCAGAAGTACAATATGGCAGAGCACACTGATATAGTGAAAGTAAAATTTTATCTAGAGTAAAGAATATGGAAGTATTCTGTAGATTGTAAGTAATAAAGATTTTTTATATGTAGATTACTTAATATGGCTTATTTAACATTTTGTTTCACATGTAGACAAGATTAATGTTAAATTTGACATAAAAGCATATAAAGAACATATTTTACAGAATTCTGCAGTATTCTGCAGTTACAGGACTGGCTTCTCTCAGGCCAAAGTTCAGCTGGATATGGTCTCTACATGAATCTCTCTAATGACGCATGATAATAAAAAGACGGGTCAAGTCCCTGAAATGGGGGGGGGGGGTGTTTTTGCTTAAGCCATTTTGTCAGATCAGTTGACAGCTGATGCTATGCATCACATGCCTTAGGTCTGTACCAGTGTCAGCCCAGTGAAATTTCCAGCCTTGTCAGCTGGACTGTGGGAACCGTTAAAGAATGGGTCTCCTGGCACTGAAGATCAGAGGTTGCACTGAAATGACAACTATCTATTTCCGGATTGTATCTCACTGTAATAAAAAATGTGTCGTAATATCCAGAACTCTTAGGTCATGTGTTTGACTTATAAAGACCTACAATCCAGCTCTCACAACAGTCATCATTATAGAATATTTAACCAATTTTCTTAAGCAACAACAAGTGTATGTTTAAGAGTGGCCCCATGAGTACCGGTTACATTGCTCAGATTTTCTCAATGGTTCTGCAGTACAGTGTCAGTGTCATCCAATATTTGTCATACAGACACCATGTGGTTTAGGCTGACTAATTACTTTAAATTGCCCTTAGTGTCTGATTGTGTGAGTATGTGTATATACATACCCTGTGATGGCTTGGCCTCTAATCCTTGTGCCCAAGCTGCCTAGCATATACTCCAGGCTCCCTTAACTTCCAGAGTGGAAGTTGGACTAAATTAATCCAATTTTTATACAACTGATTTCCACCATCACATAAATACCAAAATGCAGAGAGGGTGCACACGTAACTTCTGCATGTCTGGTTCTCAGCATCAAGAATGGAGGACACAGTGTTAAGGTCTGAAAAGGTGTTCCTAGTGAGAGAGTTGGTGATCTTTACCAAAATCAGTCACTACCAGCAGTCCATCAGTCTGACAGGCAGTCCTTCACTCCCGATAATGAGCTAAAAGAGACCTCAAGATTGGAAACAATTTTACCATTAGAAGATGGATGGATGGACAAATTCATTTAACACAGCAAATGTAGTTAGCTTTGAAATAACCTGTTTTTCTCAGTTTTGATATATTTACCATTAAATCAACTAGAATATCCTACAAAAGAGACTTTTGCTTACCAAGTAAGAATCATTAAACTACTTTCCACTTAATATAATTCATTTCTTCCATTTACTTGCCTATGCAGCAGCTACTCCTGGACTGTCATTAAATACCATAATTGTAAAAAGTACTCAATAAAAATCCAGTTTCTAGGTGTAGGCAAGATTAAGACAAGTACACTGGAGTTCTATGACAGTTAATGAGTATCCAATCCCTCTTGTTAATTCAACAACTGCAATTAATACTTTTCACCTATCATTGTGTTTCTGATTTGAGTGTTATATGGCCCAGTTCAATAACAGGTCCAGTATCTGAAAATGCTATCCTATTAAAGTTTCTCTTTAATCACATTAACCGGCAGTTATCACGTCCCTATCATATTAGACTACAGACATAATCCATAAAGACATGGTGATATGATACTGCTTTACTGCTAGTGATAATGGCAAGTTTATCCTGGACAACATGTTCTCATTTATGAAAAAAAAAATGCTTGTTCTGTTTTTAAACAGATTGTACAAAGTCAAGCGCTGGATGTGTTGTGCTTAAGCATGCAATCTTTAGGAGGAGTTCAGGAACTTCAGTTGTTTAAGTGATTATCACAGTTATTACCCTTTATTGAACTTATATAACCTGTCAAATTCTGTGCCTGATAAAATTCTGTCCATTCAACTTTAGCTATTATAAGACGTCATGACTATAATTTATTTCTGAGTTTGATTTCCGTTTTAGTTTATCCTGCTGCTTTTGTTAAACTTATTTCCATTCTTGTTTCTATTTTTATGTCACATAGCATTTTTCACCATCACACCCTCACCATTATTGAGATAACCTGGTTGATGAACTGCTGTCTTTTTATCTGTTACACTTGACTACCGTCAAAATGCTTCCAAAGTAAAACTAGTCAAACTACTAATTTTGGGTGACTGAAATTGAAAATGTTGTGTTAACAGCGCGATAATTTCTGTTATGTGTGTGGTGAATTGACTTTTGCATTGCCAAGACATTGCAGCGATGGAGAAAAGGAGCTCATTAGTCCTTGAAGATTATTGCAGGATAGTAACAAGAGATGATGAATACAAGAGAAAAGCCTGGAAACACTGAGTGGATAATGAGTGAGGACTAATGTATACGCTTTGAATATAAGTATTCATATTTTGCCATTTGTTGCATAATACAATTTAATAAAGTGTAATGAATTCTATTTACTTTTTAAGTGTTTTATTAGAATATATACTAAAACAGGATGTACAACAACCAAAAAAACATAAAAACGCAATAATAATAAAAACTCTAATTGCTACAAAATAGTCACACAAAATATCAAAGCTTAAATATCTCAAAAATAATCAATTGTTTTAATGGTCCTTTTTGAATTCAGCTTGTGAAAATTGACCAAGGATATCAGATGATATCTCAGAAATAGACGTCTTTGGGAAGATTGTACAACTGTGTTATAAAACGACTGTATTTCATTCTTTATGAATTAGGATGCATGGAAAGGCATTGCTTCTTGGACCCAGATCGCTGAAATGTACGCACAATCTGCTTGAAGGACCATCAAAGTGTTCCTAATTGCTCTGTTTTATTCGTTATCCTTGTTAATGGGTCTACAACCTTGGGGCCTGACTGATTTAGATTAAAGGAGTCACAGAATCTGAGGAAAAATGCTGAGAACTCTTTGTACCAGTAACCAAATCTACTTGCATATGTAAACATCTCATATGCATAGGTCCAGGGCCAGGAGAACACTGACTCGTCATGTGGGTGTTTTCCTAGTTTCGGTACCATATATGTTAATGCAAGGTGTTGAAACTGTGATATCACATAATGGACATGATGTATCTGTGATGAATACACAGATTGGGAACACGTGCAGAGCAGGGTTATTTAATCGTGCAAAACAGGCAGGGTCAAAGCCAAAACAGACAATATTTCCAAAAAACCAGAGGGACATCCAAAAGGTAGTTGTGGTCAAAAGCAAATGATCAAAATTTAGAACAAGGCAATCAGAACAGCAAACAAATCAAAGGGAAAAGAGAAGATTGAGAATGAGCAGACATCATACACTGGCAAACTTCACAGTGGTAACAAAACACAGTAAGGGTTTTGAAGTGCAATACCTCACAGTGAGGCAGGGGAATTTGATGTAATTTAAAGACTTGCTTTAATTGGGAAAAACTGGGTTCAGTTTTCAGGTGATGCGGGACGAAGGTAAGCTGGTCCTGGCTGGCTTGACATGGGTGTGAGAGTATCAAAAAAATGTGATCGTTGGGATGGACTTCAACGGGAGAGAAATTTGAGTTGCCTGATGGGACACTCTTTTCCATTGGGACTATTTTTTTTTAACTTTTAGTTAGCCTTCATCATCTTCTCAATAATCAATGTTAGAATATTAGATACTTGTGCAGGAGTTCTTTTACGGTACCATGGCCTTGGATTTGGAGGTGCTGATTTTCATTCCTGCCACTTCACACTCAGCATCAAGTGCATACTGGTGCTGCAGGTTCGAAGCCAAAGCGGCGATGTCATTTTTAACCTGGCCTATACTGTAAGACAGTGTCTTCATGTCCTGTCAATAAAAATTAGAGCAAGCTTCCAAAATTCACTACGTCCATGGAATACGTCTATGAGAAAACAGAGATTATTTTTGTCTTTGTGCTATTGAGATATGCAGTAAATTAACTTTCATTTTGAGCTTTACTATTAATGATGGCATATCACATATAATGAGGCTGAAAAACAGAAGGTCATTGGTAGACTGGTAAAAAACCACAGAAAAGGGACTGGCTGAGTTCTGCAAATTTGCTCTTCACTTACAAAGAGGAGTGGTGAGAAGATGAGCCTTAACGAGGTTAATACCCTCTCTAAATGGCTTTTGATTTTGTGCCAAGGTTGCTGACACAACTTTTACTGCATTCATACAGGGACTGAACAGACACAAAAGCACACAATAGAGGCACTGGTGCCCCACATTCCTCTGGAACCTTCCACCGTGTGCCTAGGCAGGTAGTCTTCTCCAAACTCCATGGACACGTGCAGGGAAGTGCAGGGAAAGTTATTTGATTCTATTCTGTATATGCAAGGGATAGATTATGGTCTGATCCATCTGTGAGTTGATTGAGAATGGCTGATATCTATTAGATATTCATGATTGTAGACCACATCTATGATGTCACGCTAGAATCCCTGTGAGTAAAACCACGCTCAGCTCAGATGATGCCAATCAGTGGTCTTGTCTGAAGTCTGATATTGCTGATGTTATTGCTAAAGTACACTTGACGGTTAAAAACAAATTAAGATCATCAAAATTACCTCCTCCCTGCACACCTGCATTGTGTAATGATTAGTCACAGGCAGGATCTAAGTGCCGAGAGGAGATTTTAATAAAAGAAAGAAAACAGCAAGAATGGCCAGAAACAGGCAAATAATGCCAAAAGTGGGAAATCCGATACACGGGTTTCAGAGCCAGAATCGAATCCGATAATCCTAGGCAGAAAACACACGAAAAGGTTCAAAATCCTGAGTGATCAATAAAGAAGGCAACCAAATCCGAAGACGCAAGACAACTAGGAAAAATAGAGTCAAATTGGTGGAGAAAGGTCATGCAAAGAATATTCAAGAATATTCAAGAATACAATGAAAATGCTCAGTATGGTGGTAACATTCAATACTTGACAATGAAGGTGAGTGAGCCTCGGGTCTCTATCATTCTCTGAATGGGAAACAGCTGTCTCGGTTCTCCAGTGAGGCTGCCTAGGTCCAGACATGAAAGCGGCATGTTTTTTCAGCTAAACCTGCTTTATAACTGCAAACTGCCCGCTCCTCCAGCCAGTGAATTATGTGGCCGCAACTACAGACATGCTCAAGACGTTTCATTACTGTCTGACCAGTTATGACCACAGATAAGAGGTACGTTTATATTTAAGGTTGGAATGTGCAATTCTTCTCACGGGATTTTCTTTGATTGTTCAGTGGAGTGTTATCCGTAAACTCAGTTGTGAAAAAACTATGCAGACATGTAAAATGTCATGCAAGTGTATAATGTTAAATATAATGTAGGATTTAATTTTGTCTTAACAAAGTAATCTTTGAATCATTTAAATTTGTCTTTGTACTTCCAACCCGTCCAATGTCCCCTGCCTTGTGCCCTAAGGCTGCCTGGGATAGGCTCCAGGCCCCCTATGACCCTGAATAGGATGAAGTGGTTTGGAAAATGGATGGATGGTATTCTACTTTAACCTTCTTCCTAAAATATCATTTCTATACTTTGTTTTTGGGGGCTTTCTGGGAGTTCAGCAATAGACTTTCACGTAGTGTTATACGTTGAAAACCTTAAGCGTGCATAAATTTTTGAACAGTACATTTTCGAGGATTTCTTTCTCTTAAGTTTGTGCTTCCTTTGACTAAAGCACATTAAATCAATGAAATAGAAAAGGCTACTATGCAAATGCATAGAAATATAATTACAGAAGGGTCCGGATGTTGTTTCAGATTGATTTTCTTTTGGTATTTTTCTTAATGAAGGATACTATAGCAATAGTGAAGCTGACATGGCCCTTTGCATCCCCTTCCTCTCCATATTCTGTTCCTCGTATCAAATCCCTCTGCTCCCCCTCCCTCCTCCCTGTTGCCATCTGCAAGGCTGATGCCATCATAGATATATTACATAAGTTAATAATCCATCCCTCTTCTATCCCAGGCAGCACAAGACGAGTCAGAATACGTTCTGATGCATGTCCACTGCAGGATACATATGCACACACACACACACACTCTTACACACAACGCACAATCACTCTCTACAAGGCACTTTATAGACACCACTGAATTGTAGGTCTCTGGACTGCGCCAGGAACGCACAGGACGTGGAAACACACCACTAACACGGAGGAGAGGCGTCCTTTTAACGTTGCACACAAAAATCTGTGTAGACCTCACATTCAGCGATATCCTGTGTTATCATTTATTTCTCATTCAAGGCACACATACCTGGGCTGTGTGATCCGCTGCAAAGACAAGAGATGAAGCCATGGCTGGAAATCAAGTGCTCCTCATTTCAGGGTTCTGTGAAGACCGTCTAGGTCAGTCCCAGAACATGCTTACCTTTTACAGACTTTCTTTGTTAATTGTATCTCCATGTACTTGCAGCATGTTCCCTCTATCGGAAACTTGTTTTTTTTAATACTCACTGATGAGAGTCATGGAACCTTGCCCTCATCAGTGTGTGCCTGTTATCTGATGCACTGAATCAATAAATTATGCATTTGATATCATTGTAAAGTTAATGTATTTCAACCTGGAATACACAGTTTTTAGAGCATGCCTTTTTACGCAGGGCATACGCACATTTGCGTTGTAGCTTTGAGTAATTACAGTATAAAAACACATAATAATCAAGAATTAGGAATAATTAAACGACAGAAAATCCTGACATAAAAAGCTTGGAAGCAGACTTGCTGGGATTCTCCGAAACTTTCTACAGTTGACTAAGGAAAGAGTCCATTTAAAAGGATGTTCTAGTTCTGACCAGCCCAGCTCATCTACTTTTGTTGTCAAGGTATGTGAGGATGAGAATCTGTGCTTTATTAAGGGAGCTCAGAGCGCATGATTTCACAGCTTTAGGGTATTTTGGTGTGTGTGTGGGGTGGGGGGTTGGCTCAGATTTAGCAACTGAAAACGGAGGAAAGTTATTACTGAAATACCCACAGGGAAGAGTGAAATAAATGAGCCTCTAAATTGCTTTACCCCTTTAGAGTAAACTCATTGAGAAAGCTGTTACTGACATTTACATGTTAGGAGAAACAAAATGATTTATGGAACCTGCCTGCTTTGAATTTCTCATGCCCATGCAATGCTATTTTTCTGGGTCACCCTCTCTTTCAGCGCCTGATACGTATTCACAGGAACAATTTGAGGGTCTGCAGCAGCTCTGCCTATAATCTCCTTGTACCTAGTTTCTACATTGCTTTTATCTTAGGCAAATAATAATTCTAATTTTGTTTAAAGTGGCAGTGCTTCCAGTTGTGCAGAATAAAATTTGTAAATGACAGTATTCTGGTCAATATCATTAAGCATATGTGCCTGAGAATGTAGATTTGTTTTGGGATTTTAAGTCAGTTTATCTGAACGGTAGTACATCACGAGCACATTTGTATATTTGATCTGTGCAGTCCCGTACAATAATGTAAAATAACTACACTAAAGTTAGAAAAGTCCTGATCATGTATGAGCATTTTAAGAATATTCATGTTAGCATTCCTAAGATGTCATATTTAAAACAATATCAATTCTTTACACTGAAATGAGAGGTCTAAAGATTCTTTTCTGGAAAAGTGTGAGCAACCATCAACAGAGCATATTATATTAACACTTTGATACATTTTTAATTAATTTTTCTTTTGAAGTGTCACATGAGACAATGGTGGATAGATGTCTTTACTTGTGTGGACAGAGCAGTTGACTGTCAGAACGCAGAAACTGTGAAGAAAGTCTGGCTAAAACAGCGATGAATAAGATTAACGAGCAGCCTATGATACCTGAAAAGCCTAGCAACCACGGATGGTTGAGGAGAACGTTTTAATGCGTGTAGAATGATGCCACGTCCCTCTCATTGAGCATTCAGTCAAGCCAGAGAATCCGTCCACGCAAATTCGCAGAAGCCATGAATTAATTCTTCTTCCAAGAACCTCACAGATTCACGTGTATCATTTTGGAATATTAATACTGGTTGCACGGCGGATCATTACAGAGGCTCTGGGAGGAATCACAGCAATTCACACCAGTTTCGTGGACAAATAGATCTGTGGCAACTTCTGATCCTAGAAGGAGCCAGGTCTAAAGAGACAATTAACTTATAAATGACTTTGCTTAATTACTGTAGTGAAAACCAAGCTGTTAAAGGAGTATCTCTGCCACAGATTGAATCAAACATCTGACAGAAAACAAGTTTTCATCTCCCACTTCATGCAATAAATCAACAGATATGTAATATAGTCTACTTTAGACATTGACTCTTTTAGAAGCAGTAATATAAACACATATTTTTTTATGTTAAATTGAGTATTAGATGTTAAAAAAAAGCTTCTCCTTGGTACAGGAGAACTCGTTTGTTTATTTTCAAATTATTTCTCATTTAGCAGTGCCTATTAACCGACAACAAAGACTAGTGCTTGTGTCTGTTGGAATTTGCCATTAGGAACTCCACGAATTGCCCACACTTCCTCAAGTAGACTAACTCTCTCATCTTTGGTTAGATAGACTAGTTTGCAGTATAACAGGCCAACAGAAACCCTCCGTATTGTGATGCTGTGAGTCATTTCAACACCATTTGTATGCTCTGATTCTTTTTAGGTTCTCCTAAACTAAGATTCTCATCGTGGATCTGCATTTTCCATGCATATCTTCACTGAACATTGCACCTTTCTAATGTGTAGCATTGTAGCTTACCAGCAGCAGCACTGGAAAAATCCTTGTCGTTTTATCGCTATGAAAAACATGTCGGTATTATGTCATTGCATAGCACTGCACCAAATTAGAGCACTTGTGAACATTCCATATGGGTTCTTAGTGTTGTATGTAACATGTGTCATGCTGCTGATTCTGACAGCTAATTCAAGCCAAGGTACTTCAGCTGGAATAAAAATATCTCTGCACACTGGTCCACTGAGTAAGGTAGAGGAAAGTCCTATGCTTCATATGTTTATAATTAATAACATTAACCGGTCATTGGAGAATACACCATTCTGTGTACTGGATGACTATTGTATTAGTTAAATGGCACAATCTGTCCTCCTTAAATGAGCTTAATGTGCTGTGATTTATTAGTCTCAGAAGTAGGTGTAAGGTGGGCTACTGGAGATCTTGCCATCTTCTGTATTCTGTCAAGTTGCAACAGAGACGTGGTGAATTTAAGATATGTCACGCAGGGTGTTTAAATTACGGAAACGATAAGCTATACAACAGAAAGTCGATGCTTCGTTGTTCGGTGAATGTTTTAATATTCAAGAAAAGAACGTGTGTGCCAAAGTGTTTCTCGTGTTTTACATTTCAACGCCTCAACATTTTTTTTCCAACTCATTGAGGGTACACAGTGCCATCCAGTGGCCAGTAAATAGTCAATAATTTCAAATTTATTGTCTGCAAATTGTGACGCAAAATATGGTCAGTTTTGGATCCAAACTCTGTAGAGGGTCAGATTGCCTTGATGTCACACTGGGCAGACTAGGCAACTGAAAAGATGACAATTGTAATAAAAAAATATCTCTTTAAAGACATTGCTTACGGATTAAAAAGACAGAATGGACAGAGAATGGCTCTGAACCCAGAGGAAGAAAGAACAGGAGAGATGGACCTCATCAACTGGTTCAGTATAATTCTACGAAAGTTTGGTCTCATCGATATAAACCTTCTGGTCAAACGACTGATATTCTCTTTTATGAATTTCATTTCCACGTTGAAGCTCAGAATGTGAAATTATGTTTGAAATATTAACCGTTGTGGTGAAAGGCCAAATGAAAAAGAAATTATATAAATTTATTGAAATGATATTAAATTTTCTAGAATCCTATAGTACATTTGCAACAAAAAAAATGACTTTCCATTTGAAAGAGATTATTAACTAAATTTTACAGGTCTGATAAATTCATGCAAACTTCCCCACATGGCTTATTTTATAATTAACTGCTCAGCTCCTAAAAGTTGTTGGAATTATGTAACTGATTAAATGCTTCTCAGACTCAATTCGCTTACAGTTTTGCAATGGACTGTATTTTAATGCAATTTTGTTCAACATATTTTAATATTTTATTATTAATATTGATGCCGATGTGAACATGGTCACATGGGTGTCGGTCTCTAATCCCACCACAAGAGTGCCGAAAACTTTATAAATATTTACAAGAAGCAAAACACAAGCATAAATATTCCCATTTAAATCTACAAATGAACCACATCTGTCCCTGAACACGAGGCAGCAAACATGAATTCTACTCAAAAGCAATCTCTTAAAAACAGCCACAAAGTAAAAAAATCCCAATTGTTCTCAGCGAGGTCTGTCTATTCATTCCAGGCAAGAGCACTACGTACAGCCAGAGGGAAGGATTAATATTAATTCCTACTGTATTTTTCAAGGATTCAATTATGAGGGACAATGCAAATATGAGGTCTTTAAGGTCTCTTTCCATCCTTTCTGAAACCTTTTTTCATATGTGTAGGAAAGGCCTGCTGTGGCTCATAACTGTGATGTTTTTTAGCTCTGCTATTTTCCTACATTACTTAATGGGCAACACTGACACTAACGGATGTAAATGGAAATTGTCTGGGTTCAATTAGTAGTTGAATTGAGACAGTCTGAGATGACATAATGAAACAAAGACATCAAGACTGATAGAAACTCAGTGTAAGGCATTCACATTGTGAGGAGTGTCAGGTAAGGTTGTGTAAATTTATTTCAGGTACAAAGAATGTGTTATATCACACTGCAGTTTTGTGAACCTCAATAATCATGGGTAATCTCTTTCCTGCTCCTTTCCTGCTTTATCACAAACACGGTAGCTGTCACAAACACAGCCTTCCCTTGGGCCATGCTCAAAGGCCCAAGTGATATCATTACTCTGCCAGCCATGAGATAACCATCCTGTGAATGTGACCAAATCTGGTAGTGTTTTTTAGTAGATCTTGTAGCTCAGCAGTTAATAGTGTTGCCTTACACCAAGGTTGGAGGATTTAAATACCAGCATCCAGTGTGAGTGGATTTTACAGGTTCTTACACTGCCATGTGGGTTTTTTTCTGGATACATTGATTTCTTCATGCAGTCCAAAGACAGACAGGTTAATTGTGGTCTGAAAATTGCCCATAGTAGATGATGGTATGTACATGTGCTCTGTGATGCACTGGCATCCCAGCCAGGGTGTGCCCTGGCCTTGAGCCCTCTGCTGCCTAGGATAGGGGGTTAGAGGGTGAAGGATGTAGTTTCATGCACTCTGTTAATCTGAAATCTGTTAATGGGTTAATGTCACTCACCATAAAACCACTTTACTAAAGATCCTTTTCACCTCAGACCTCAGGAAACCAAAATCCTGTTTTTGTAACTTTATGCATTTGTGCACAATAATGCAGAATCCATTCATATCATTCAAAGAAAAACTTAAATTTTAAACTATACGATACCTTTTCAAAGCTGTTTTATTTCTAGTCACACTTAAGGCTTTGTTTTTAATTTTCAAAGTTTCACATTCTCATTATACACTGCTGTTCAGGATACATCAGTTAAACACATATACATCACCTGTCCAAAAAAAAAAAATTTGAATAAGCAAATACACCACTTAAGAGCCAATGATCTGGTCTATGGTTATGCAGCAAAAAAAAAAAACGAAATCAGCCGAGTACCTGAATCTACTGAATGACCAGGTCATCCCAACAATGGATTTTTCTGTTCTGGCAGCACAGGCGTATTCCAGGACAAAAATGCCAAGATTCCTTAGGCTCAAATTGTGAAAGAGTGGTTCAGGGATCGTGAGGAATCATTTTCACACATGAACTGGCCACCACGGAGCCCTGACCTTAACCCCATTGAATGTCTCTGGGATGTGGTAAAGAAGACTTTATGGAGGGGTTCGAATGACTCTCCTGCTGTCAATACAAGATTTGATGAAAAATTAATGCAAATCAAGGATTAAAAAAAAGTTGAGACATTGCATAAGGTTGTCCAAACAATGCCACGACGAATGCTCCTTAATCAAAGCTAAAGATGAAGTGTGACTTTTTTTTTTTGGCCAGGCAGTGTATAATCTATCAATAATTAACTTAGTGTCATTTCCTCATAATGAGATATTGCATACATTGCAGATATGCTCTATTCACAAGCTCCCTCCCTGTAATCCACTTGTCTGTCAATTACTGGGTTGTAGTTTCTCACAAAAAAATATACAGAGCTTAGTATAGCAAGGGTGTCTGTCTTGATTTTGCTGAGCAACATAATTAAATAAAAGGAAAAAAAATCTCCCTCTTGATTTATACGTATTTTTTTTTAATCAGAGCAAGATAGCATAAATATGGAAGTATTTGAGAGCTGGAGTCCGCTCATTCACCCATCTATCTTCAAATCATTTATCCTGCTCAGGGTCTTATGTGTGAATTGGCTCACAGACTTGAAATGAGCCTTGTCCTTCCTCTCCTGAGCTTTATAGTACAACCAGGGGATCTCACGACAAGGATGACAAAGACGGCGGCTTTTTATTAGCAAACCGGCACAGCTGATAAAGCACCACTGACATCTCGCAGCCAGCTGGTTGGGACAGTAGCCTTTCATTTATCCTGCAGGAGGCCCAGAATATAACTAATGATGGGCACGAGACTGACACCTGAGAAAAATATCAGGATTAGCAAAGAGTGCTTCAAGTAAGCTTCAATGTTTGGTCCTTTGGTCAATAGATCTGAGGACTGAGCATGTTAATTTGATTAAAATTACACCTTTGTTTTAATTGGGATTACACAATGTCAGTTCATTGGAATTATTTTTAAACGTATAAGGAGAATGCGGAAGAATGTCAGCTGCTTAAAGGAAAGTGTGTGTATATAGATAATGTTTTATAATAGATAATTATATTGTTTATTTAATTGGTTCAGAGCTTACATTTTCAAACTCTTATCTAGGTCATTCTTCTACAGTTTTAAAACTCAACCCTGTGCCAGAATTGCATTATTTACAAGGGGAATTTGGTGAAAATTAAAATTGTTTCTTATGCAAATGTGATTCATTTTCAAAATGTCATGCTGGTTATGCCTGTCTCCTCTGTCTTCTCATTCCTGTCATTTTTGGAAACTTTCTCTTTAGCTGTGGGACAGTCCAGTGCTGTCAAATTCATCCCCATCTGATATGATAGTTTTCAAATCTCTCTCTATGTATGTTGTTCTTTTGCCAAGTTAGATTTCTTAGTCATTATCACACGTGTTTATTTTTGTTGTAATTTTAGCCATTTCGCAAATTTTTAAATTAGCTGGAAGAAATGTCATCTCTAATGAAAGATAACGCCGACGTTCTCGACCTCAATCTTATTCAAAAGCTTCTGTCACCACTACACTCCAGTAAATCATGTTCATACATACATTATCGTTTGTTCTGCATTGATGCAGTATTGTTACTGCGTGGATGCATTCAGGAAACAGAAGTTATATCAGTAATAGTACTGATATAACTTCTGACTGACTTTAAAATACTTTTACTTACCTATAAGGCCTTGCATGGTTTGGTTCCAGAATACTTGACTGATCTTTTGGTCCCTTACTCCCCCCCCCGTTTGCTTCG
>JAACJT020000052.1:7505919-7559743 GCA_009936485.2 Gymnarchus niloticus | reverse complement strand
TATATTTCGGTCTCCATTATTTGAATATGCAATGTGAATAAATGGGGCCCCAGAAATACCATTCTGACAGTTCCTCAAATCCCTACAGCAATAAAGTTTTCAGACACATCACACTCCACATTTCTCGTTCCTTTGTACAAATCACAAATGTTAAAGCACATATATACAGTAAATGCATTTCCCATCGATGCAATTCTCATTGTGTTGACACATTTCTTAACTGCATGGTAGTGTATATCATTTAAGGACAAGACTAGTATTAGGTATGATTACATATTCTGACATTTCACCAGTGAAGTTTCTTTCTTTGGGAACAAATGAATTAGATGTCATCTAATAGATGCATATCATAAAAGACCAATTACAAATCAGTTGATATATTGCTGTAGAGTCAGCCTTTGCATAGTGCTAAAAATGGAGCAGGTTGCAGGTGACAGGCAGGGTCAAGAACCTGGTGTGATGTAAGGCAAAGGTGTGGGGGGATGCATAGGCGACAAAGAAGAGGTAGATACGGAGGGAGGAGAGGCCAGAGGCACTGAGCACTGTACAATGAAGTACTGAATCACCCTCGTGGACCTCTTGGTAGAGACAAGGTGAGAGGAGCAGCCTCAGGTGGTATGGTCTACAGTGGCATCTGTAATATAGACATTAAGGACTGATAACAGGTATATGAACTACACTTTACTGTAGTACTATACAGGGTATGCCTGTAGATTAAATAAAGGTCATGGTTTATTGCAACATCTGACTATACAGTAGAACCTATGCCTTCTGCCCATCAACTGATTTGTAACATTCTGTTTCTTTAGAACCATACCATTACACTACCGTGGTAGCAGAGCTCCAGGGTTCACACCAGAGCAGGAAACGGAAATTGTGATTATGGTGAGAGCAAATAATGCCAGAAGAGGAAGATCAGGGAGATCCAGAGTGCAGTCGTAGAGGACAACCCTGTCTTTTAGGGCATCATTTCTGTGAGCCTCTTCACCATAGACAAAGTGCAGAAGAGGCATGCTGTGTCATGAACCAGCTCTACAAAATTCCATTTGCAAGGAATATCAGACAGTTGTAGAGCTAAGATGCCTGTATGTACTGGTAAGGCCTTATACTGTAACAGTGTACCCTCTAAGTTTTAGCGTGCTATCATATCTTGTATGACTGTATATAGGGTGTTGGTAGACGGTTACATTGCCCTGGGTCTTTTCAATTGGAGCGATGTGAACCTAGTTATGTACTTTACAGAGGGTGTTGGAGGGGGAGGCCAATGAAACCCTGCAAATTGTCATGCATGGATGAGGCTGGCTTGAACATAGCCAAGCAACGTGGCAGGAATATCATAGGTCATAGGGCCACAGTGGATGTACCAGGACAGCACGGGGGCAACATTACAATGTGTAGAAATTCCTTTCAGCTTGGAAGTGGAAGGTGTATGATCACTGCCCCGTGACAAAATGACATTATACTGCAGGCAATACATATCGGCTATTAGAACAACATGGCTGAGGCGTACCGAGGATAGCGGTGGGATAGCAAATGATTTTCGTCTGTGCCTTACTGGGCATGACCTCAGGTGTGATGCCAACATAGTCACCTGGCCTGACCGTGAGCCAAGGATGGATCGCCCCTGAAGAATTTCACTTGCATTGTGCAATTTCAGTTTACTTTGCTTACTGTCAAAGTAAATTTACATTCCTGCCTTTTTGTGACATTCCTGTGTTCATTTCTATATCATTTCAATGTATTCTTTTCAGTACTGTGACTGTGTTTGCTTAAGTTTAACTTTAACATTAAATTGTTTGGCTATTGTATTTTTTCATGTCTGAGCATGTTTTTCACATATGTGTTGACTGCTGTACAGTTTAATGGATATGTGTAGCACATTTTGTTTTAGTGTTAAAGCGATGATAATAGGACTATATCCATTTGGTTGTAGTGACTGACCAACTTGGTGCGTTTTGATCCACAAGATTAATATTTTGGGTGCTTTAGCTACTGTTGCAGGTGCTTTACTGTTCTGAGAATTGCATTTAGAGTTCTGTGGATGGCGATTCTGGTGTGAGAAATGTACTAGAGTGATTGGGAACAGGGATGGGCACGTAGTGTACACAAGAAGAGAAAAGCAAATACAACTAAATAACCATGCAGTTGCCTTCAGGCTTTCTTGCCCCCTTCAGTTGCTCATAAAAGTTCTCCTGAGTGCAGCAGCCCTGCTCAGCATTTATTTCTGCTGTCTCTTTCGCCTTGTTTGTGGCTCCTTTTCCCCCTAATCTTCTGTGTGACATTTGCCAGCATCCCTGCTCTTTTTAAACTTTTCTCCAAGACACATTCTGGTGATTTTTCCATGTACGGATTTTTCATTGCATTTCCCTGGACCATTCAACTCATCCTTACACCTCTACTAAGCTGATTTTGTTATTAAAATCTAAATGTTCCAAGAGGTGGTCAGTGTTTTAATTCACTCGTCAAATAATCCTTGAAATTGCAGCAATATAATATTGTGGTGAGTCAAGGCTTCATAATGGGACTGGAGACCTAAGTGGGACAAACAATGTTTTTATTTTGTCCAAATAAACACCCAACAAAAAACAATAAGTCCATGCAGGTTATTAATGTAGAACATTGTCACTGCAGTGCTGGACAACATAATCACAGCATGATAGTATTGTAATAATGGTAATTAACTGAACAGTAGGTGGTATTAAGCATGTCAGCAGGTACCTTAAGGAGGGATGTGCTGAACTACACAAACAATGTATGCTACATCACTCCCACTCTATGGGTGAGCCATATATAATGTCCCTAAATCTGTGGGGCAGCTGCTCTGAGTCAGGCTGCTTGCTGGAATCCATGGGGCAGCTTGTATAGTGGATTGTGGTCTGCATCAAGTAACCCATTCATATTTCAGTTATTGTTGAGCTTTCTTTGCCTGTGCACTGCAGGACTTGGACTAATACAATTCATTTTACACATTTAGCGTACATACTGGCAGATAAGCCCATTGACGAATAAACCCACTGTCAAAATTTCAAACAAAACACCATGAAAAATAAGGATAAGCCAATTGTGAAAATGTAAAATTGAATCTGTTATGGAAAACAAAATTTATTGATATAAAATATTATAGAATCCCTACCTGAATGATAAGCCAGACCTGGGTGACGTCCCACACAAGGTACTGTATTATAAAACAAACTTGCACTATTGCACTCATATAGTAAACCTAAGACAGGTTCCTGTTATTGGCCTGAGCTCACACCGCTAAGACTCACTCCATAAACCCCAGCGTTTCAGTCATTTTTTTTTTCTGGAACAGAAATAGTACATGACCATGGTTATCCTACTGTTGTCAGTGATGGTGCAAAGAAAGTTGTACACTTTATGGATTTTGGAACGAGTTCACAGCAACATTCACTAGTCATTGATATGCACATTTATGTACAGATTATAAACAAGCAAAATGAAAATCCAGACCTAAGAACACTCCACCTGGTGGGGGAATCCAATAGTTAGGAAATTTAGAGTTAATGGTTGAAGATTTGAGGAAACATATGTGACACATTCACTACCAGAATCCTGTCCGCTGGTCAGTTTGAGTGGTGTTCACAACATCCGATGGAGGTGTCGTTCACAAAGTTTCTGATGCTGATGGTACAGCTATCAACCTGTGTTAAGTGAATTGATTGTGAAGATGAAAGTTCTTAACCATCTTCTACTTAATGATAGTGAGGATTCCCCGTTCGATCATAGGGATCAAGCTAAGGAATGTTCAGGTGTAGCATACATAGCATACAACATACAGTATGTCTTCTAGCATACAGAAGAATTTCCCACTCAAGAGGCTAACATGGACAGCGAAAGGTATGATATGGATCACAAAGAGGAATGAATGTCAAAAGCAAATGATCGTGAAGCCACAATGGGAAAACTTTATAACCAGCCAGAGCAGAATGTCTTATAATCATTGTGATAACTTGCACACAGTAGTTAAATAACCTCCTGCAGCTATGTCAGCTATGTCTATGGCAGATTGCATTCTAAAACCTGTCAGTCCTAAGAGATAAAGTCTCTGCATTCAAGATAACCAGGTCAGGAAATAGATGCATTCATTTTATTCAAGGGCAGTATTTGTGATGCCCATGCCAAGCCAGCCACGTCCAAATCCAGCCACAAGACAGCCACGCCCAGCTTACCCTCGTTCCTCATCCCCTGAATATTGAACCAGGCTGTGAGCAATTAAGAGTTCATTAAATTACCTTGAGTTCCTTTGCCTCACTGTGAGGTATTGAATTCTCTTATCGTGTGTTTACCTGTGTATGATAACTGCTAGTTTTCTTGTTTTGTCTTGCATTTTGAATTTGTTTACAATACTGATTGCCTTGTTCTGTATTCTGACCTTTCGTCTGTGACCACGGCTACGTTTTTGAATGCCCCTCTGGTATTTGTAAGTCTTGCCTGGGCTGATGTTGACCCTGAATGTTTTGACCATGATTAAAGACCCTGACTCTGCATTTGGATCCAGTCCGTGTTTTCATTACAGTATTTCAGCAGTGGGCACCTTGTAGCTGTCATGTCCTGCTTCCCTGCTCCTTCTGTGTTTCCCCAGTGTGCCCTAATGGGGCACACCTGTTTTGTGTTTTCCCCTTGTTATTAGTCTTTAAGAGTGCTTTCCAGTCCTGTTTACCCCCAGTTCAGTCATTGATGCCACCACTGCCTTAGTTCTGCCTCTCGTCTTGTTCCTAGGTGATCCCCTGTCTTTACGTTTTGGACCTTAACCACTTTGTATAATAAACCTTCATGTATTCGTATTTTACACTTGTCTACTACAACCATAGTCATGGTGTTTGATTTGAAATGCTCTAGTAAGTTTTTAGCTTGCTGTGTAAGGTGATGCATGGCTCCTGCTCCGATGCTAGTTTGCACTTTAGTGGTCACTCTTTGGACTCTTAGCTTAACTGTACTTACATCTAGCTTGGCTCCTTAACCCCTGTATTATACTAGATTTGCCTTGTTGAATGTTGCTTTGCTCAAAAGTGTCTGCTAAACAAAATAGTGTAAATATAAAAGCAACAAGATCCTATGTATGCAGACACCTCAAATATAACACAATGTACCATTCTGAAATTCTGTAACGAAGGATGCTTTTATAATCTGAGTTATACCCTCACTGGCCACTTCTTTACATACAACTGTTTTACTGTTTGGTTGATTAGATATTAGCTTTCACAATCCCGTGACGGAAACTCAATGCATTTAGGCACGTTGACGTAGTCAAGAGGATCTGCTCAAGTTCAAACCAAGCATCCAGATGGGGAAGGAATGTGATTTAAGTGACTTTGAGCGTGGCATGGTTTTTGGTGCCAGACGGGCTGGTTTGAGTATTTCAGAAACTGCAGATCTACTGGGATTTTCGCAACCATGTCTAAAGATTAGAGAGTCTGAAAACGATAAAACATCCAGTGAACGGTGGTTCTCTGGGTGAAAATGCCTTCTTGATGGCAGAGGTCAGAGAAGGATGGCCAGACTTATAAAAATGTGCTAGTTTGAACGCTGTTCAGTTGCTAAAATTTTACACAATGTAAAAAAATATGGAAGCATGAGATTTGGCTGAAAACACTTTTTGTTGATTGGATTCCAAGAAAAGCTCTAACTATTGCCAAATTTTTACAATCATTACCCACCTAGAGCATCTGAGAGCCGGGGTTGAAACACAACTTGAACTGTACACTGAAAATGTATAATTTATTATTACAGAAATGTTGTTGCCTATACTTCGATGTTTAGGACCCATTCCACCCACAATTAACCCATTTAGTACAAAACATTGAAATGTTTTTCTATGTGCTGTGAGTGGCTAATAGCAAGCTCACCCAAGCCATAAAAAGGAACACCTCATTAGGATTTTGAGTTTTCATATTAAGACTGTTACTGTTGTAACACTTAATAAATCAAACCTTCTGTGACACATACACAAATTTTACATAGCCATTAATAAATAAGCTATTTATGAGCTGAGATTTATTGAATTATGAGTAGTACTGGGACAATTTCTAAGAAACTTTTGTTAAATTCAATTCAATTTTACTTATACAGCACTTTCAACAAAGAGCATCATCACAATGTGCTTTACATAGTACAGGGTCCCTAGAGAATAAGACACTTAGACATGAAGAACCAGAAATGCGGACAGGTACATAAACAAAAAAAAAAAATTGCGGTAAGAACAACTTCCAATAACACACGATTTAGGCCTAATAACTGACCAGCTTATGTAGAAATCGTTTTATTTCTAACTTGAATGACTTGCATGACTTTGACTCAGTTGGACTTTTGGCACATCTTGCCATCTACAATTCTTTAAAAATCTGTCTTGCATTCTCTTGAGGCTACTCAAAGCAATTCTTTCATGTGTGTCAGTTAGAACAGAGAGGTGCGTTGATTTCACATGCTTGAGGGAAGAAAAAATGTATTCACAGACATACAGAGCATTCAGAAGGTATTTAGTTTATTGACCAAAGCTTATGGATATATGACTACGAGTGCAGTCTTTAGTTGCAGCAATATCTGCAAAAACCTGCATGGCCTGAAGACCCACCGATCCAGAATGAAATGCTTGACTGGAAAGCAAGTGGTGCAACAAACAGGTTCAGTACCTGGGGGAGCCCAGCCTGGAGTCATCTCACAGCGCCCAGTCCCTCCACGCCCCACATGGCCTTCCCCAATTCAGGCATTCAGAACATTGGCGGGTTAAGTGGCCTACGTCTAACAAGCAGAAGTCTTGGCGCCAGTTTGATGAGGATGTGGACCAGATCCTGGAAGCCGTAGCCAGAGGGGTTGCTGGCTGGAGGTTGCAGATAATGTGCTCCATGATCGTTAGTATTACTGCTGAAAGATTTGGCATGAAGGAGCAGTGTGCCTCTAACGGTCCAAGGGGGCCAAACTGTCGGGAGATGAAGATCAGCCAGCTGCAGCAGGAGCTGCACATGCTTAGACGGCAGGTCAAGCAGGCAAGGGAGGAGGACAAGGCCGGTTTTGCAGAGCTCCATAACATCGTAAGGAGAAAGCTTACAACCCTCCGCTGAGCTAAGTGCCACAGACGGAGGGCGAAGGAGAGAGCCTGGAAATGTGCAACCTTCATTGTGAATCCCTTCGGACTTACCGAGAGAATTCTCGGGCAGAAGCACAGTGGCCGATTTGCCTGCACTCAGGAAGAGGTTGATAAGAACCTTGGTGCCAGCTATAGTGATAGTGCAAGAGAGCAGTCAGACATGACCTTTTCTCCTGGAGAATGCATATATCGACATTGCTGTACAGAAGGGTGGAATTCAGATGGTGCCAGGATGCATCGAGCACACAGGAATTGTCACCCAGTTGATTCAGGAGGCTCAGGAAGGCAACAGCGACCTGGTAGTTCTGTGGCTCGACCTTGCCAATGCTTACAGATCAATCCGACACATGCTGGTGGATACCACACTCGTACAACACCATGCTCCAGGTAAGATCAGGGACCTCATTCTGGACTATTACAGCTGCTTCAGTTTGAGAGTCACCTCTGGAACAGTAACATCTGCATTCCATTGGCTGAAGAAGGGCATAATCACTAGGTGTATTGTCTCAGTGATCTTGTTTGTTTTGGCCATGAATATGCTCGTTAAGTCAGCAGAGGTGGAGTGTAGAGGTCCACTCACCAGGTCAGATGTGCAGCAGATCCCCATCAGAGCGTTCAAGGACGATCGGATGGTGACCACAACATCAGTACCAGGCTGCAGAAGGATCCTCCAAGGCCTCGAATGCCTCATCAACTGGGCCTGGATGGACTTCGAACCAACCAAGTCCTGATCCCTAGTTGTGAGGAAGGGGAAGGTAATAGACAAGTTCCGTTTCTCCCTAGGACGAGTCCAAATTCCATCAATCACTGAGAAGCCAGTTAAAAGCGTGGGAAAGGTTGAGGGACACAGCTGCACTCCAAGAAACAGGCAGAGAGTTGGAAACCTGGCTTGTAGTGGTGGACAAGTCAGGGCTGCCAGGAAAGTCTAAAGCCTAGATTTACCAACATGGCATTCTGCCACAACTCCTCTTGCCGCAGCTGGTTTACGATGTCCTATTGGCCATTGTCGAGGCCTTTGAAAGGAAGATTAGCAACTTCCTGCACAGATGGTTGTGCCTTACTTATAGACTCAATATCATTGCCTTATACAGAAGTAAGAGCAAGCTACAATTCCCATTCAGTAGCCTGTTGGAAGAATTTATGGTTACCTGGGCACGAGAGGTGCTGCTGTACAGAGAATCTAGTGACACCAAAGTCTCCTTGGCCCGCATAAAGGTGAGGACGGGTAGGAAGTGGAGGGCTCAGGAGGCAGTTGACCAGGCTGAAGTGCGGCCGTGGCACAGTGTGCTGGTGGGGGCAGTTGCATCAGAACAGGCAGGACTTGGCAGTATCCCAAGACCTCAGTTCGACAAGGCCCAGGCGAAAGGAAAGATGCCCGTCGGTCCAGGAAGAAATCCGTGCAGGGGTGGAGGGATCCCGCACCTGCAGGATGGTTGAGATGCGACAGCAAGGGGCGTGGACTCGATGGGAGCAGGTAATGGACCAGAAGATCTTGTGGTCAAAGCTGTGGAACGCTGAGCCACACCAGGTTAAATTTCTTATCCAGTCAGTCCACGATGTCCTCCCCAGCCCAACCAATCTCTTCTCCTGGGGTTTGACAGAAAAAACCCCTGCATGCCCGCTGTGCCAGGAAAGAGGATCCCTGGAACACATTTTACATTGTTGCCCTAAAGCCCTGGGAGAGGGGCGTTATCAGTGGCACCACGACCAGGTGCTGAGGGTTATCGCAGAGGCCATCAGCACAGGGATCTCTGTTAGTAGGCAGCAACAACCAGCTAAGCGCTCTGTTGCTTTTGTCAGCAGCGCACGTATCCAACAGGGTGTCTTCTGGTGTATATTAACAAATGAAATCAAGTTGACCAGACAAAACATGAAATATCTTGGGTTCATACTGTCTGCAATGAAATAAAAGTCAAAGTAAATATAAGAATCACTGCATTTTTTATTTGCATTTTCCATACTGTCACGTTTTCTGATTTTGGGTTATAATTATGATTCAGCTGAGCTATTTACATGGGAAGTCCTCCATTCAACCATATGTCGTTGCAGTGGGTGATCACGCTCCTTTTTTTTTTTTTAAATTCTCATTTTCAGAAGATATCATTTCAATGACGTCAGCAAGACCATTTCTCACAAATTCTCCTTCATTCCTTGACAGTCGAGACAATGCAGGTGTTACTGTCTCAGAATGGTCTGTAAAATTTCTGAAGGATTGAACCTGCTTTTCTGACTGATCTTTCATGTGTTTAACTTATGTTCATGATGTTTGGTACCTTTAGGGAACTCCTGATCAACATTATGAAGAAGCAAGACAAAAATGCTGCTAGAGATTCGATGCTGTAAAATGTGATAGCGGTGCCTGGCATAGCAAGCAAAATGGTTTTCTGTTCCATTCAACAAAAAAATGTAAATCTTCCCACTCAGGTAAAAATGTTCTGTGCTGACCTGTGTATTTTTCTTTAGCTTTACACTTCCCAGACATCACCAGGGCCTTTCAGTGAGTACAGGTTGCGAATAACTCGTGACCCTGGAAAGCATGGGAATTACAGTATGTGTTGCCTTGGTGACCAGCTTTCAACTTTCTACTTAAACGTGTAGTATCAGGTGCAAATTTAAGCACAAAATTTAGACTACTGATGTATAAATAAACAAATAAGTTTGTTTTGTTTTTGTTTTTTAAATCGACCCGTAAAGATGTCATGATGTAGATGACTCACTCATGTAACAAAGAGCTGCTAGCCAGAAGCAGCTTGGCCACCCCATGTTCTATTACAATTAAATGCCTTTGCCTGCCTTTCATTTGATATACATACATGAATTGAAATGCAACTTTATTGAATGACTAGACAAAGAAATGTATAATTGAGTTTCTTGCTGTGAGGCCTATAACAAAAAAAGTACAAGGTAAAAATCCACCTTCCCACCAAACTGGCTACCTGACAAATAAAGATTGACAATAATTATTTTGTCATATTGTGATTTTTTTAGCCAATGGGATGATTATAAAATATGAAATATTATAAAACTATAAAACATGTTTTGAGTGATTTCCTACTTATTGATTTGCCAAATCCCCTGCATTTATTTCCTTACCTATTCATTGCTAAAACAGTTTTGAAGGAGCGAAAGTATTTCTCCGTTGTTCTTAAAGGCCAAAACTAACCAGTAATAGCAGTTAAAGTGCTGTGAGGATGGGAGTCTAAATATAAACGCAGACCTCCCCCTGTGAGATTCTCTAACGAGTCCACCACGCCAAGTCGAAGGGTGACAGGAAATAAGTCTCTAGTTTGTCTGTTTTACTTTTTCAGCTCCGTAGTCTCCAAAGATAAGATATTAGAGGAATAATACAGAATAGTGGATTTTCAAGGATGGAGGTAAATAAAATTTAAGAGTTTAATAAATCTTGTACATTTAATATGCAGCTTTTATGAACTGTTTAGAGGTATTGCTAGATTTCATTTGAGTAAGAATAGTTACATGAATATTATCTGAATCATCAATGTGTACTCGTTATTCTTGTTAAAAAAAAACACTCTTATTAGAACGTATTTATTAATCTTTAAGCACATTTTAAACATTATTTGTTGCGTTGTTACGTTTCTAGAACATGTACTTGGAACTTAATTTGAAGGAGGTAGAACAAATGTATACCGACGTGTAAATAATGTCACTAAAATGCGACACTTGTCATCTAGTTTTGCGTTATGCGTTGTATATTTCTCCAAATAGGTAATTTACACCTTATGCATTTAACCAAAAGGTTTGAAGTCTATTTGTAAACTGCCTATCCGTCATCTATACGCTAATAGGGAAATTAGCAGTAAACTTTCTTTCCGACCTAGAAACATTAATGATGAGGCGTGTAATTTGCAGTCATTGCAGTTGAAAACTAGCTGTCCCTATTGTTGTTAAGGTTATTGCGAAAGAATTTTTGCATCAACAAACATGTGTCACCTGATTAATATGAACTGTCGGCTAAATAAATAAATATACAAGAGTATCGGGTGGGGATAACAGTTAGGGGAATTTCCACCTGAGTTGTGAAATTAGTTTTCTGTCACTTCCGTTTCTCTCATTAAAACCAGTTAAATATGTATACGAGCATGGTTTTTACCCTGCTGACCGATAATTAAAGATAACATTATTTATCCTTAAGATATGATGCAAGAAGAATCTTATTTGCTTGCTAAAGCCACCTTGCATTGAAGTGCATCTACAGTATAATGAGACGTTTTCCATTGCTGTCTGCCGTCTGCCTTGGGATGTTTTAGAGGGAACTTCACATGATAATCATATGACACAATCATATGGCAAAACTACTGTCCTAAAATAATGTGCAGTATAGTTTTTTGCCTTTGCAACTTTCGTGTTTTGTACACCAAAGCAATTTTATTCAATTCCAGCAAAGGCAATTCCTATATATATACTGTATACATCCATCTTCTAGCTGCTTATTCGAGCTGGGGTTGTAGAAGGACATGGAGGTTATCCCAAGCAGTATAGGGCATAGGACTTGAGGTACACCAGGAATCGGATGCCAAGCCACATGCAAGCACATAATCATGCACTATGGGCAATTTAGGGATGCCAATAACCAAAAGTGCATATCTTGTGACAGCAAGAGGAAACCCACCAAACATGCCAAGAACACACAATCTCTATACATACAAATCAGAGGTGGGATTCGAACCCCTAACAATAGAGGTGGGAGGCAACAGTGCCAACCATTGAATACATCATGTTAAGAAGGGTCTTGCGATTTCTGCAGCAGCACAGTGCCTCTGCTCTTTGCTCTGTATAAGTGTGGAGATTGACCATTCTCCCCTGTTCTGTATTTCCTTCCTCAGCCCAATGACATGCTGTTAGTCTAGCTGGTACCCTCTTATCCCCCAGTATGGTCACCTGTGTGCATGCATGTGAATTGCGATGGACTGGCATACCATCCACTGCGTGCCTCAGCCTTATGCCCTGGGCTGTCTAGGGTGAGCTTCGGGCCCCCAGCAACCCTGACCAGGATAAACAGTTTGAAGATGGATGTAATTTCCCCGTTTTGACCTCCTTTACATGACACAATGCATAGTATGCTATCAGTGTTTTTCTAATTGTCTATTTTAAGAAGTACATGGGCATCATTACTGGGGCCTTTCTGGAACCAGAACCAGCAACATTTTGAATATACAGCAAGAAAGCAAATTAAGTCACTCTGGTTAAGAAGCTTATGAAGCTTCTAAGTAGTATTTTTTTAAGAGGAATAGCACTGTTACAGAAAATTTTTAACATACAAGGCCAAAAGGAAACTAACAATTAACAAACATCAGATGTCTTATAATGCATAATATTGTTGCCGAGGCCATGAATATATATGTGTGTATAAGGATCTTCAAAATGCTGCTTTCCAAAACACCCATGGTTCCATTTTGATTATTTGCTGATGCTTTCTCTGCCATTTTGTTTTTGTAATGTACTTATTTTAAAATATATAAATCGACATACAGTTAATTGGACAATACCACATGTGATATATTTGTATGGTATATTTTATTTACGTTCAGTAAACTCCAAACTTAGAAACATCTTAGGCCTCACACCTCCTGATTTATGGGAGAGCTTGCCTGTAACCCCTGTGTTGCGTGGGTTCCTCTGGGTACTAAAGTTTCCTACCACAATAAAACGATATGCACTTATGTGAACTGGTGTCTCTAAATTGGTCAGAATATGTGAGTTTGTCTGTTCTGTGACATAATAAAAATAAAAAAAATGGAAGTTTGGATAAATAGTATGCATATATAAGGCTGAAAACCAAATTGAGGCCTTGCATCCCATGCAGGATAGTTCCTGTTTATTGCTCGAGTAGTCATCAATTCAAAAGGGAAATCCAAAATGGTGGTTAACTGGAACAGTAACAAGTCCAAGGCGAAGAGCAAAAATGGGGCAAAACACGATAAATAATCCAAGGTCATACACAGTTTAGCTAATATCTGTAAACAATGCTCAGTAAGTGATCCATTACACACACAATACCTCACACTACGGTGTGGTTGTTGCTGGGAACATAAAGAAAACCAAACTCTGGGGATGAGGAATGATGGTATGTTGGGCGTGGCTTATACAGGAATAATGCTTTAAGAAAATATTTTTAGTTTTGCATTCAGTCAAAAAGATACATGTGTAACATGGAAAAAATCTAACTGATAGCTATCCCAAGATTGGTGGAATATCGAATAGTCCTTCTTGTACCTTATGAGGAAATTAGGAAATTATTTCAACTTTTGCTGAACATGAATTAAGAAACTCACTCTAGGTTTGTGTAACTCGAAAATAACATTGCTGTGTATTGTTGTGTCAGCAAAATTTCTTCCAAAGTGTTTGAATCTGACTATTGTATGTGCTTGAGCATGCAGTCTGAAGACTACTAGAGATTATATACTCTAGAAACACTAAAACTGTATTTAAGCAGAATTTTTGCTTAACCATCTGTTACTCCTTCGCGTTTTCAGCAGTGCCGCAAATGTTATCGGGTTTGGTGAGAGAGGCTGTCTGAATGTTGACGTTATCAGAGGCCAGACGCACTCTGATTGGGTCCTGCTTTAGAGACGTATTTTTAAACGGAAGCTAGACACAACGTTGGGGAGCTACTTCATAGCTATATTTTGAGGTTTACCTTTTTATAAAGGTTGTTTTCTGTTCCTAGTTGTTGCTAGTTGAGTTTCTTTCCGTTGCATGATTTGGAAACTTGTTCCGGAATTGAGAATTGTTCAGCATAGAAGCCGTTGTTTGGTCATCATTTATTCTGTTTGTAATTAATGACTTTTTTGTCCGTACATACATTCATGCGTACTTATCAACCACTATACCATACATTTTCAAGATTCTGTATTTTATTCTTAATGTCTGTTGATTGTTGTTCCACAACTCACAGCCTTCGCAAATTATCCTGTTTCCACCATACCAGTTATTGTAACAATAAATTCTGGACTTAATGTTTAATGGGTTTGGCTTCTGACATTTGTAGACACTGTTGTCCAGAGTGAAAATGCAAAAAATGCAATATATTGTGTGTCAGTATATCACATTAACACGTCATTTAACATACCTTAATAGTTAGTGTTGTCATTTATTCATACAATAGTAAATTGCTCAGTTTTAATAGAATCAGAATCAGAATCAGAATATCTTTATTGTCATTGTAACGGGTACAACGAAATTAAGTGCAGTCCCTGTGTCAGAGAGATTTGTACAGGAAAATAAATAGTATTGATAGTTGGAGTGAAATCTGACAGAGGGAGTCTATTCAGCAGTTCTAATAGTGGACATGAAACTCATGGTTCCTAGTGGATGAAGGATACAGGGAGTATGACACCCAGAATTTTATAAGCCTCAGACACAGAGCCATATCAGCTATTGCCTTCATAATTGGCTCAACAACCTGGAAAACATAAAGTGTAATATGACAATCCAGAGGTTGTAATGTTAGCCAAGAATACAATGTCATTTGAAGAGAGATTTTATGTACTGGTCCCTTGGGGGCTCATATCAAGAGGCCACAAGGTTTTTGGACAGAATTCTTTGTGGCTCAACTTAAGAACACTTGAAATCGTCTTGTTAAAACCATGATATAGCTGGGTCATCAATGCCCTTGTTCTGCAGAAAGTATTAAACACAGTTAGAATGAAGGAAGAAAAATTGTCTGCATGGTTGGCAGTTTTTGCAAAGTGAATAGCACTGGACATGCCGAACGAGGCAATCTTGCCTTTAAATTCGAATGTTAGAGGCTGTGGGGGTAAGAGGAGAGAGTACGCTGGACAGGGAGCTGTTGATCAGAGACTTATAACCACTGAGCATTTTGTGGAGCTACAGAAAAGGAAGGGGGTGGAGGCAGCAGGTAGCTCATATGCAACAGACAAAAATGTTGGGTTCAGAAAAACGGAACTGAGAAATAGAGCTCTCAGGAAATTATGAAAGAAGCTCTGGTGATAGCAGTCCTAGCTTACTTTGCAAAATCATTTGCAGCAACAGAATAAGGAAATGGGGAAAAAAGGAAAGCTGCATTTATGTCATTTTCAAATGTTGCAGAGAAGGCTGGAGAAAGTAGTGCAATACAAAGGCACAATAATTCAACCTTCAAATCATATCAGTTTCTTGAATAATCAGGCATAAATTACAGCAAAAATACTTCTTATTCAGTTTGATTCTGCTTTTCTGTTGACATACCCATGGTCGGAATGTACATTGTAGTCTAGGCTATACATTTTTGACATAACTGCATATAGAAAATCTTCATATTATGAGATAGGAGATGAAAAATTCCTCCTGTAATATCTCACAGAGCAGGAAAATTTTGCTAGATGAGTTGCAGCTACAGGTTAAGATGAAGTGAGTATGAAATCAGGGAGAGTATGGATATTTTAGAGGCAGGCAAGATAGGGGAAAATTGGCCTGCATTGACCTGTATTTAAATGAGAACTGTTTCAGTTTGTTGCATGTATGTCAAGGGACATCTTGGAAGCAGGGATCTGACTCTCACCTGGTGTGTTTTGGTCATGCAACTAAATGTGTATTGTTCTCCTACCCATGACATCATCTGGCTGCTAATATGAAATCTCTCTGTCTTCTGAATTTAAGTGTCCATTAGATCTTTTGAGCATAATGAAGGACCAGTTTGTCCACAGTCAGACTTTTTCTTCCTTTATGTTTAGATTTTAAGTTTTGTAGTGAGAGGCTATGAAAGGGGAAGTTATTTGATAGCACAAGAATACTTTGCCTGTTTTTATATATAAATATTTTGGGTCGAAACTCTTGTTCCAGCATTTTAATACACTAATTCCTATACATATGTTGGCATATTTAACTGTTTTATCAAATTTCGCTACTTCTGTCTAAGACACTTCAGAGCAGAGAGCTGAACCACATGGAATCTGGGCTGTGCGTAGCTCCGTGGGTCAATTCAAATTCTCGATTTAGTAGAGTAATCATATCACTGTTGGGCCCCTGAGTGAGAATGTCATTAATTAATCTCCTGTTTTATTCTTTCTCAGGCACTTTTTATCAGGTCTGTTTATTTTGGTGATCTATCAATGTGCCATTTTGCAAAATAAACTCAGACAAACAAATTCTATCTTTACATGTAGGCCATAATTCCTTTATGTTCATTTTACAATTGGACTCATTCTTGAATGAGCAGAAAGAGCCTAGAATGCCTACAAAGTTTATGGTTTTAACCCGTAATTGCACAGCAGTTTATGCGGAGACATCATTTCTGAATCAGCATGACGGCTATTCTAAGCTGTTCCTCACATGATTACTTTGAAAGCCTGTCCAATTTACCCATTTCTAGCTGTTGTAATATTTGAGTGATAAGTATAAGTCAAATCAGTTATGAATGTTAGGATCTGCTGGGCTCTCTGCAAGGGCTCATGTCAAAATGAAAAATTATATTTTGAATGTTTTCTCAGCTATTGCAATAGATATATTAATAATCATGTCTGGAGAAAAAAATACTTGATCAAGTTCTGTATAGAAGTTTTTGAAGTAAAGACAATACAAGCACTGTGATTTTAATTGAAGTACAAAGGTGTCATGTGACAGTTACTGTCACTAATGACACAGCTTCCCATTAATATTAAAATGTGGTTGTCTTTTTACACCAAGAAGTAAATGCAAAAGAGAGCAAGGGAAGATGTATTTTTTAACATCATCACAAGAGTGAAGATGAAAGGTAGTTCATTTAGGCTTTGATGAATACAGTAAAAAAACATAAAAAGAACCTGGAAGGTGGTGGAGACACAAGCATTTCTGAAACTGATAGAGCTGTTGGCTGTCAACCAGCACGGTGAGAGACAGCGAGACCCTGTGTTGCTGCCAAGCATGTGGAACAAATATGCCTTGCATTTTAAATATTTATTATATGATCCATAACAAAAAGGGATGAAAATAACAACAGAGTGGGACTGCAGCTTTTCAGTGTTACCTCTATTGTGACATAATCATTGTTAGTAAAACTGTCAATATTTAAGGTAAATATATTTTCATAAATTAATTTTTGGGTAGTTTTATCCTGATGCTTTCATGAATAACATAACCCTATACATTAACCAAATATTGTAGTCTGTGATATTGTATGTCCATATGATTTAAGATGGCCAGCTAAACTAAACTTCACCGTACTGATTTGTCATTGTCATCCATCCTACCGAATCCCGGTCAGGGTCACAGGGTGGCCTGGAGCATATCCCAGATAGCGCAGGGCACAGGGAGGGCCACACCCCGGACGAGGTGGCAGTCCATCACAAGGCGCATACCTGCACACACAGCCATACTGTTTGGGTGATTTAGGGACACTAATTAGCCTAACTGCATACCTCTTTACTGTGGAGGAAACCAGAGCACTCAGATGAAACAAAAAACAGTATGGAGAAAACAGTGCTAACTACTGGGCCACCCATTTATTTGTTTCAGGGAAAAGCTTTTTATTTCTCATTGTCTGACTGAACTACCTAATTTTTTCAGTAAGACTGATGCTAACTGGCTATTAATTTCGTTTACCTCGTTAAAAAAAGCATTAAGAAAGTTGCTGAAAATTGTTAATGCCCAGGAACACCTGAAGAGAAGTAAACTTTTGATCTGCCCCCCACTTGAATTAGATATGCAAAATTCTGGCTTTAGACCCAGTGTTTGTGTTTTCGAATCACAAGAATAAAAGTAAATCTTAAAATTGGTTCTTTGACGTTTATTGAAAGAGAAGGGGCTCGATTGTTAGATGTTTGGGCAGGAATGGAAATATTCATGTAAGACAAGACTAATAAGAGAGAGGTATGATGTGCATTTGAACTTCCTCAGTTAGCAGATTTGCCTCACTCTACCGCAGCTAGGGGCCCCCACTTTTTTGGGGAATTTGCATGTCCTCCCCGTTGCACAGGTGTACTCTGGTTTCCTTCCGCTGTCCAAAGAAATGCAGTTAGGTTAACTGGTGTCATTAAATTGTTCGTAGTGTATTGTGTATCTCCTCACATGCACATGATGATTGACAGACGTCCCATCCCGGGTGTACCCCTGCCTTGTGGCCTGTGCTGCCTGGAATTGGCTCCACATCCCTGATTGATGTTGACCAGGTTAAGCAGTTAGAAAATGGCTGTAATGTCTTTGTTTTGACCTGCTTTATAAGAAACAAAGGGGTGGCTCTTCCTCTGTTGTTCTAAACTTATATTCAGTCATGTTCAGCTGCTGTTGCTTTGCAGAAATATTACATAATTCTTTTACATATGAAAACTTGTTACATTTCTAAATCCTACATTACCTTACAGTAGCTCCTGAACCCAGTCAGAGTGTTGTAGTCATTTACTGATTTTGGAGTTATATCAAGCTTAACATTATACCACTTACACTATATACAGCATATACATGGATTGAGGCCTGCACAAAGGGATTCCCTTAGGTTCTGAACAATGAGCACTGTTGAGCTTAAGTATATTCACATTTCTGCTATATGCAACCCTACAAAATAACCCTACAAACCCTCAAATTTTAAAGATAATTTCAAAGATACTTTTTTCTTTACCATTTCTATGTTCAATTAAAAATAAGCTTTGTGCTGTGTAACCTGTGATGAAAAAACAATACAAGAAACGAAATCTGAAGTCATTTATATACACTGTAGTGAAAAATGATAGTGTGGTGGAAAAGCAGTCAACTCGGAGTCTAGAGACAGCAAATACCTTTATTACCTAGGTTATTCAGTGCACAGAATAAGCCGAGACAAGAGGAGTCCCCCCTCGACACCCTCAAGTCTGACTAACTCTTTCTAAGGCAAGCTTATATCTCTTTCTCTAACAGGCACACCCTGGTTTGCCACTTCTTGGTTCCTTATCTTGTTGTTTCCCAGGTTAGAACAAAGTTGGTTTCACTCATTTTCAGGTGGCCATGCACATCCCCTTGTTTCCTGCCTGCTTGATAGGGACAAGTTACACAGAAGGTCACATTTTTCCCAACACTATTTCTATTAATTACTGAAGTCTCACGTTCTAGTAATTTTCCATTACAATAGATAGATAGATAGATAGATAGATAGATAGATAGATACTTTATTCAAAAAAGTACAGGTCCTATGATTTTGCAGATTCAGGGATATCTTACCATCTTCTAGTCATAACTGTAGAGAAACTCTAACCTCATGTGACAAGTAACACATAAAAATTTCACTGCCATTATTCATTAAATGAAAGTCTGCCAATATTTATCAATTATGTAGGAAAAAAGCACCATTAGGACATATCAATTAAGGAGGGAATTAGTTGATCATCAGATGAATAGATAGATAGGTTAAAAGAAATGGGTGAGAGTCTCAGAGAAAGAATTGTTGCTGCTAATCAGTCAGGGAAGGATTTCAAAGCCAGTTATCACACTATTGATATGAAGCTCATCATGTTACGATGAGAAAGATCATTTACAAAGAGAGAAATATCACAGTGGCTTTGATATTCATAGAGGTAACAAAGAAGACCAAGGCTACATCCAGGGAAAGACAGGTCACCTTCAAATAGGGTAAACATGAATGTTCAAGATGCTACTATCAGGACAAAACCAAGAATGACCTTGGAAGGGTTGTTGGAAGAAAACCTTGTTTCTACAAAAAGAACATTTCTGCACAGCTCACATTTACAAAATCAATAATGGAATGAATGAACCACAAGACTTTGGTAGCAATGTCCTCTGGACAGATGAGACCAAAGTGGAATTGTGTGCTGTGATGCAAAATGATTCGTTTGTCAAAAAGCAGACGCTGCATATCACCACAAGTACCTCATACTAACTGACAGGTGTCGTGGTGGAGGGGGGACGCCTGATAAACACTTACAGGAAGTGCTTACTTCTACTTATTGCTGCTGAAGGGGATTCATATGTCACTCCAGTACAGGGTATAGTTCATTTTTATGCAAGGTTACCAAATGCTGGCTACATTTGCTTTAATAAATAGCAATAGGACGTTGTTAGGAGTAAAAGAGGGCCATGCTTTCTTTTAAAAATGGTTAATGGGATTCCTTCTTTTCTGGTATCTTTTGCAGGCCTGCTGGCTACAATGTGTAATGTGTCATTATCTCGTCACTGCCAGAAATGTGTGACTCTGTTCGTGCCGTGCCTAGGCTGATCCCTATCGCGGCAATAATGAACGGCACTCGGCTGCTCCTCAGATGTATGACTCTAGAGAAAGTAGGTCAGCTGAAGAATGAGAAGCCTGAGAAGGAAAAGAAATCAGACAGGTGCAGGTTCAGAATGAGACTGAAAATGCGAGACAGGTAATGCTTTGCTAGATTGTGTGCCAAATACACTATAGTAACGGTTGAGCCGAAAACAAAGTTAACGTGACACAAATGCACTGACACTTAAATGCAAATCCGTTGAACCTAAGAAGAGAGCTAATTATGGCAATTTCCAATGTTAAAAAGGCCTTTAACGTCAGTAGTATGTGTCATGTCAGGGTCTCTGCCCTAACAAGGATAGATGTAAATTACTGGAAACAGATGAACTCCTATACAAGTGTTCATTATTTTCCTCTACTGAAAAACAGAACACCCACATAAGTACAGAATTTTCTAAAAACTAAAATTCTCATCATTCTGTGTTGTACACTGTTGTGCAGTCCTGGTCAAAGAAAAACAGCTTTTTGAATTTATCTCAGAGGACACTTTTCCCCAAAAGAAGACATTGTGCAATATGTAGTAACAGATCAAGATGTGCTTTCACAACAATGCAGTTCTGTCTAAAGAAACCTTGCTGTATGTTTAATCATGATATCACAGAGGCTCGTGGTTCTCAAGGAATTATTTGCATTTTATTCTTCATATTTCTGTGTTGGGGATTCCATGTGACTCAGTGGATAGGGCTGTTATTGCATGCATCCAGGGTTGGGGGTTCAAATGCCACCTCCAGCCAGTGTGTGGAGTTTGTGTGTTCTCCCTGTGTGATGCAGGTCTCTGTTAGCAGTCCAAAGACATACATTTAGTATATCCCACTGTAAATCTTCAGTTTCAATTGTCTGACACGGAAGGAGAGTGACAAGTCAATGTATTCTCACACCAGCATTCCAAAAACTAATTCCAGTAACGCCAAGACAGAGCGATGAGGACAGGCCCGAGTACAACTTTAATAGGGAACCTAACTACGAAACAAGTGCACATGCACTGTCTATTAATCTGGCAACCAACAAGGAAGCAGATGAGCTGGAGTGAGAAAATTTGAAGTTCTCTGAAGAGTGATATATTCTTCCCTCATACACTATCAGTATAATTTTAATCCATCCACCTTCTAACTGTTTATCCTGGTCATGGACGCTGCACAGCTTAGAGCCTATCCCAGGCAATACAGAGCACAAGCCTGGGGTATGTTTAGGGCAGGAGGTTACATCATCACAGGACACATACGCGCTCACAATCACAGACAGAGTCATGCATTAGTTAGCCTAATGGCATGTCTTTGGACTATGGGAAGAAACCAGAGTACCTGAAGGAATGAAACACAGGGAGAACATTCAAACTCCACAACCCTGGAGGTGTGAGGAAACAGCCCAACCCACTGTGCCACCATGCCGCCATATTTATTCCCAGATATGTTTCAGCAATTCTTGCTGATACACATCTGAAACCTAAACTATTTATAGAACACTGACAATTTAGAGAGGATTATAGAATTGCACTGCCTGTGCTGCCCTCAGCTGATTTTAAAGATCACTGTGGATGCTCAGTTTTATTGGAGCAACTTAGTCAATTAAGTAAACAGTTGTCAAAGTCTTCTCCTGTTTCTTCCATGACTTCGTAAAAACAGCAATGACAAAGGGACACTCAAATTACTGCTCTCTCAATGTTCTATTTCAGTGTGTCTTTGGCATGCCAAAATTGTCAGTTTTTTTGGCACGATTCCAGCCAGCACTATGCTCTTTTTATTGAAATTATTTTATTATTAATTATCTAGCTATTTCAGCTGTTCAGATAAATTCCCAATCACTCTTGGAGGCTGTTTAAATTGTATATAGTTGTATAAAAATATATAAATAGTAGGAGAAACTCCAGCCCTTATCAAGAGATCTGGTTCCAAAGTTCACACTGTACATGGAGATAACACTGACTATATCTAACCAGGACCTCTGTATCTCCCACACTAGATCAGGCTCCTTCCCCACAGTGGGGCTGATAATCCATTTTCCTAAAGCCAATCTCCTGGCATCTATTTGGGTCCTTCGTACTTCTGTCTGCTGCCCAGCTGCATGCCTTCTGCTGTGTGTAGAATGACTACAAGCATCACTTTTTTTCAACATTTTACAAACAACTGTCTTAGTCTTTGTTACGTCATTGGGATGCCAGGGTTTAAAAAATGCCTTAAGAATTATAATTTTCCTGGAACTATTGTCACCAAGAACAAATCGAACGGTGATATACTGCAATGAAATTCGTGCCACCCAGACCAGGATGAGCAATTTCAAAGATGGATGGAGTGCAAAAAAATTGTTACATTCTATTAAGCACAATCTTTAATGAAATAATCAGTTAAATACATTTTGCCCGAAACTTCCATGAATTCATATATGAGCACAGTAAGGTACTGGAAGCTCACTGTCTATACATAATTCTTTGATTTTTTACAAGGCAAAATATATTTAATTTGTTTTTCATTACATTAGCTACTCTAATGTTACTTTGCTCTATCCACTTATCATATTAAATTATTTATTCTTGTAAAGACTATTAATTAAATCTCTGACGCATATCAGTTTTGAGCCTCACTGGACAATTTAGGATATTTAGTGTCTAAATAAGATATATAAATAAAACAATAAGATATGATAAAAAGCAGTTACAGAACTAAAGCTAAAGTGTAAAGAAAATCGAGACATTCATTTAAGAGGTGAAGGCCTAGTTAATTCTTCAAGCACACCAAATGCACGTTTTAGTAACGAGTAAATAATGCTTTCATGGAAACTGCATACCTGAAAGATTAAGAACACATCCGCTGGTCTACGTAAAGCTATCATGCAGAAAGATAATCTGTAAATGTCAACAGACGGCCTGTCAGTCAGGATGTTTAAGTTTTATGTGAGCTAGGGTGCTTAATGGTTATTAAAGCAACCAATTAACTAAACATTATTCACAATTGGATTAAATTACTTTACATGTACCTAAGCTTGGTTACTGCCAGCCTGAAATGTTATTAAAATATATCAGTCTGGAAAGGGTTACATGGCTGTTTCTAGGGCTATGTGACTCAAGCAATTCCACATTGAGAACCATTCTCTCCAAATGGAGAAACCTTGGAACAGTGGGTGGCTGGTCTATTAAAATTCCTCCAAGAGCAAATTGACATCTCATTGAGAAAGTCACAAAAGAACCCAGAGTAACATCTGAAGAAGTGCAGGCCTCATTCGTCCCAGATATGGTCAGTGTTCATGATTTCACCGTTATAAAGAGACTGGGTAAGAATCAGAGGCGACTGCTCTAAGACTACAAGGGAAGCTCCGCCTCCTCTAAAATATGAAAAAAATTTGTCAAATATGTACTGCTATATTTACATCGCTATTACAAAGAGCATGCTAGAACATGTTCAACATCGTGGTTAGTTCATTCAGAATCAGCAATAATTTCTTGTAGGTCGTCTAACATGATTTTTTTTTCCCATACATTCCCGTGGCAGCCTGATCTATTAAAACCCATTGAAACACAGCTTCATTGGACTGTAATTCCACTTCAGAATATGCTGTGTTTTCAGTGCAGCAAAGCTAGATGTTTATTGGACAAATGCTTCAAAACGTCATTTCCAGGGAAGCTCAGCTTCTCTGGGAGTAAATGGGGCAGTGGGCTGGCCAGGACACTGGGCTACTGCATGATGATTGGAGGAACTGTCGGGGGGCTGGACCTTTTTTTGATTGACAGCATTTTGACATTGGAGCATTTCAAGTTCAGTCCCATGTGGATTTTTGGCAATTGAAGTCGTGAGACAAGCTGCTGCTTGTAGTCTGTTATTTGCTAGTGATATAGCTCACTATTTTCATTTGTACATATCCTACTCTAAATATAAGCATAAATATAGCATTTGCTCCTTGTTTCAGTTTAGTAAAGTTTGTTCATTTATTTAAAACTAGGTTGTGGGGGGCAATACTTGACTAATTTTATGATGTAGGTCTAAAATGTGTTTCCCTGTCTGAAAGACCACCAGCCACCACTGGTAAGAATGGTATTCATGGGAGAGTTGCTTAATGAAAACCACTGCTGGCTTAGAGGAAGGCAAAAGCTCATCTCACATTTGCTGAGAAACAGCTTCCCAAGTATTTTGGGATAATATTCACCGGACATATGAGTTGAAATTGGAACATTCTGGAAAATGTGTGAAGTAGTGTGAAGGTGTTGGGATGCTTTTCTTATTAAGCGAGACTTGCCATAATTGACAGAACCATGAATTCTGCTCTCTAACAGAAGATCCTAAAGGAGAATGTCCAGTCATCAGTCTGAATCTTAAGATCAGTTGGTTTATGCAGTAAGACAACAATCCAAGGCAAGTCCACTTAAACCTCATTGAGATGCTGTGGCAAGACCTTAAGCCAGTTTACGCTTGAAAACCCCCAATGAATTAAATGGATGAATTAAAGTAATTCTGAAAAAATGAGAGGGCCAAAATTCCTCCACAGTGACATGAAAGACATTTCTATTTATTGGAAGCATTTGGTTCTAGTTGTTGTTGCAAAAGCTAGCACAACCAGTTAAGTCTGGGAGGGCAGTTACTTTTCCACATGAGTGATATAGGTGTTGAATAACACTTTCTCTTCAATAAATAAAATGATCATTTAAAAACTGTGTTTACTTCAGTTATCCTTGTCTTATTACATTTTCTGAAACTATTTAGTGTGGCAAATATGCAAAAATAGAAGAAACTGGTGGGGCAGGGGGGTGTCAATATTTTTTCACAGTACTGAATCTAGACAAAAGTTTCTATATGGGGGTCCTTATCCAACATTATGGAATTGTTTGTTGCCAAGAACTTTGTATTACAATACATCATGTGTATATTTATGTTAGAATTTTCTCAGCTTTATGGTTTTGCTTAATTTGTGCAAATGCCATAATTTGCTCAAAATTTTTATTGATTTCTGTGTATGAATACTTAGCTTCCTTTATTATTTCCAAATAATTTAAATGTTTTGCTATGGTAATTTTCTTTAGATACTGAAAAGGTACATACTGAAGTTTGCAAATGTAAAAACTTTGATTTGGAGGTTAAGTTTATACATAAAATGATGCTTTAAAATGGCAGTTATAAATTGCCTACAAAACATATTACTGCAATGTTTTAATTAAATAATCACTTAATGAAAATTGCAAAGTTGATTAGTTGTACAACTAATACTTAGCAATGTAAACAATACCATGCCAATGGAGCAGGTATTATTAGATATAATATCATTACTGTTATTATGCTCCTTATTATTCAATTACGTATCTGCAAGATTGATCCATGCACATTGCAGTGACCATCATTCTGAAAACCTGTGATAAATTATTTTGAGATCTCAAATCACTAAATAGAGGTAAAGATTATAATAGATTCTCCAGCATCTTTAAATTGCCCATAGTATGCATAAGAGCAATGAACTACCATCTTGACCCAGTATTCTGTGTAAGACATTTAATAATTATTTTATATTTTAGGTCCAAATCAGACTATATCAAGCTTGCTGTACAGTTGTATAACTACATTTTTGTTAAAGTATGAGCTAAGCAAGAATAGAAAACTAAGCTTACCTGAATTACCTAGAAAGACCTGTCTGTACCTAGTGTCTTACTCATGTAAATGAAACATATATATGGAATATCATGAAAATGTGCATCTCACTGCCAAAAACGCCCAAACATATTTCTTGTAATTTTAAGGACTTGGAAAAATAAAGATACAGTAGTAACACTTTAATAGAGTAATATACCGTATAGTGAATGAGCCGACTGAAAGAAAACTAATCTTTAAATTTATAGGATAAAAAATGTGTAATGCAAAATTTATGTTTCTGCTGATCCGCGTAAGAAGTACCTGAAGATATTTTGTTTTTACTTGTATTTATTTGAATGTTATAAAGTTGTGATTTTATACCCTAACACTCATCACTCATGACTGAATCTTATTACTTTTGTTTGATCTAGAAAAACTCTTCTGTAAAGCCTTCAGTGTCAAAGTTGGCACAGAAATTCCAAAATCTGCAAACACCTGATGTCACTGAGCCGGTGAGATTCTTTTTGTTTTTTATCTTTTTATTTTTTTATCTCCTGAGACCAAAACCAGTGCGTTTCAGATTTGCATTGTGAAATAGTGAGCCATAACAGAATGCAAGTTCTATTAATAGAATGATTGAATTAAAAATATTTTTACATAATTGCAGCCAAACAATTAGCATTGAATGAGAGCAATACTCTATTAAAAAAATCAATTTCTTTATAATGGTAAAGCAAAGGGGGAAGGGGTGGCACAGTGACTCAGTGGTTAGAACTATGGCCTCACACCAGGCCAAAGTCATGCAATATAGGCCAATTAGTGTGTCTAAAATTGCTCGTAGAGTGCATGTGTGACTGTGCCCTGCAATGGGTTGGCACCCCATCCAGAGTGTCTCCTGCTTAGTACTCTGAGTTGCCTGGGATAAGCCCCTCCACCAACCCTGGATGGATAGATGGATGGATGGTAAATTAAGTCATGTCACTAAGTTGAGGGTTTATTTTAAGCAGCATTTTGGCTCTCATGCTAGAAAACCCTTTTTTTGGTGATGTTTATTTTCTGAAGTATAATATTTGAATTTACTCTGCTTCAGTGTGAGGACACTCAGAGACTTGGCCAAATTGTACATTGCTTTCTATGCAGTGAGTTTTTAGTTAAGCAAAACGTAACAACTCGCAAGCATAAACTAGCCTAAAAGTCTTCAAACTCAAAGACGTGCCGGTAGGATCATATCAATTCCAAAGTTAAACTGTGTCTTTTCTTTTGTTGATAATGCATGGCATACAGAAACATATTTAATACTTATTAAATTGAATTATACTGCAAAGTTTTTCCAAACATCAGTATTTTTTGAAGAGTTTCAATTATTGTTACAGTAATCTGATGCTTATCTGTTAATTCGTGGAAATTAAATGGAGCAAAATTCTCTGGTGTTGCTTGAGCTAACTTGCTTACTTTTAACTTCCTATTTAACTCCCCTTTGTGTAAGACACAAACCTCAAAGACTAATGTCTTCTACTTTATCTATAACTCACACTGTATGTATTTGTTTATTTTAACTTTAGCTGGGATTGCTTTCATAAAATACAGAAATGTGATACACATGGAAGATGAAATGTTAAAACTAAAATCAACAAATGTCATATACAATATAAAATTAAACACAATCTACAATATTTTTTGCAGTATTGAGTAATCATTGTTCTTTGCAAAACAGTTTTTCTAAAATCTTCAGAAGAAAAAATTTGCTTTCAATCATGTTAATTGTTTCTTTGTTTCTGTGTGTTCTTGCTTTTTTTCTAATGACATTGACAATCTTGAAGTTGGTTTGTTACCTTAAAGTTTGTACATGGCCATTCTGGTTGTTAAGCACTGGTGTGATGCTGGATTCAACTAGCTCAATTGCATTTGTTCAACTTTAGGGCAAACCTGCTCGTATAAGACCACCTTGCTCTTTGAAGCTGCCAGACAAAAAAGATGGGGAAAGAGACAAAGAGGAGGTAAGAGGTCTAATCACACTGAATATTTGTTGCTTTCTCTACTTCAGAATGTTTCCTGATGCTGGAGACATATGAACCATTAAACAATATTATTTAAAGGCAGATACAAGTGCTTAGTAGCAGAAAAAAACATTTCAAGATTTTTTTCAGAAAAATAGACTGGAGAAATTGAGATAAAATGCTTACTGAAGAAAGAGAGGGCAGACTATCATAGACCCCAGTGATCTTGAGTTCAGTTTCTTACTTTTATAACTACTTATACGCACAGTAATAAATGTGGAATGTTATTATGTAGCAATTTACACCATATTCAGTCACATTTATGCAGTTTAGATAAGATTAGATCAAAATTTCTCAGTTCTGACAGAAAAATATTTGGAAATCCTCTTGTACTTTCCACGTGTGAAGACTTTTTAATTTTGATCCTCACAATCTGTTTCTCAATTTTCACTACAGAAGCAAACCATTACTGCATCACACCCTGAAAAGGGCAAGTCTAAGAACTCCCCCCGTATTGAACAGTTGCAAGTAAGTAAGAGCTTTTTTGTATCTTTATGGGGACTTGTAGATTAATTTTATCCAAACTTTGTCAGAACCAGTTTGAGGGAATAGTAATATGGATAACTTTTCTATGGAGCAGGACTGGCATCTAGTGGATGATGGGCAACACAACACAATAAGACAACAACTTGCTACTTGATTAGTTAATGATGTGAGTGGAAGTGGTCTGTGTCGAAATGTTGTTAGTGAGTTAATAGGATAAGGTGAAGGCATGGGTATTTCAGGGCAGCCAGTAATGGTCTTTCTCATGGCATTGTTCTCTACTGTGTCTACACTGTGCAGATGCCCCAAGTGGTTATATTACTTAGTCGGATTAATAAACCCTTTTCAATGTACCCTTCTGGATCATAGTCATAGGGTTTAAGAAAATAATAAAGCAGAAATTCCAGAATCTCTTGTTACGTATTTCTTATTCTTTTGAGGTTTTCATGTTTTCATTTATTTTCACTCGGTATGAGTTTTTGTGGTCTTTTGCCCAAGTGAACATATCCTTGGTTGGCCATATTGTTTAATTCTGCATTCGGGGGACCACAGTAACATTTGACCTTTGATCTTTCTTAGGCCAAAATCATTTTGTCTCCAATGGCACTGCTGCCCTCACCTAAAAGCCCCGGACTGAAGCTGCTGGCTCCCTTTCCTGGCCCACTATGTGCTTCCTCGAGTTCCACTTCGCAACCTCAACAGCATCATCCCAGTGAGCATGAGGTCCCTGCCAGCTTTGAGACGCCTGTTGAGGGACCCATCCTGCCCAGCATCAATAAAGTGAGATTGACTTAATAAATGTACACTGATAGACACAAATCACACACAGATTCAAACCAGACTTGTACACCCAACCCTGGAGATGTGAGGCAGTACTGCTTGCTACTGAATCATGCCACTCCAATGTTAATATGGAATGCAGGCCTACAGACCTAGTCAATATTGAATTCTACATGAGACCCCGGATGTCAAGTTTTAGTTATCAATGGTGGTAACCACCTTGGTGCCCAAACTACAAGGAACTTGGCCTTGACTGGCATCCATTAGTAGCTTTCATGACAAATAGCAAGAGCAAAGACAAAGAACTAGAAGACATAGGAACAAAGATGTTGGGTAGCACAAGCAGTAAGAGCACTGAATTGTTTTTATGATGAGAACTAATCCATTCTAATATAGCTGTAGTATAGCAGGCTATGCTAAAACCAGTCAGCCTTGCTTCATCGCACGCTGAAGCATGTGCTATGACCAGTTTCCTGAAATCCTTCCTTATAGGAAGTAGTCAATGTCCTTGAGCTGACCTTTCTGCTGCTCATTCATAACCAAAGGGGAGAGCCCGGCACTCCATAAAGCGACGGCCACCTACACGGCAGCACAGAAAGTCATCTGCGGAGGAGGTGGAGGCAGCTGAAATTTGCCCATCTTCATCAGCTACGAGCAGTTCCCTGCAGAATGGAAATGAGGAAGACGTATTTCAAGAGACTGACCGGGACGAGAAAAAAGGACAAGAAGACATCCCCTCCTGTCTCCCCAGCAGAAGCATAGACAAAGAGAACAAAGACAAAGCAGAGGCAGAAACACTGTGTGGCAGCGAGACAGATGAGGGGAAGGAAGAAACGACAGAATTAATAAAAGCAGATGAAGGGATTAGAGCTGATGGCCAGACCTCTGACAGTTCTCTGGAGGCTCCGAATATGCAGGAGAAAGACGACGAGCCACAACCAGAACAAAGTGGAGCAACAGATGCCAGTACAGTGGTAAATGTGGAAAAAGACACGGATGATGTCACCACGGTGGAGAAGGTACCATGCTCCATTGGGTTATTTATAGATCTGTGCACATTTCTCGAGTTTTCTTTTGGATTTACCGCATCTACACCAACACAAGCCAATGGCTGAACAGCCCTCTCAAACATTTACACAGTTCATTCTTATTCTTTTGTCCAAATAAAAAAACGTCTTCGATATAAGTCCCTGAAATTACCGGAAGTGAAAGTATTTATACACTATGGCGCCAAATGGTTAAAAATTCTCATCTTGAAAACGTACTTGCTGTGCTTGTTATAAAATACACACTGTATTTTCTCCTGAGTGCTTTAAATATACCAGAAAAGTATAATCATTTAGTTATAATATCAATGACATGCAAAGAGTAATTCATTCACTATTTTCTTGTATCTCTAATTACAGGAGGAATAAGCCAGAAGCACTGGAAACTGAACTAAGAAGAAATGGAATTACTTTAGACCAAAGCCCTAGACATATGTCCAAAAGGCTGTTTTAATGGAGCACACCATAGTAAATGAAATATGAGACAGAATGATGTGGAAAAAAAATTAGGTCCGATCAACTCAATGTTTTCCATTTAGGACCCTACAATGGATTTCAGAAGTTAAACAACCTAACAGGAGTAATTAGACATATATTTAATTCATATATTTTTAATATTATATGTGGACACTGAATGACCACTCGTTTTTTGACATAAATATTTTTTATGATTTCTGTCAGATTGGAGCAGCTTGGTGAAGCAGTGGGCAGCGCTGACTGCTTGCACCTCCCAGGTTTGGGGTTTAAATCACAATCCCATCTCTGTGTTTTGGAGGCAGGTGAACTGGTATCTCTAAATTGCCAAGCTTCTAAAGTGCCTAATAAATACAGTAGTGTAACTATATGTCCATTCCTGGGACGGAATCTCTGTGAAGGTGGAAAACAGATGTGTGTTTTGAGTTATTTCTTATAAAAGAAAAGCAGCCTTCTATTTTTAAACTTAGATGCTTATTTTTGCTCAGTTTGTAGAAGCAGATTTGGATAGCACAAAGTTATCGGTGATCAAAGCCTGACCACTTGGTTTGTGCAACATATAGGCCTTTTATAGAACTAAGTATTGTGTTCCTTTGTATACACCAGCAAGTACATTTTTAACACATATTGGCACCCCCTCACACATTATACACTAGAGAGTAGCAATGAACAGTTCTTCACAGTTGTGTTATGATGTTTAAAATCAGTATAGGTGAACCAGATATGGAATTGATCAATAGTTAGCCAAAAGATTCTTGTTTCAGCAATGTTTTAAACTCTGGTGCGATCTCTTCATTTTACATGATGAATAATCAAGTACAAGTGACTTCCTGTGAAAGTTCACGTGCAGAACATATTGAGGCATAGAAAGATTCCTACCAGTCAGATACTCCTGTGGGGTGTATCATGAAGCGAGCTTTACATGCCCAGAGTTAACTTGACTGAGTCGAGTTAATTAACGCTGATTGCAGTACTCACTCGACGGTAAAAGGAGCTAATATTCATACCACCCAAAAATCGGAAGTAAACTTCATGAAACCTTGAGTAAGGCAGTCATCTGGCTTTGTAGGAAACCACACGGGTTTGTGTCAGAGGAAGCACACCACATACTTATTAGTTCATAGTAGCTAGCTCACTGGGTTCTTTGGTGATGAGAGATTAAGTAAGGGTTATCAGACACATTAATATATGTGAATGTCCTCCAGTACAAAGCAATTGTCGTTAATGATTGAATTTTCTTTGAAAGCATTTAAGGTTGATCGGCATATTTCTTTATTTATAAATGCACCACACAACCGTTATTCTACTGATTATGATTACAGATTTTACAGTTTTTAAGGGTGTTTTGTGTATTGATAATAAAGAATAAAAATGGGAAATATGGTATGTTTAAAATTTAAGACTAATTTTGAGTGAAAGGTATATAAATATAGTACATTTTATTATATGCAGCCTCAGTTCAATTTCATTAGCAGCTAAAGGAAATGTGTTTTGCATTTGTTTATCAAAATCCAATTTATTTGACCTCACAACACACTTAATTACAGATGATCACCAGGTTTTTAGGTGTCAGTGAGTAGCATGTAGTTCAGGGGTGACTAACAACAGGCTTCACGTGTGCTTTTGCGACACTTCTAAAACAATCACCTCCCCCCGGTCACACAATCCCAGAACAGCCACACTCCACGGTCGCACACCCTTCTTGCAGTGCCTTCCCTGGCCCCATTCCCTGGTCAGACACCATTCTTGCAGTCCTTCAGCTGATCTGCAGGCCCCACCCCCCGGTTGCACACCCTTCTGGCTGTACCTTTTCTGGCCCCACCCCCCAGTCACATGCCCTTCTTACAGTCCCTCCCCCGATCCCCTGGTCCCACCCCCTGTCACACACCCTTTTTGCAGCTCCTACCCTGGCTCACATCTTTGGGTAGCTCGCTGTTGTGGCTCTTCATGTCCATCCGGTTGGTCGTCCCTGATATAGACACATACTGTACATTCTGTGCCTGTCATGCAGTGTACAGTATCAATGATTTGCATTCCTGTAAAATCATAAAGCAATGTAAAGAGTGTTTGTTTCCTTTTTTATTATAACTTTTCATTACTGTATTGAATTAGCCTATAAGGGTACATAGCTTAATTGTCTTCTGCCCTTTAAAGAAATTGTTCTTTCAACTGCCATACATGACAAATGTTGTAAGGAAATGTAAGAACCTTGGAAATGGTTGTCAGAATGGGGATATTTGCTGTAATGTTAAGTATGTTTACCATCATGTTGTTAGAGGATTGCTGATGTATTATAACTGCATTTATTCTGTTCTTCATTCCTAAAATCCAAATCTTTTAATTAAATGTATTGTCCTCTGGTGCTTAACAATGTCACAAAGGGTGTACTTTGCTGCACTGCTGTTTTTTTTTTCCACTATTTCCTTTTTGGGAAATCATCCATATACAGTGGATATAAAAAGTGTACACACCCCTGTTAAAATGCCAGGTTTTTCTGATGCAAAAAAAAGAGATCATTTCAAAACTTTTCCCACCTTTAATGTGACCTATAACCTGTTCAATTCAATTGAAAAACAAACAGATCTGTTAGGGGGAAAATATAAAAAATAAAAAACGTACAATAAGCTGGTTGCATAAGTGTGCACACCCTTAAACTAATACTTTGTTGAAGCACCTTTTGATTTAATTACTCCATTCAGTGTGTACGCTTTTTATATCCACTGTACCCTCATTGTATTTGTGATATCCTTTATTTGTAGATCCCAAATCAGCTTGGATTTCTGAAGCGATGTGTATAACCAGAACCCAGATTATAAAACAACATTGTCTGAATTTGTAAGTCACATCCTGGTTAACAGACACTCAGAATATAAAGTGTTAAACAACATTCTGTTGTGTACAACCAGTAGCAATTAATCAATCGGTCAATTTTTGCAGTTTATTTCGTATTACAATAAGGTGTAGCATAGTGATGCAAATACAGAAATGATTAGTGTAACAACAGAAATACCTGATTCTTTCCACTACCAGAAAGAATTGGAATATTGATTTAAGACCTGTTTTTTTTCCACATGCAAGCAAATTAATAACTACAACAAACAAACAAAAACGTAAATAAAAATATAGTTTGATTATTAGCAGTGTGCTTCACACATATTGACAAATTTTTTAGTACATTTTCTGTTTGGTTGACATGATATCTTATACAAGAACATCTATTCAAGTTTCATTGTAGTGTTCCAGACTGGTTTGAATGAAAATTTTATTTGCCATTTCACACAGTACATAGGAATGTGTTTTTCACATAATCTGTCTTGCTCTCCATTAGGACAAACAGAGGTGAGAGCAAGCTTGGGGTCCACCATTTCTCAGGCACCCCTGAAGCAGTTTTGGGGTTAAGAGCATTGCTCAAGGACCTAACACTAATACGGACACTTTTTTTCTAGCTGAGGGATTTGAACCTACAACCATCAGGTCTCAAGCAACAATGCTTAACAGGCAGAGTCATATACTGCCCCTAAAGCTATTATAGTGAACATCTGGGAAAACCCAGTTTAAAATTTGGTCTAATTGTAAAAATTTGAAAAAAAATCAGAATGTATCCACTGCTATTACTTTATGACTTGTTTCATTGTGTTTTTTAATTAATATGCCTTATACATGTCTCTCTGTTCTCAAGTTCAATATGAAATATTGAAATATAATAATAATATAATAGTTATTTAGCCTAACAATAATAACAATATTATAATTAGGGTAAAAACTGCCATCTGTTTCTATTCGAATCATTGAAAAAGATGAGAAAAAATAAATTGAGTTTTTTAAAAAGCGATCAGTGTGGGCTGGCTCAGCAGTTACTGCAACCCCCAGCATCAGGGGTTCAAATCTGGTCTCTGCTCTGTTTGTGTAAAGTCTGTGCATTCTCCACACGTCTTGTGAGTTTCCTGTAGGTACTGTGGATTTGGAACACCTATGGTCCCACAACATGCGTTTAAAGCTTATTACCATTTCTGAACTACCTTTAGTACATGTGGCCAGTAATAGTTTGGCTTTACATCCAGTCTGTACTCCAGTCTTGGTGCCTAGGATAAGCACCAGGCCTTTCAGTAACCATGAGCAGCTGAAGAAACACACCTGCATTTGCTCAGTTTGCAGCACGGGTGGCTTGTGTTCCTGTGGTATCCAGGCATCAACTGAACCCACACAATCATATCAAAACAAGAAATTCAACTTAAAAGACTCATCCAAATGCCCACACCTCATAGTGAATACCTACAAAACCTAACAGTCATAGACAAGAAGCTAGCATTGAAAAGATGAAGCCATTTTATTACGGCTGATGTGCTCTGGTGTTAGCAAATAATACTGTCACTGTTGCAATGTCACAAAAGCATCTCATATTTGAAACCCATGGTCAGACAGCCATTCAATAGACAACAGAAAAAATGTTTTTGACATGATAGCAGAAAGATACAAAAGCAGCATTGTTCCACTTACCATTGCTTTGAAAAAAAATGCTTGAAACATACTTCATATAAGACTAACTCCAGTCAGCCACCACAATCAATTGACATGATATTAGGAAGAGAGAACAGGGCCTTTTTAGATGGGATGAAATTTCCTGAACAGCCTTTTCCTGATTTTAGGGTAAATTATAACAGTAGGACCTAAATAGCAGAACCAGTTGGGTCTGTATGCAGTGTGTTACTATTTCAATGCCATCAGAAAATTGCACCACAGGAAAAATAGATCAGGAAATTCCGTTTGAATAGATGTGCCCTGTGCTGATTGCTGCAGGAGTCATCTGAGCCCCACTGGGGACCGGAAAACCATTGTTTACATTGCCTTTGGTCTTCACTGATGATTTCGAGGAAACCTATTGAGCTCCGCCTCCCTGGAACCTTTTAGAAGGTTGAGGCGACACACTTAGAATGCATTTCCACAAATTATTTGCATCCCCAATCTGCTGTGTGACCTCAAATGGCCTTTGCCATTTCACAAGCAATTTAGATACAGCATATGCAGTAATACAAGCATTTTCACCCTGAATGTTAATGCATGCAAATTTAGCTTAATGATTATATACTTTTTCACTTGACCTGGAGCAAATGCTTCACAGACACTCAATTATGCTCAAACTGAACAATAAGCATTCACAATCATATTTGGAATTAAATATTACCACCAGGTTTTTTTTATAACACAACTGGCTTTGCTTACTGACTACCAATCAGGTACCAATTATTCTCGCTTTCTGCGCAGGGCTTGAACCAATAGGCTTTAGTATTGTTCAGACATCGGTATGACCTGAAGTATCATAGATCAGAACACATTATTAATGGTCATGTTGGTGTGCTACCACCAGTTAGCCCCAGGGATAATGTCACTACATCAGTCTTACAGTTCTGTGAAGTATAGAAAGTCTACTTGAATCTGCAAGGCAAATAAATGACATATAAACAAACACATCACTGAATAATGCACAGTAGGAAGTGTTGAATTTGACTAGCAGGTCAACTGGAAGGTTGCTTAAAAGGTTACATGTGTTGCATTAAACATTTTCTTTTTTTTCAGTCTGCTTAAATAATCAAATAAATTAAATTAAAAATAACAGAAATGAGCTGTGCTTAAGTTGTTTCAAAGCAGGTGTTGTGTTCATTTTTTTTTCCCTGCAAAATTTTTAAAAACATGTAATTTGGCCATTGGTACCCTAACTTTCACAACTGTACTAGTATATATTTGTAAACAAATAACCAATATTGAATATATGATTACATTAATAACTTCCATAAATTTTCACCAGTTGAACAAAAGTAAAGTAAGAAAGAATTATCTGTTTAACATTTTGCATTCATTCATTTGAGCAATGTGGAAATACAGGAAATAATTTAAAACAACATGAAATTTATTTTTTTTCCCATTGAATTAGCTAAAATACCATAAATAAATCATGATTCTGCTTGTCCATACATATGTTATACACATGCATACAAAAAGATATTCATTTTCAAATTCACAGTTCATTTGGATCGCAGAGCTATTACAAGGAATACTATGAAAATTCAAGACATTTTTGGCCCATTTCACCCCTGGACAACCACCGAAAACCATTTATAAATTAATGTTTAATAGATTAAATGTACAGCATAAAATCATTGTTTCACATGTCATGCAACAAAGATAAAAAATGCCTGTCAATGGTGCCATTACTTCTTTTAATTAGCACACATTATTCTAATTTTATTCAAACATTGTAGTCTCAACAATCAAGGAAACGAGGAAACACTTCACCAGAACCCATGTGCATTCTGGATATTCATCTTGTGGCTGAAATAGTACAGATAGATTAATGAGATCAAGCCAACTGGGAAAAATCTCTTATAAAGCTTCATTGGCATGTTGACGTGTTTCTGTGTCTTTGTGGTGCCACTGGGCATGCTCAGTGGTCTCTAGTATCTTCACTGATTTCAATATCTGTTTTCCTGTTATTGAGTTGAGAAGAACTGAGTTGATTTGAGTTGTTATTCAGTTGAGAACTCAACTCAATATCCTGTTTTGTTGGATGGTGAAAGCACTTTCACATTTCAGTTTTCATCAATGATTGTTGCTTATTATTCAGTTAAGATTTCAAGCTTACAATTCAGCTCAGACTTTATTCAGTCTCCATACTACTGCTTGCTGTTCTCTTTCACTTCCTTACATTTTCTCCAGTCGGCCATTGACTATGATCTCCAGGACTGGCGTCAGATCCATCATTTTTTTAAGCATTTCCATGATATCAGCATGCTCCTTAGCTCCACTAATAAACTCCTCTAATGTTAACTCACCTACAGGATTGAGAAAAGTGTTGAGAGAAAGGTCAAATAAATTTTATCACCATTTTAACATGAAATGAATGTTAAATTAACCATAAAATAAATAATGTATAAAAACAACTAATGGCCTTGGAATGTGGCTCAGTGGTTAGCACCTTTGCTTCACAGTTCCAGGGTTGGGGGTTCGAATCCCACCTCTGCTCTATATGTGTGGAGTTTGCATGTTCACCCCATGCTTTTCAGGTTTCCTTTGAGTACTCAGGTTTCCTCATTCAGTCCAAAGACATGTGATCAAGACTGATTGGTGCTTCAAAATTGTCTGTAGTGTATGACCGTGTGTGTGACTGTGCCCTGTTCTGGGTTGGTGCCCTGTGCTGGGTTGGCACCCCATCCAGTGTCTCCCACACCTTGTGTCCTAAGCTCCAACCTCCCACTCCCCCCATTCTATTCTGCTTGCCTGTGAATGATTCCTGAGCATCATCGAGTTGTCTTTGGGTGGTTTTTAACCTGCAGAAATAATTACTGATAGTCACTTATGATTCTTACCTTCTCCTTTTACATCAATTTTTTGAAATATGAGAGATACAATTTCTTCTGGAGGAATATCGTGCTTTCTGGTGATGTCCTGTATTGCCTAAAAAAATGTAAAAATGTATTTCGAGTTTATTAAACTGACCAAAAATTGGAGTATAAGACAAATATTGTTATTAGATCTTTGTGCAACAACACGCCCCAGTTCTGACAGATTCATTGTCTGTTGACAAAGAGAGGTAGGTTTTCCATAGGTCAGTTATACATTAATACTGGCAATCAGTGTGTAAGTGTGAAAATGCTTTAATTTGAATCTTTATACAAATGATATATTTGCTAAGGAACAATTATTTTACTTTTTCTCTTTAATTGTTTGCACAGAAGCTATGAGGAACATGAATTAATTTACTTAGCTGAGACTCCATTATAATATGTTGCAATTTTTTCATTCAAAATGAGTAAGAAATGAGATTGGTCATGCCACACTTCTAAATGAATTAATAGTTTTCATTTTCATGCTCTATGAAATAATTGATTTTGACATTTGACTAATCTGCTTGTTGCTTATTCAGTTATTATCATTGCTATCACTGTGACGCCCATTTTTCATGGACAAATTCCTCTTGTCCTGTCTTTTTGGAGATTGGTATTATAAGTACTAAACCACTATTTTATTTTTATATTTTGTTCACATACCGTAAATATTGTCTCCAGTTCTTCTTTGTCAATTTTTCCATTTCCATCTTGATCAAACAGCTTGAAATACCATTTCAGCTTTTGATTTATCTCCCCCTTTAATAACAAGCTTACAGCTGCAATATATTCCACAAAGTCAATATAGCCATCCTGCAGATGAAAACAGAAAGGAAACAGCAGTAAGTTACTATGCCATGATCTCTAATTGTGATATTAAGTTATAGGGCATTGCAATCCATCCATCTTCCAACCACTTGACCTGGTCAGTGACTGGGGGGAATGGTATCTATCCCAGGCATAAGGCCTAACATGATATCTCTGGACTTCATCAGGAAGCCCTCACGACACAGGGAGAACATGCAAACTCCACACACACAGACTGGAGGTGGATTTTAAATCCCCAACTCACTGTCACCCTAAACTATATTTTGTCAGTAGGCGGTACTATTATTCTTACGTGTGATTCCTCAGTGTTGGAATGAGCTGTCCATCTACATCCAGCCAGCAAACTCCCTGTAGTTCTTAAAGAAACACCTAAGACTCCTCTTTTCTGGAAACTTCTCTAACTTGTCCAATAACTGACCTTTCCTGTCACTGACAACCCCTTATTTTTATTTCTCATTTCTCAAAAGTAGTTTCCACTGATTAACTGGCACCTCAATCATGGTTATTACTTGTAAATCACTTCAGTTAGGGTTATCTTGCTATAAAAGATCTTGTATGGCTCTTGCTCCAGTGCTAAGCAGCACTTGTTGCTAGTCCCTCATTGGATGCTCAGGGTTCCATTTCAATCTGGAATTTTGACAAACAGCATCTTATGATAATCTCCTCTTGGGAGAACTCAGAATCTTTTCTGGAACCACTGAATCAGGCCCACTTCAAGACATAACATTTTAAGAGCAAAGCTTGTTACTGTTACTGGCATTTCTCCTTAATATTTAAAAGTGCAAATGCTAACAGTATTTCCCCAGTATAGTAAAGTGAAAGAATTCTACTGTATCAGTAATTATATCAAAATGCAAATCCTGAGTTTGTATACATTTCCCCGATCTGGCTTATTAAAACAAGGTCTTAAAATGCTTAAAAACTGCTTACGTATATTTGTTAATAATATGTTTTAAAAAAAATTTTTAAATGCTTAAAATAGCAAAGAATTCATTTTACTAAGTTGTTACATGGTTTTAAAACTTTGTGGTACCTATTCATTTATTTAAATATTTATTTCATATTATTTCACATTTATACACCTTTTATTGCTTTTTAAAGTTGATAGCTTTCACTTTACTTCTGTTAGGTAAGATTTTAAAGCTTTCACTTTAAAGTCTTAGCTTATCCTAGACAAACTGAAAAATATTTTCATATTTTATGTCCAAGCCAAGAGAGTTGGTCACTGCTAATAACTGTAAAGCTATTGTCTTTATTGAGCTCAACAAATTAATATTGTATTATATACTGTTTATAAGTAATACTTTTGCTCTGAATTAGTAATAACATCTCTTTCATAAAAATGCACTATGCAAGGTTACAGTTTAGTTACATGTGTTAGAATTATGCCATGCAATCAAGTATGCAAATCTTTTAAAAATTACTTCATAACCAAGATTAATCATAAAATAATCATTGAATGTTACAAAATGGTCACAGTAGATGACAGCCCCTACATTAATTTATATTGATTCACTCTTTTCACAGTATTAACCCACTTTTCCCACAATTGCTATGGTGTTAACCCACATGTTTTCACCATTGCTGTGGGTAATCCTTAGAACTCAAATGTTTGAGGAGAAGTATATAAATTTTATAGATATTAAATATGGAACTTATACAATTATTTGAAACACATTCAGCTAAATTGTTTTTATCTAAAAGAAGTGGCTTTACAATTTTCACATCAATACTCTAAATTTATTTTTGACATAAATACCCCTTTAAGAAAGTCGTCTAAGACTGCCATACCCCATCCATTTATTTTCGACATAAATACCCCTTTAAGAAAGTCATATAAGACTGCCATACCCCATCCATATCAAAGGTACAGAAGACCTGATCCACATAACTGCTTGCATCTTCACTCATTCCCTGTAATCCCAACATGGTCTTGAGCTCAAAGAGTGTGATTTGTCCAGAAGGGGACTCCTTCATGAACTTATTGTACCAGTGGTGCATGTCCTCTGCAAGAATATCATCCAGATTAGAGCCGTGGTTACCCATGTCTGTACAGGCTGGTCTTCAGACATGCAAAGAGCTAGGACTGGCAGTGGCAGTGTCTCTAAATTGTATAGAGTGACTGTGGAGAGGTTGCTCAATCACTAAACCTCTTATGGCTAAATCTGGCAAAAAGACATGGCTAAAATAGTTACTTAATGAGATATAATGGTTGCCCTCTTGACTGCACAGAAGATTGGAGATGGGTATTAGAGAGAAGAGAAAGAGATTATAAATATCACGAGGCCATAAAAAACACAATATAGCCTTGTTATTCAAGAATAGCACAAGAAAAACAAAGCATGACTCTGAAAATATTTACTCTTTTCAGAAACCAGGACGGCCAGAGACAGCCTTCATTCAAATAATTTTTACATTGAGCTCCATGTTTAAAGGCTGTTTTATCACACAATGGAAAGTTACTCATCTGAAAAATGCTGAAAAAATACAGATTAGCAAAAGAGGGAGCAAAAGCGGTACCTGCCGCAACATGTATTTTTCTCCTGGTATAAGTCTCCATGGCATAGCCGATTAACGTATTTATTTCATGAATACCTGAATATACACTAAATGGCCAAAATTATGTTGATTAAGTGAATGGTCTAATAAAGTCACATCTGTTGCTGACATATATAGCATTATGCAAAAAACCATGGAACTAGGATTGACTTTCAATGTGACTCCATCATAGGATGCCACCTTTCCAACATGTCAGCTGTCAGGTTTCTACATTGTTCAACTGTAAGTAAAGTGATTGTGAAGTGGAAGCATCTAGAAAGAACAAGGGTACAGTTGTGAAGTAGAAGATCACATCAACAGAAAAGAACCAAATCACTCCTAGCCACAGAATTATTTATAAAGCCAAATGGTAGCAAATCCCACCAGCAATGTTCCAACATGGCTTTCCAGAGGAGTCAAAGCTATTATGGCAGCAAAGGCAGGACCAACGTCCTATTTATACCCTGGAGTTTAGAGTGAGATGTCGCACAGGCTGGTATCCACATAGTTTTAGCCGTAAAGCGTGATTATGGTGGCTATGAGGAGGGGAGGTCTATTGACGGACAGGATTCCAAAAATAGAACAATATGATAAGACGAAGAAAACTTGTACAGTTAAGAGCTTCCAAAAAGTGACAGGTTCTGCATTCATTTTGTAGAAATCAGGAAATGAATCTGCTTCTTACAAAATTCACTTGTGCTAATTCCTGTGGTAGATTCTGAAGGGGGTAATGCTTTGGTTTGATTTCAAAGTAATCCCCAGATTATCCAGCTTTCACTGGGGCTATTAATAAACCAGGAGAGCAAATATATCAGCAAAAGATTGTGGTCCTATGGTTTGTTGAATTTGAAACACGTTAATGAGAGTTTAGAGGAAAATGGAACAAGAAGCCCACAAGTACTCAGTAAAACAGTGACGTGCAGAAAAGAATCACAGACCTCACAGCTCACCTACCCTGAAAGCATTTTAGAGCAAGAAGGAGATAATATTTTAGTGCGGCAAGTTTCTGCTGCCACGATTATTTTTCTGAAAGGCAGTGTAAACTTAAAACATTTGGCAAGTTATCTTCATTGTGTAAGTGAAACTTTTGAAGATCAGACAGCAAGATAAAAGGTTAGACTATCAGCAGTGCTGAACTTAAGGCTGCAGTATCCATGGGGTGTAACCACTGCTTTCCCTTTTGCCTATTAAAGTGGGTGTTTACAGCAATCCTGTTTTATTTGTTTGTTCGCGCACTGAGGCTAACATTTCGGAGGTATAAAAAAAATCTGTTTGATATGCACATTCTGTACGGAAATGTATTATTGTAACAAATCATTAGTGTAATTACAATGGTGTGACTTACTCAACTTTGTCATTGTCTTGTTCTGTAGCGTTGTAAGAGTATTTACATCTCTGAGAAAATCTGACAATGCTGTGATTGATGCTGTTATTCCTATCGGCTGTTCCGATTCACCACTGCTTTCTGTGGAGTAACTTAACTGAGTGCTGAGTATACATAACAGTTTTATGAGCAGTCTTTTTTTTTGCTTGTTTTATATTTTTAATTTTTTCATTGTGAAGTTCTGTGGGACTGCACAGAGAAATTTGACTTCTAGTTTCCCTTGGAGTAACTGAGCCACACTGGCCTAGTATTAGAATCAATCAAGCAATCAATCAATCAATCAAGCAACCAATCTTTATTTATATAGCACCGTTTCAACCACAGGAAGAACCCCGACACAGGGAGAACATAGTGACCCCCCATACACAGAAAGGGGCTGGGATTCAAACCCCCAACCCCAGAGGTATGAAGCAACAGTGCTACCTGCTGACCCACTATACTCCCCAATCTAAAAATGATATGTCAATTGCCGTGAATTTAATTAGTATTTTCAATATTAAATCAGCCTTGAAATCCTTCAAAACTTGTGTTTTGACGATACATGGTAGGAGCTTGGGTAAAAAAGAATACAAAGAAGAAGCAAATGTATTTCAATATAAATGTAAGACTATTTCAGTAGTGTGTAAAATAGTAAGGGTCAAAGCCACCTAGCTCACAAAACAGAATGCAATATAATATTTTAAAACCTTACGAAAAGTAATTTCAGCATGATTCCTAAACCAGAGAAAAGCTATTGTGTTTTGCACCCTTCATGCCAGCTAGCATGGTGGATAGTGAATTTAAATGAATTAATGTATTCTCTCTTGTCTCTGTCCACCTTGGTAAGATGATGATCAAGAAACCAGCCAAGACTGATAAAGAGGGCTTGATAAAAACTCCTGACACAGAAGTTACAACAAATTAATAATTTAATAAAAAACAAAACATTTCATACAACTCTCATATTTATAGAATGTTTTGAGCTAACTACCCAAGTTTTCAGTTGTATTTAATATATGTAGTGTATTAACACTTTATCTGGATGATTAAGCAAAACTACAAACCAAAAGAACAGCAGACAATTTTTGTGTGCAGCCTCCTGGGATGATGTTGCACCTCAAAGTTGTACGGCTGTAGTACGCAACCACTTGCTCCCCTTGTGATCCCGCTTGGGATAGCACTGCACCCAGCCCCTCATTGCTGGTGTCGGTGGCCGCAATGAATGGGAGCTTTGGATCCGGGAATGCCAGCACCAGGGCGTTGACAAGTGCGGTGCGGAGCCAATGTCAGAATCCGTCCACAAAAAGCTCCTCCCTTTCTCCATGAGCTGGTGGAGCAGCTTGGCAATGCTGGCGATATCTTTAATGAAATACCTGTAATATGAGGCAAGTCCCAAAAAGCTGCGCAGCTCAGACGCAGACTGAGGGTGTAGCCAATCCCTCACTGCCATGGTCTTGTTGGGTTCCGCAGCCATGTCTTCTCTGCTGATGACATGGCCTATATCGTCCTGTGCCAGAAGAGGGAGCACTCCTGGGAGTTCACCCGGAATCTTGCCCGATGGATCGCCACAAACAGTGTTGAAAGGTTCTGCAGGGCCCCGGCGAAATCAGCTGCATGGATAAGCAGAACATCAAAGTGGCCAATGCACTGGCTGCAGTGGATGTGGACCAGGATGCACACTATCAACCTCTTGAAGGTGGCTGGTGTGCTACAGAGCCCAAAAGGCAGAATGCGGAAGTGCCACAGGCCTTGACTGATGGTGAAAGCAGTTTTGGGGTGGGCATCCGCTGCCAGTTCGACCTGCCAGTAGCCACTTCAAAGGTCTAGGGAGCTGAACCATGTCGAGCCTGTGATGCAATCCAGTGTGTCGTTGATGCAGGGCAGCATGTACAAGTCCTTCTGGGTCACGAAGTTCAGAAGCCAGTAGTCCATACAGAACCGCCAGAACCATCTTACTTCTTTATGAGAACCGCAGATGCCACCCAAAGACTGTTGGAAGGCTCGATCACTCCCGCTGCCGCCATCTCCCGGATCCCCCGTTCCGCCACCTCTCTCTTCAGCAGGGTGAGCTAGTGGGGTCCCAGATGGATGGGCAGGGCATCCCCCGTGTCAAATGTGGTGCTGCACTGTGACACCGCACATAAGTTGTCTGCTGTTGTCAGTAAGGAGAGTGCCCCCTAAACAGAGCCTGTGGATGTTCCATCCAGAATCCTGGGGGCACTCGTGCTCATAATACATCTACCCCTGTTTAGGTGCTGTACCTTAAAGGGGAAGGGATATATATGGAGGGAGGCCGGGTGGTAAGATGGGACAAAAAAGGAGTAAAAGAGGTGTATAGGTAGAAGATTTGGTGTGGTAAATAGGCCCAAGAGAGGATCTTTTCATTCCATGTCTCTTGGGTTATACCGATTAAGGTTGTGGTAGTGTAAGTTGTTCACCCTGTCCGAGTTTTGCGTTCATCAATTGCCCACTTTGGATTTCACAGGTGGATTACCTTGGACATTCACCTCCAGTGACACATCTGGACAAATTGGCGAGTTTACCTGTTTTCCCATTCCCTTCTGGACCTTCTCCCCGGAAAGACTGTTCCATTTCTACAAAGGCCACATCCCAGATTCAATGATAGACTGTTTGCATAACCATTTCATGCATTGTTCTGGTATTTTTGTTGTCTTCTTGTTGACATATATATGAAATATATGTTTGTTACCAAATGAAGTATCCCATGTAATGTGTAGTATGTTTGGAGACTGTTCGATTTATACTTTTAGATGGGCTTAACAATCAGGTAAATGCCGTGCACACTACAGCACGTGAGAGGTGGAGTGGCACTTGTCGTCTCTGGCGGCGAAGAGGTCCTGGTGTCAGTCCAAGAGGTCTTTCAGATCTCTAAGCTATTCTTGTTTTGGACCCTGGCTGCTCCGCTGCCAAAACTCATGCACAGCCTGCACAGTTTCAGTGGATGGCTGTATTGCTGAGCTGTTCCTAGAAGGTCTGTGGCCTTTGGTCGGGATGGAGTCTGCTTTCTTCCAGGTGCTGGAAGAGGCTCTTCTCCCTTGGCGCACCAGTGACCGTTACTGGCTTATCTTCCTTCGCACCAATGTTCTGGCTTCACTGCCTCGTCGGAGAGCCGCCGTCTCTGTACCGAGGTGAAGGGTTGAGCCTGGTACATCAGTGACAGCCCCCCAACTAGAGAGCAGATCCAGTCCAATGATGCAGGAATCATCGATGTCCATGAGTCATACTTTCTACTCCTACTGTTCTCCCCACCAGTGTGATGCACAGCTGCACAGCTTCCCCTTCATTCGGGTACTGACGCCGGTCACTGACGTCAGATGGACCTCTCTCTTCCCAGCCAGGTGGAGCCATCTGCTCTGTGCTGGCAGTGGTTCCTCTTCTGTGGCTCTGTGCTGGCAGTGCACACAGGCTCTCATTCTTTCCCATCGTGGCTTTGCAGCAGCACAGATACAGCTTTGCAGCGGACGGTGAGGTGCAGCAAGGATCTTGTCCACTCTCTCCACCTCTGCCAGTGTGCTAGCTAGTGTGGCTGGTGCTAGTAAGCGAACATGCTGCCATAGCCACTCTGGGGACAATGCCTGCACAAAAGCACAGAGTGCTAGTTCCTTCTGTTCAGCACATGCAAATTGGGGATATCCATGTTGCGCACAAAGCTGGAGCTCTGCAGCAAGTGCACCCAGCGTCTTTCCTTTTGGAACCGTTGGTTCGGCAGCCTCTCCCCAATGGCCTTTGCAGACTGTTGCCGCTCGAACCGCTGCTTCACCTCTGTAATTAGTGCTGCAAGGATGCTGTTCTAGGGAGAGACTGAGGAGTGTTTGCTGTGCTCCTCCTTCCAACACCATCGCCAGGTGACCAGCATTCTCTTTGGAGTTCCAGTCATTTTGCCACCCTATTTACATTTTGCACTCTGCCAGGTAATATGGAATCCATAAATGCATTTCCAGTGGAACACTCTGTTCCATATGTTCTTTGTATAATTCCATCACCAAGGCAATATACTTGTATGATTAAGGTTGTCTTGGTGATGGAATTGAAAGAGTATAAATTCCACAATGAGGTAGATTTGTATTAAACATTGATGTAAGAGGCAAGGAAACCCGTAAGTGGAGTTTTGGGATTCGAGGGTCACCAACAAATATTCATCCTAAACATAGCATTCGATTTGTGTTGCAGGATTTTTTTCTGGGTGGATATGGGTAACAAGTCAAAAACCATCAAGCAACCAATGACCACATAAAATATATCTTTATATCAGCGTTACCTAGCAAACACTTAAACTTACATCACCACCAAGGAAGAAATATCTCAGGGAACACTCAATGACCAAATATTTACAAAGGGTAAGAAGATCAGGGACAGCAGCTGGATCAGTGTTTATAATAATTTAATAATGCTGTTTTATTACCCTCTTTTAGGTTGATATTTGCTGCATTTGGTAGAAGCGACGGACAAGGTGCAGGTGTAGCTTGTGATCGAAACGTGGTGATTCATAGAGGTGCCCTAAACGATCCTGCAGCATCGTCCAGCAGCTCCAAGTCACCTCTCTAGACATCATGATAAATGGTACCTTAGAAAGTATTATTTATGGCCACACTAATGTCATGGCAGGCCTGATAGATGTGTGAAGTCAGTTTATTCTGTGTTGTCTATGTAGTCTAAATTACTCAAGAGGAATATAGCTAGCACAATTAAAGCTAGCTACTAATTGTGTTAAAGTTGCGGTTATGGAGCTAGCTCAAATTCACAGCCATGTAAAGTTATTTACATGTCATTTATTTTATATTGGTAGAGTACACAGACCCGGAATATGGCCTTGGCACCATCCCAATCAACCCCAACAATTTCCCTGCCAAACTATGGAAGCTTGTGAACAACCCGCAGATCCATTCAGTCTGCTGGGATGCCAGTGGCCTAGGTATCATCATCGACCAGCAAATGTTCGAGGACGAGGTGATGAGTCCTGCCAATGGCTCCAGGGACCAGAACAAACTTTTCCAGACCACCAACTTTTCCAGCTTCATCCGACAGCTCAACCTTTACGGATTCAGAAAGGTGGTTGCCTGGCTCACTGATGCGGAAATCCCCAAAGAGATTAATGTGACGCTGATCAAGGGATTGCAGCACTGCTTCTACAGCCCAAACTTTAAACGGGGCCACCCCGAGCTGCTGCTGAAGATGATAAGGCTGACCACTACGAATAAGGCAAAAATTGAAGAGGGTCTGGAAGTGAACAGCAGACCTCCAAATCTATTTTGGCATGCATTGATTCACAACACTTTAACAGAAAATAATGGTAAGTTAAAAATATTAAAACCATCCATGATCCATTTGATATGGTGGCTCAGTGGTTAGGCACTGTTGCTTTGCATCTCCTGGGTTGGGCGTTCACTTCCTGTCGCCCTTGGTGTGCTTCACGAGCTTCCTCCTGCAGCTCAGAGACATGTGATTTAGGCTGACTGGTGTGGGGTGTCCCTTGCTTTGTGCCCTAATCTGCCTGTGATAGGCTCCATGCATCCCCCCACAACCCTTCATAGGATTAGTGGTTTGGAAAACGGATCATCCATCCATTTTCTGTACCAGCTTATCCATTAATGGTTCAATCTAGGAGGTAAAGCAACACCTATGCAGGATGCTAGTCCATCATAGAGCTAAAAATTTAAATATCAAATTGTATTAAATTTTAGCAGTATAGAACCACTGCTAAAATCATACCCTAAATATGTATTGGGTTTCTGCTAGAGATAAGTGCCTTACCCTGCTGAGCTAGGGGTCACTGTGATTTATGTGTCTGCAGAGTCAACGCAGGCTCCACCTGCCATGGGGTCATTCCAAGGAAACACGTCTGTATACCCGCTTCCGGTGAACAGCTCAAACCACACATCCCTTCCACAAACCAGCTGGACTATGGTCACCACTGACAGCAGAACCCAATCCACATGCTTTGTGGAAAATGGCATCCCTGGCCCTGTCATTCAGTGTATGCCCACTTGGCCTGTGCAGTCTGTCTCTACTGCTGTGGTTGTTCAGCCTGTTCCACAGGCCGTAGCACCTCCTGCACAGTACCAACAACCTGGATATTATGCACCAGGTGAGTTTGCCTTATATATTGGAGCGTCCCAGTCCTACAACTGAGAGGCTCTAGCAATTTTAAATAGTTCTACTGTAGTTTTTGGGTGTCTCCCTAGGGGGCAGATAGTAATTTGTGGAGGACTGGTAAACCTGTACTTGGGGGGGGGGGGGGGGGGGTGAATGGCCTTCCCTTTTAGGCCCTCATAAGGGCGAGTTTGCTGGACATTCACAAGTGGAGCAGTTATGTTTGGGATAAAAGTCTGCTTTATAATTTGCAACAGCATAAGGGCGTGACTGTGGGCAACAAATTTTTTTATCAAAGATTTTGGATTGAACCACTCTTTCCAGCTTGTATTTGTACCTGTGGCAAAATGCTACAACCATTTTAACTTAAATGTACTATGCATGTAGTGTTGTGCTGTTTTCTGCACACAAAGTGTTTAATGCAGTGTGAGTTTTTCATATCTGTGTTGCATTTATTTGTCAGGTTTTTGTTTCTGGGTTTCTGTCAATTTGACTTGCTCTATTTACCTTATTTTTTTGTGTCATTTCTGCTCTTCAAGCACAGTGAACATGGCAACTGCGTCCTCCAGCCTTCATTGACAACTGTCAGGTTTGTGGTGTCAAATCGATATGACTTTTATTTGGAAATTTCTGTGAATCACATTAGTCATGTTGTGATGATCAACATTCAAAATAGAGTTCAGTTAAAGACAAACATGCTATCAGCTTTCTTCTAGGGAAGCTTTGGTGCTTACTGAAAAGATGAAAGCAACTAAAAAGAGATAACAAAAATGACAAAGAAATCACTGAAAGTTATGTGTTTTCAAGGAAAACATTTAGTTTTCAAAATGGCATGATAAGTAGTTGGAATGATGTTTGCCTGTCTCTGAAGTTAACATATCTGTTTTGTTTTGTATTTTTACAACAGTTTTAGCCAGGCTTCCCAATGTTTTTGCATCCATGCAATCAACAGTGGCAACAAGCGGAAACAAGCAGGCCAAGAAAGAGCTCAGATTGGATGGCGTTTTCCAAATGACTGATGAGCATCAAGGATCTCCAAACCATGCATTATGAAGATGGAGACTCCTGATAATTCTGATCTAGCCCATTCGTTGATTGCTTACACTGTGAATTGCATTATTATTAAACAAAAATTTTGGAAGCTGAACTGTTTGACTCTCAAGAAGTCTATGGAAAACGTCATGGTTCTACTCAGGCCTGGAAGGGAGCCCATTCCCCCCATACGGGAGGCTACAGTATAGTATTTTACATATTTGCTCATATTTCTTGAACCGTGAAACCCACAGGCTAAAGCCAACATTTTTTTCCCCAACTCCCTGGTTAATTCACTCCCAAAAAGTCTGACGTGGCAGTTTGCTCCGCCTACGTAGATTTTTTGATAATTTATGCATAATTAGGGTGAACTAGTCCTATGTTTTCAACCAGTTTTAAATATATACATTATATGTGGTATTGCTGGAATCAGGAGACAGAGTTGGTCAATAATTATCCAAAAAATCATAACTTTTCAATACGGTGGCTATACCCATACTGTACCTATTTCACAAACCATTTTGAATAAACAGCAATAAACTTGCATTCTTCAACCAAATTTCACCAAATTTGGTATACCCTTCCACAAGGTCATTTTGGCATACCAAAACTGGCACCAATTCATCAATTGGGGGTGCCACAACAAGTGCAAACCTGCATCTCAAAAAACATGACCAATCTAAGTGAAATTTAGTACAAGCCCTGAGCCTATTCTCTTTTCTGAACATGTGGTTACTATGGATTACTCATCATTTCCTTTTCCATAGCAACGCTGAAAAAAAATGTAAACTGTAATTGAAAAACTGAAAATTACGTCTAAAAGTTGTTGTACCATTGGATACGATACAGATGAAATTTTCTTTCTTTACATTCCCAAAAATATGCCCACTGTCCCTAAAGGGGGCTTCACAGCCCCTGATGTTCTGTTTTTTCCCTAGCAACACAATTGTGACATCATAGATTCTACTGAGTTTCAAACCAATAAAATGCTTAGAATCATTGCTAATTTTAATAATTCCATGGCCAGCCAATCAGAATTCAGCAATTCCAGCCCAGTTTTTTGGCAAATTTGTTAAAAAATTTGCCTGTCTTGCACACTACTTCAAAATCAGAAATTCCAACCCAGTTTTTCAGCAAATTTGATATCATTGTAATCAGGAGACCCAGCTGGTCAAGAGTTATCCCAAAAATCCCATGTGTGCCTTTCGGCGTGGCCACAGGCCACACCCCAAGCACCTATGCCCCCAAACTGCCTATGCCAGCAATGTATGATACAACCCATGGTACACATTCCAGCACTGGGTGGCCAAAGGACATGCCCTAAGTGCGTTTGTCCCCAAGTGCCTATGCCAGCACTACCTCTACCTCTTACTACATGCAAATTCAACAGAGACACAGCATGGACCATTGATTAACATAGAAAGCAAAAGCAGCGTTCACTGTCAAATAACTCAAAAAGCGTTGATTTGGGCACTGTAGCAGGCAGTTCTGAACTAGGGAGTTGTGGACATTGGCACTTGGGGTGTGTCTTGTGAACCACAACAAATCCTGTGCTGGAATGGGTAGAATGGGTTGAAGCATGGAATGCTAACATAAGTAGTGAAGCATACAGTGCTGACACAGGTAGTTGGGGGGCGTAAACACATGGGGTGTGGTTGAAGGAAGCAATGCTGGAATGTGTAGAATGGGTTAAAGCTTCCAGTCCTGGCATAGGCAGTGAAGCATACAGCCAATTGAGGGACATACGTGCAGCAGGTGCAATTTATGTTTATTATAAAAAATGGAAAAAAAAACTGAATTATTCAGAGCAAAATTAATCCATATAAACAGTGTGTGCCATCTTGATGCTTATTTCTGGTATTTGGGTAATACTCACAATCACAGTGCCATTTACTACTGATTACAGTAATAAGGTTTATTTAACTAAACTGTATCGAGTCAACTCTGATTATCTAAAACTTGCGTTGTAGTACACCCCAGTCATCAATCTCTTGAACTAAATAAAAACAATAACTCTGCATTATTATTAGCAGGGACTGGCTGCATATAAATGAAAATATTTCTGAGTCAATTAAAGATATACATATTGTGGCAGCCTTAACTTAATGACCATCTTTCAATTCGATTAACTTATTTCTAGTGAGATTTTGCCTCTTGCAAACGTTCAAATCAGAAAAATGACACAATTTACGATTATCATTTCCTTCAATGTTTAGTTGCTGGAAGTACTATATGATTTGCTTTCACCGTTGTTAACCACCATTTTACTTTGTGACGTAAGACCGGTGCAGCATTCATAAATGAACTCCACAGATAAGTCTGTAAGTCCCACACAGCATAATTTTGGTGAAAAAATTTCTTGAAGTTTCAGGCCATTCTCATATTGTACCTTAAATAAACACCCATTTTGCTGAAACAGCTTCATCTGATGCATGCATCGGCCAATCATTACCAAATTTGGACTGCAAGTTCATATCAGTAATCCAGAGCAGCCCGCCAAGTTTTATGCCAATGCGTCAACTGGGGACACTACAACATTTATATTACTGAAACATGTCACCTTCCTGCTAACTTAATTACAGAAGTCAAGGAATCCGTTCATAGCACAGTATGTATGTCATTGTGTATTAATATAGTAACACCACAACCCAACTGAAAAGTGTGACCAATGGAAATGGAAAAAAAAAGAAAACTGAATACTGAATTAAAATGGCAGAATATAAATACAAGTCTGTTAAAAAGCCAATTCATTTTGTTGCCAAAAAATCTATTGCATATTTTCTTGTACCACTGCTCACATACTAACAAAAATATGTTTTAATTACACACACATTTTGGAATAATCTTCTATTAACAACCTTTTAAACTTAAATCCATTAGAATGACTTCAGTGGCTATTCTGGTCACTCTAATACAGTGGTTCTCAATTTATATGAGAAATAACCTGCAATTGCACCCATTATGCAGGATTTCATTCCAAGCAATCCTGCTTTTAAGTGAACCCCTACATTTAATCATACATTTCAATCATTCTACATTTACTGTCAATCAGCATATCCTCAGCCTTGTTTTTTATTTTTACTTTCTGAATGGATAAGACATTGTGATGTTGCTTTGTATTTCTCCATTTGTTGCTAATTATCACAAAAGTTGAAATGCACATCATCATTGCTGCTCATTAGGGCCTAATGACCTAATGTATGTTACCACTTTTGTGATAATTAGCAACAAAGAGGCAACTTAGAGTGACAAACTTTAACAATGTCACAATGTCTTACCCATCAAAAAAAGAATATTTAAAAGATGAACCCTGCTAAGAGTATGCTGACTGACACAGTAAATGCACAATGATGGAAATATGAGCATGATTAAATGAGATAGGATTCACTTAAAAGCAGGAATTGGTTGGAACAAAAACCTGCACCCACAGAGGGGGGGCCAGGATCACTGCTCTAATAGATTTAATAGTGTTAACAAGTGCATGAAAAGCAATGGACTGCATAGTGTTGTAGAACTTGATTTTGAAGTTTTTTTTTGGATGACTCCTCCTTGCAGCAACAGTAGTTGAATTTTCTCCATTTATACAATATCTGGATTGATGAAGGGTAAATATTTTTGACTACAGTTATAACCTATTACATGAGCATCAAAAAATGAGCACTGTAGAAATTAATTTCCATATCCATGTCAAAGTAAAGAATATAATGAAGTATGTATTTTTATACATTTATTTGAAGTATTTTTATAGCAAAGCCCCATATCTAGCTAGTTTATTCATCATCATTCACTTTCAGCTGCTCCCATCAGGGGTCACCACAGCGGATCAACCTTCGCCATCTCTTCCTGTCCTCTGCATCCCGCTCTGTCACACCCACCAACCGCATGTCCTC
>JAACJT020000052.1:7487868-7505819 GCA_009936485.2 Gymnarchus niloticus | reverse complement strand
CATTTTATTGTCTTCTTCTATTTCTTTGCATTGATCATTTAAGAACTCCTCCTTGTCTTTCCTTGCTCTTCTCTGGATTGATTATAGGGAAACATAAAACTACAGTTTGATACAATACACGGGCAAGGCTGGCTTTACATTGCCAAACCAGCATTTTGGTTTGAAATGATTCCTTTAAAGAATTTGTATTTGTTCAAAGTTTGAGCATTTTTTGATAGATATATTACATAATGCATATAAATAACTTAAAAGTTGTTTAAGCTGAAACAAAAAAATCTATTGGAATGGCATTGGCATGAACCTGAAATTTCAGGTTGTGTCATCGGTATTGGAGAAGAAAACGGTATTGAGCCATTCTTAGTTGCTTCCTTATGTGCCTTGGCCTCCTACATTCCTCCTCCTTCAGAACCCTTTTCAAGTTTGATTGGGTTTCCACATTGTAACCACCGTGTACAAGGAATTTAAGCAAACTTGATGAGTGCAGTTTGCTTCCAACATTTATACTAACTGTAACGATATGTGCATTTTTTTTAGCTTCTCTATTTCATACGACTATGAGTGCAGTCTGTAGTTGTGGCAAAGTCTGCAAAAACCTGCATGGCCTGAAGATCCACCAGGCCAGAATGAAGTGCTTGACCAGAAGGCAAGTGGTGCAACGCACAGGTCCACTACCTGGTGAGACGCAGGAGGAGCCCGGCCCGGAGTCACCCCACAGTGCCTAGTCCCTCCATGCCCCACATGGCCTTCCCCAAGTCAGGCATTCAGAACATCAGCTGGTTAAGTGGCCTGCCACTAACAAGGAGAAGGTTTGGCGCCAGTTCGATGAGGACGTGGATCAGATCCTGGAAGCCACAGCCAGAGGGGTTGCTGACCGGAGGTTGCAGGTAATGTGCTCCATGATCGTCAATATTGCCGCCAAGAGATTTGGCATGAAGGAGCAGCATGCATCCAATGGTCCAGGGGGGCCAAACCGTCAGGAGGCAAAGATCAGCCAGCTGCAGCAGGAGCTCCGCGTGCTTAGACGACATTTCAAGCAGCTCCGTACCATTGTAAGGAGACAGCTTACAACCCTCTGGTGAGCTGAGTGGCATAGAAGGAGGGGCAAGGAGGGAGCCCGGAAACGTGTAGCCTTCATTGCGAATCCCTTTGGATTTACCAAGAAAATTCTCAGGCAGAAGCGCAGTGGCTGACTTCCCTGCACTCAGGAAGAGGTGGATATGTACCTCGGTGCCGGCTATAGTGACAGTGCAACAGAACAGGATCTTGGACCATGCAGCACTTTAATAACCCCGCCAGAGCCCACTGTGGCATTCAACCTCAAGGAGCCAACTCTGAGAGAGGTTAAGGAGGTTGTCAAAGCAGCTAGGACCAGCTCAGCACCAGGCCCAAGTGGAGTGCCTTATGTTGTCTATAAGAGGTGCCCCAGACTCCGGCAGCGACTTTGGAAGATCATTAGGATCATCTGGAGGAGGGGTAAAGTGGCACAGCAGTAGAGACATGCAGAGGGTGTTTGGATTCCCAAGGAGGAGAACTCAACGACCATCAAGCAGTTTAGGATCATCTCACTCCTCAGTGTCCAGGAAAAGATATTTTTTAGTATTGTTGCCCGATGCATGACGGATTTCTGCTTGGGGAATGCATATATTGACACCAGTGTACAGAAGGGAGGAATTCCAAAGGTGCCGGGATGTATCGAGCACACAGGTGTTGTCACGCAGTTGACTCGGGAGGTTCGGGAAGGCAACGGTGACCTGGCAGTCGTGTGGCTCGACCTTGCCAATGCCTATGGATCGATCCCACACAAGCTGGTGGAAACCACACTCGTGCGACACCAAGTTCAAGACAAGATCAGGGACCTCATTCTGGACTATTACAGCTGCTTTAGTTTGAGAGTCACCTCCGGAACAGTAACATCCGCATTCCACCGGCTGGAGAAGGACATAGTCACTGGGTGTACTGTCTCAGTGATCTTGTTCGCCTTGGCCATGAATATGCTCACCAAGTTAACAGAAGTGGAGTGCAGAGGTCCACTCACTAGGTCAGGTGTGCAGCAGCCCCCTATCAGAGCGTTCATGGACGATCTGACGGTGACCACGACATCGGTACCTGGCTGCAGATGGATCCTCCAAGGCCTTGAGCGCCTCATTAAGTGGGCCCGGATGGACTTCAAACCAACCAAGTCCTGATCCCTAGTTGTGAGGAAAGAGAAGGTAACGGACAAGTTCCATTTCTTCCTAGGTGGAGTCCCTATTCCATCAATCACAGAGAAGCCAGTTAAAAGCCTGGGAAAGGTCTATAACAACACACTGAGGGACACATCGGCACTCCAAGAAACCGGCAGAGAGTTGGGAACCTGGATTGCAGCAGTGGACAAGTCAGGGCTGCCTGGGAAATTTAAAGCCTGGAATTACCAGCATGGCATCCTTGCATGGCTCCTCTGGCCGTTGCTGGTTTATGAAGTCCCACTGACCATTGTCGAGGGCTTTGAAAGGAAGATCAGCAACTTCCTGCGTAGGTGGTTGGGTTTCCCTTGCAGCCTCAGCAGCATCGCCTTATACGGGAGTAAGAACAAGCTACAACTTCCATTCAGCAGCTTGTCGGAAGAATTTATGGTTACCTGGGCAAAAGAGGTGCTGTTGTACAGAGAATCTAGTGACACCAAAGTCTCCTTGGCTGGCATAGTAGTGAGGACTGGTAGGAAGTGGAGGGCTCAAGAGGCAGTTGACCAGGCTGAAGCGCGGCTGTGGCACAGTGTGCTGGTGGGGGCAGTTGCATCAGGTCGGGCAGGACTTCGCAGTATCCCAAAACCTCAGTATGACAAGGTCCGGGGAAAGGAAAGACACTGGCCGGTTCAGGAAGAAGTCCGTGCAGGGGTGGAGGAAATCCGCACTTGCAGGATGGTTGGGGTGCGACAGCAAGGGGCGTGGACTCGATGGGAGCAGGTAATGGACTGGAAGATCTCATGGTCAGATTTGTGGAAAGCTGAGCCACATTGGATAAAATTCCTTATCCAGTCAGTCTATGATGTCCTCCCCAGTCCAACCAATCTCTTCTCCTGGGGCTGGACAGAAATCCCTGCATGCGCGCCGTGCCAGGAAAGAGGATGCCTGGAACACGTTTTAAGTTGTTGCCCAAAAGCCCTGGCCGAGGGGCGTTATCCGTGGCGCCATGACCAGGTGCTGAGGGTTATCGCCGAGGCCATCAGTGCAGGGATCTCTCTCAGTAGGCAGCAACAACCTGCAAAGCGCTGTATTGCTTTTATCGAGGCCAGAGAGAAGGCGCACCAGTGCACTAATCCAACAGGGGGGCTTCTGGCAACAGCCTGGGACTGGCAGCTGAAGGTTGACCTGGGGAGACAGCTGAAGTTCCCAGACACCATTGCCGCAACCACGCTTAGGCCCGACACGGTTCTGGTGTCACACTCATCAAGGCAGGTGGTTCTGCTGGAATTGACTGTGCCCTGGGAAGACCGGATGGGAGAGGTGTACGAGAGGAAGAGGGCCAAGTATGAGGGGCTCGTAGGTGAATGCTGAAGCAGGGGATGGAAGACTCAGTGTTACCCTATCAAGGTCGGCTGTCGAGGATTTGCCGGCCAGTCGCTCTACAGGGCCCTCAAGGAGCTGGGATCAGGGGACTGCACAATAAGAGAGCCATCAGGAACATCACAGATACCGCTGAGAAAGCATCTAGATGGCTGTGAATCAAAAGGGGCGACCGGTGGGCCATACAAGCTACCTAGACACAAGTTGGGGACTGATCAGCCCTGGCTGAGTCGCCTGGGCGAGGGTGTATGATGTTGAAAGACCCGAAACACTCGATGACCCCAGGTTACATCACTGATGATGTGTCTAGGCTGCACGGCAAGGTGTGTGTTCAAATCAGTTAAAGTCATCGGTACTTATCTGATACTCACAGTGAAATCTCGCTTGCTCCATAGTCTATTAAATTGCAAATTCCTCCTTAGGCAACTACATGAAGGAATAATTAACCATTTTTTTTTAACTTAAAAAAAAAAAACCCTAATGTAAATGCTACATAACAAAATTAAAAGCACGTGAACAAAATATACCACCAGGAAAATTGTCATAGTGCGACTGTAGATTTAACTGTCAGTAGTTTTATATTTGGATGTGACATACAGTTGCCTGAGCATTAAATATTATGCAAATTTTGTACAAGAAACGATCACATTTTTTTTTCTTATGAAAACATCTTAAGACACGAGACACTGTAAATTCATATTTTTGCAGGTGAATTGTTTTCTGGGGATACTGAGGAAATGAAATTGATTTTAGGGTATACTCACGATTTTAGACGAAATTCACTTTTAAGCCTCCTTCCCACTCTGGTAAAAGTGGTTGGACTCTGAAATAGATTTGAACACATGACAATTTTGATTTCGCCACAGGATTCCACATCTACCTTGACGGTAACATAACATTACTGATGCTACTCTTTGTCTGCAGGGCCCATCGATGAATAGCTAATGAGAAAAAAAAAATGTTCTCTTTCATAACTTTAAAGGAAAATTGCCATTATTCACTACCGTTCAAAAATCTGGGGTCACTTAGACATTTCCTTGTTTTCCATCACAACATGCATAGAATGAATTTGAATAGGAAATAACAAAATGAATAGGAAATAACAAAATGAATAGGAAATAACAAAATGAATAGGAAGTACCCTCCTTGACAAAGTTTGAAATAATGATGTTCAGTTGAAATAACAGTATCCTTCAAACTTTGCTTTCGTCAAAGAATCCTCCATTTGCAGCAGTTACAACCTTGCAGACCTTGCTAAAATAATTTCAGAAGGGTTTTCTAATGATCAATTAACCTTCTAATAATTCTAATGATAAATTTGCATTAGCAAAAGACAATTGTTACTGATGACGGGCCTCTGTACACCTATGTAGATATTCCATTAAAAAAGCAGCCGTTTCCAGTTGTGATTTACGACATTAACAATGTCTACATTGTATCCCTGATCAATTTGATGTTATCGTAATGGACAAAAAATTGGTTTTCTTTCAAAAATAAGGAAATTTCTAAGGCATCCCAAATTGTCAAATGGTAGGGTATAAAATAACCAAGAGCAAATGTGGAACGTCCTGCGAGCTGGATCATTGCTCTCTCTTTTTCACACAAAGAGCAATATTCATTAATTTATACTACCCCAAAAAGATTAGTGGTGGGCAGAGGGGCTTGTCCTTTGACCTGGAATATTCACTGCTACCCCGTTTTGCACAGTATCATCATACGGCAGACATTTGGTCTGGCCACTAACACAATAAACAGAGTTCTGTCTTCTCTCTGTAACATTCTCTTTATTCCCCATTTGTCTCTCCTCTATCACTAATGGTTAAAGTAATGACTAGTATTAACAATAACAGGACCAAGTAACAGTAGGCTAAAGAATACACACACAAAACACAGAGATGTCCACACGCATCATGTCTGCGTCACCAGCAGGTGCTTCAAGGGGGAAATCCAAGGATCCACAAGTCTTACTGAAAACTTCCATAATTAAATGCAACTATCTGTATTACTACTACTTTATTTATAGATACTATTATTTAAGTCACTGACAAACAGCATCACATATGGTCAAATTTGTGAGTTTTCTGCGACTTGCAAAGGCAAGACGTCGAACTGAATAGTGTTCTGAAATTTCCGGCTGCACATTTTCAAGCTACGGTTCTTTAGGAATCTTTAAGCTGCATCAGGCACTAAGACACTTGGTTTAATAGCTCAGAATCAGTGCGTACAGAAGATGGTCTGAAGGAGTCAAGTGACAAGTTCATTTATTCACCTCCTGTGTCTTACCGAATACAATCAAGGACGGGTCCTTCCCCTAGCCTTTTCGTACCTCACATCAGTTTTGTTTTCTGAGAAATTTCCATTATGCTGAAGCTGAAACAGCTGTCTATAATTTTTCTGTCCCACCGCCATCATGTTAAACACGTCTCCAATCGTATACTTAAATGAAGTCCCCATTCCGTCCTCGAATCCCTGTATCACGTGGCTATGCTTGCCATTTTGCATAGAAGTGAAAGTGACAAGTAAGGAGGTAAAGATCAAGTAAGTTCACCATGTGGACCTTGGACCGCTCCCCAGTGGAGGGCAACAGGTGGTTCCAGAAGGGGGCAGCCTTGGCATCGGTACTACGGAGGCCCCCAAGGCACAAGCTGGGGGCTTGCAGGCCTTGACGGCATTTCTTGGAGGTAGATGGGCCTTCGTCTTCAGAGCAGGACTCCCCTGTATCACTGGAAGACAGAAGCTTTTTCCTAGCAGAGCTAGTACTGGGACAAGACAGACTAGAAGATGACACTGGGAAGGCTATGGGGGTTTTCTCTGAGGAAACCTGACCATTGGTGGGGATAGCTGGAACACCTCTAGGCTTCATGGGACTTAATTCTAGTATAGCCTGCATAAGCCCAACTGTTCTTTGGAGGCATGAAGTAATAGATTGCCCTGCATCTCCAACTGCTTCTTCTGTGAGTTGTGTATTGCTGGGCAACTGCTGTCTTGCAGAGCCCCCTTTGATAGATCCTTCGATGCTTGGATCTCCCAGGGTGCAGCCAGGTATGGTACACAATAATTGTGGTATGGCTCCAGTCATGAAAGTTTGTGAAACAGGGCTTTGGAGCTGGACAGGATCTAATGCCTGGTGGTTGACCAGAAACTGGTTTCTAAAGGACTGTGTAGGCTGAAGACTTGGGACAATCTCACTTTGATTTTGCTGTGTTGGATGCTTGATGAGGGTTGGGGGCAAGGCAGTCTGAATCGAGGTGTGAGTGGGCACACCATCTGTGGGCTCAGTCATGGGTGTTGCAGCATGCGAGAAACACTTCCCATGCAATATTTCTCCTTCTAGAACCTCCATGAGAGATTCATACTTGGACATTGGATCAGGGTAAGATTCCCCCTCTAGATGAGGGTGCTTACAATTCTCCAGTGGCCCATCCAGGCCCCTCTTTATTCCAGGCCTGAGCAGCCTCTGACCTTCAGAGCCATCATTGAATCCTCCCATCTGGGAGAAGATGGAAAGTTGGTAAACCTTTTGCAGTTTGATTGCCTCCTCACCAAGAGGTCCGGGCAGTGCTTGTCTAGGCTCCGAGCTCAAGCCCACCATGACTCCATTAGGGGATGGCAGGTCCTCCTGTGGAACTTCTGGCCCAACAGAGGCCTCTTTACATGCAGTCTCCACTTGTATGTGTCGCATTTTTCCTTCAGTTCAAATGTATCAAGTAAAAAAAAGAAATATTATTGAAAGTGCAAAAAGCTGAGACAGAGATATGTGTATTTAGGAGGACCTGTGAAGATTTACTCTGTATTTAAGTAAAAAAGAAAAAGAAAAAAAAAAGGGCATAGCAGCAAACCATCTGCAATAAAAAGAAAGTCTGATTTTAAAAATAAATGCAAACATGTGAGAAAAGACCACGTAGCACATCAGTTCCACATGATTTTTGCCCTTAACTGAGACCATGTATATTTGCATACATGTCTGTAATTAATTATGGTGTGATTACAGTAAAAAATGACTATTCAAAGACAAGGACAACAGAACTGGTCCAGTGCTGTTCCTTACCTGGCTCTGCTGTCTTCACTGCTTCTACCAAAGCAATCCATGCATCTGTGAAACGGCCCTCCTGAACCAGACAGGAAGTTCAGGGCACTCAGCAAAGACTCAAAACACATCCTGATGTAGTGGCCAGATACCAAATCATCATTGGCCACACCAAGCTTGGCTATTTCATTCCTGTGTTCTTTTCAGTTTTAATTTCATGATATACAAGTATATTTCATGATCTTGCACACTTTTTATACTGATAAAAATATTAACAATGAAATAACTTGGTGGAGGCAACAATTGTTTTAAAAAATAGAATGCTAAATGTTTAGGCATTTACCAAAAAACATAGCATACCTACAAGTCAGTTGGTTGTACATTAAGTCGTATTCACTGAAAAATGAATGATACATATTAGGACTGGGGAAGCAGGATTTTTTTATTGTGGGGAACTGTTTAAATACAGGGCAGCGAGAAAAGAGACTCACGGAATGTCAGTGAGGTGAAGGGCTGCTGGGAGGAACTGCAATTCTCCTCAAACTCCTTCTGGGTACGGGCAGAAGACAGACACGCCGCTCATGGGCACACGGACGTGAGGCACAATTTACTGGCATCATTGTACCATAAGCATTCCTACAGGATAGTCTGATGGAAGAGAGGGGAAAGACTTACAGCTATACAGTAGAAGTCAGCATCACATGTGCCATGTACTGTATCTTTGACTAACAAAAGAAAGATGTTTTGTTAGAGCCATACAACTTATGAACAAAAGTACCATCTCTAGTCAATATTAAAGTCCAAACTGAGCAATATTTGACCAACACTATGACATGAAGAATCAATGTATATAATAGTGCTCACTAAGTATAAGATTGTTTGATTTCCACTTAGGAAATAATCATTTGAAGAACTACCCAAATAAAAACCCATTCAACTTCACTCCAGTCAATAAGAAAAGTAAGGCCTATTACAATCAACTTCTCACTACACTAACAACAGCCTTTTCCATTCTCTCCACACAGGAAAGGGTCAACATGGGAGACACATCCAAGTAATCTCCCGCTGCAACAGGAAAAGAGGAGGATTCTAAAACTAAGGAGTATGAGCAATCTTTGACTACAGAATCAGTAACGTTTCGATAATAGTATCAATTTTTAGTGGGAAGTGCATGGATAAGACTCATCCTGAAATTTTCTGCCACTTCCTTACATGTGCAAATGCTGTTGAGAAACAGGTTAACTTCTCCTTATGGTAGGAGAATTTGAAAACAGACGGGCAACAAATTTGAAACCAAGAATTTTTTTTTTTTGCTTATAACAATGTTTTTTGATAACATATTCATTGTATAGGTGTATAATAACTCAGATATGAAAATGTTTGAACTGGGATAGATGCTGTTTCACCTTTATAATTTCTTAATGAAAAAGGAAATGAAAGAAGAGGAAACAGGATATAGACTCCAGCGCCACCCCCAACCCTTACCAAGATAAAGCAGTTTAGAAAATGGAGGGATGGATGGTGAGAGGATATAAAATAGAATGCAAACGACTTAGGCAGGCAAAGAAAATGTTTAAGGTTAGTTATCTGGGCAGTAAATGTATACTTGTTTAGAAAACACATGATTTAACTCTGGAATATATTCAAACAAACAGTAATACAGTACTCTCCTGAGGGCCACCACCTGCAGGAGGAGCCATAAGGGTCCAGTGCATTGTGGATCGGGTGGCAGTTGAAGGTGGGGCCATGGCGGTCCAATCCGCGGTTATGAAAATGGTTTTAGGGACATGGAATGTTTCCTCTCTGGTGGGAAAGGAGCCTGAGCTGGTGCAGGAAGTAGAGAGAGAGAAGAAGAGTTGCTGCTCATCTGTGTTGAAAGGAGCCAGTTGAGGTGGTTTGGGAATCTGTCTAGGATGTCTTATAGACACATCACAGGGGAGGTATTTCAGGGATGTTCAATTGGGAGGACACCATGGGGCTGACCCAGGACACGCTGGACTAGTTATATTTCAGCTAATTTGGCCCCCAGATGAGCTGGATGAGGTGGCTCGGGAGAGGAAGGTCTGGGCATCTCTGTTTAGACTGCTGCCCCCGCAAACCGAACCTGGATAAAGCAGTGGAAAATGGATGGATGGATGGATGGATGGATACAATACAAATACTATAAAAAAAAAATTCTTCTGTTCTCCAAAAACTGGCACACTTTAACCAACATAAGAGCAGTTTTACACCAATATAATTTTCTTTGCCTAGCTAAAACTTTTGCACAGTAATGTATATCAAAACTAAAAATACCAAGTAAATGTATTGTTTAGGTACTCTTTGTAGGAATGAGCAAACCTTGATTGTGCCTGACTCAGCACTAATGCATCAACCCTGTAATAATTAACATCAGTTCAAATGCATTCAAACTGCTGACTTTACTGTGATTTATGAGTAGCATTGAAAAATGATGCAAAATAATTTCAGCGATAATAGGCATTTTTTAGTTATGGATATGCCGTTTTTGATATTCAGTATCGGTATTGGTCCCGATACCAACCCAAAACACTGGACCTATTGTTATTGGGAAAAAAATTGCAATCTGGTATGACACATTGGAAAGCCTTGATTTACATTACAAAAGCGGCATTTCATAATAATTACTTTTGTAATTATTCTATTAGGGGAGTAGTCTGCAGTAGGGCTCCCAAGTACCAGGCCTGTTAAAATGCATTGCATTTGTAGGCTGAGAAAGCCTTTGTGTTTGTTTGGGTGGTAAAGGTTGGGACCCACTGTTGTAGGGGTTAGCGTACTTGTTTCACAGTTTGAGCATTTTTAGATGGCTATAGATATCAAGTCAAAACAAAAACACTGTTGGATTGATATCCGTATTGGCCAATGTTTAAGGTTGTTAAGGTGTTATTCGTATCAGAGATGGAAAATCATACCGTTGAGCCATGCCTACTTTTAATTAGGCCTAACTATTGCCATCTGCCCCATGTGCATTTACCAGCCAGTCTACCATCACACAACGAACAGAAAAGCATATTTCACTTGTGATAAAAATACAGCTGTATCCTTTCACTGGTATCTTACTGACCTCTATAAATCAGTATACTAAAGCCAAACGGAAATACTGCCAGGAAATACTGCCGCTACACCGTTAAAAAAGAAGTAACTCTGACCATGGATAATTGATGGTTTGAATGACTGACATTTGGGTCATCGATGCTCCACTATAACTGGGGCCCTGTAAACATTAGCCTATACATAGTTGTATATCTGCATATTTCTATTTATTGCTACAATTACTGCACACTTCTAAAACATTTTTTACCCAGTTAAAGTAATATAAAACCTTGAAGCCAGTATGCAGCCTGTAATACACTGAGAACTTCAGACTTTAGTTGGGTGCCACCCAGCAACACTGCAACAGCTCAGACTGACTGTCATGCTCAGCCAGGAGAGCAGGCAAATGAACGGTTGGTCCTGGGCTATAGTCTTGCAGCTGCTTGCCCTAGAGACATACTCAAGATGCTTGGTTATTGCATAATAACCACAGCTGAGAGAGAGAGCCAAGTCTGCAGAGTTGTAAGCCAAATAAATGGGAAAGACAGTGGTGACAGTGAGCACGGTTCACAGATTTACCCTAGAGGTGGAACACAAACTGAAATCTCCCAAGGACGGTATCAAAAAAAGTGATCACCTGCTTTTAAACATCTTAACACCAACACATCTATTTACTCTACACTAATCCAAACTCATGTCATAGGAAGTGCTGCCCATTTTTAATCTGTCAGGATCAGAATGCAAGAAAATATTAGCTACAGTGAGCTGAGCTGGCATGAAGCATAGGGGTAGCATGGGACTGTGATCTGATGGTTTCCGATTAGCATTCATCAGCTGCCCTGTGCTCAGACACTTTCTGGTATTAAAAACCCTGCTGACCGTAACCAGACTCAAAAGGCCTTTCAGGACTTTTCAAGATGGGCAGTGGGGCACATCTGAAAGTAGAACGGGAAAAAAATTTCACGAAGTGATGAAGGACTGTCTGCAGGGTAAACAGCTTGCAGTTTCGGGCTGTTTGAGTTTGCTCTTCCTGTTCAGTGCAGCGTGTCTATTTTTGTTGACTTCAGTTACCACTCAGTACCAAGGCCATTTTTCTTATTAGAAATAACAGAACTAAAGAGTCCAGTTTCTAGCTATCCTTATTAAAACCTTGCCATCCTTGCAGTAGATCCCAATGCCTATAAGAACAAATAATTTGTATGGATCTGAAGCAGTTAGGTTCAATGAAAATGCCTTCTACTCTGGGCAGAATCTCTTCATATCTACAAACTCAGAAACACCAGTCTTTACTTCGCTGTCCTAACGATACTCTAAAACAAGTGTGAACGTACCAACATGTTCATTCACAAAACACGGTCAAAAAGCAGCTAGAAAATATCATGAGATACAGTCTAAAACAGCTGGCAAATATTGGCTGAGACTGACATACAGCAGCTTGAAGTTGCATGATGGTGAGTAGGGAAAAAAAACATTAATTTTTCAGAATATGAAAACTGATTTGAGTTCTTTTTTTTACCGGATTTACTGTTTAATTACGTGTGACCTATTTACACAAACCACATTGTTGTTTTAAAAGGGAACAAAGCAAGGCATGAATAGGTATTTACAGAGGATATGTACTGACAATATGATATCTGTGGCAATATCTTGGAGCCAGAAAGACATCTGGAAGTTTCTATGGATAATCTATCCACAACCATAGTTTTTATAAGAAAAAAACAGGACTTCCTTACTCTAAATTCCAGTCTGTGCAGGGCAGGAGTGTCAAACTTCAATTAATGGGCTACGTTGGACCCAATCCAACCTCAAATGGGCCAGACCAAGAAGAATCTGTGTAGTAGGCTAATAGAGCGTTAATCACATCTTTAACATTTGTTTATCCTCATTTATGTAAGTAGGATAGCAAGGCAGCTTCTGAATGCACAAACAGGTTGATAACACATCAACAAATGACGATCAGACAGAGACGCATTATGAAAAATGTTCACTTTTCAATGTTTCACCTTTACAGGGTATCCTCATAAGATACAGAATGTCTATGGTATTAATAGCATGATCAACAGCGTGATGCACGATTAACGAAATGTGGCGTCAACCTGTGAGGGTGCAGGTGACACAACGTCACCTGCCTGTCACTTTGGTACCTAAATGACTGCCATTGACTGCACTTCATGTAGTTAATCACAGTAATGATGGATAAAGAAAACACATGAATAGAGGCAGCATCTGAAATCTTGTCTGCAACCACATTTCTTGTCAAACTTGTGCTGGCCAAAAGTCTGGCACTTGTCAGGGCACGCGATTCCTGAAGTTTTGGGGCTGCATGTCTTCACAAACTCACCGTCAGGGTGCGGCTTTGATCATGCCACTCTTTCACTGTCACTAAAACAGCTAGGTTTCACAGGTGAATCATTGGGCACCCGACTAGGATTTAAAACGGACTGCTGTTTCTTCAATGGCCTTTGGTAAGTCTAATAGTAGGACTAAATGCTACAGTATATTCTATCAGCACTGCAGTGCCCCTGTCCCCCTGGGGAAAAACTAACAATGGCGATTTTTATAGACGTTTTTTTTTTAACGTTTTAAACAGTAGTTTGGGATTTTTCAAACCAATGTGTCCATATTCTAAAATCATTTTTGTGGGCAACATTAGAACTTTTAGAACCTTTATCAATATTATTTGGTGGTACAGGACTAGAGGACTCCAGGGAAAGCATGTTCTTCTTTTACACCACTCCTGCACACGTTCTCACCATACCTCTGCTGCTCCTGGAAGAATATGGTGTGATTTGTCACGCTGATCTTCTCTTTTCCACTTTGTAGCCCCACCAAATGTGGTAGTAGCAAGTAGTATCAGGCACACAATTCCTCAATAAGGGCTGATTCCTGGAAAAACAAAAATAAACACACTTCTCAGCATGATGCCAAAATATATATGAAAAGGTAGATTGAGAGCATTTCAATATGCTTTTAACTTTTTCCTCTTCACTCAGCACCCCCAAAAGCAGGACAAAAGCAGCTTAGACTGGGAGTTGCCTTGCCCATTCACCTCTGCGCTGATTCTTTTACCTTCCCCCTTGTTGTCACCAGCTGTGACTTCAGTTTGCTATTTTAGCTCATTTCCTACCAGCTGATGAACACTGGCGTTTTCAGAACAGCACTGAACGCATATAAAAAGGGAGGTGGAAAGTGTAGATAACATTTGTCTGATTGGTTGGAGGAAAAGGGGTCATCTGCGGGAGAAATCTCCTGATAGGCAGGATGGAAAGCACTTTACTTATAAAGGGGGAAGGGGTAACAGAAACTCTGCCCACCTGCTCAGTCTGTTTTGTGAAACAGAAGCAACAGTAACATTCCATGACGGACATGGCCCTGGTGAAAGCAGGAAGCAAGCACATGCCCAAGTCTGCAAGGCCGCTCTAATGTCATGCTTTTGCAAATAAATGCACTGACCACATGCCACTAACTTTTTCATTCCCCAGGATGGAGAAAGATGATGAACTACACAGACACATGCATTTGATCATTTCTGAAGGAAAAGGGCCCCCAATTTCCTGTAACATGCTCTGGGAACAAAATGTCATCTGTCCACAAAAAAAAACAGAAGAATGCTAGTGTTATAAAAAAGGCAGGCAGCATCAGATAACAGTTCAGAACAAGGAAGCAGGTGCTGTTTTAAACACTGAGGACCATGTGGCAGCTTTAGTCACAAAAAGAAAAATAATATGAATAAATAATTTGGTCTCGGAATTAGCCAAGATGTACACCATTATGTAAAATGTAGGCTAATACTCACATGCAGGCCTACACGATAAAAAATTAAAAAAAAAAAAAACAAATTACATGATTTGGATCAGGATGACAGTGCATAGAAACATTTTTGGCTTTTTTTGTACGTTAATAAATCATTGCAATCTTAAATCAGACGTGGATATTACTACACTTTTGTCAAAAATGGATTATAACGTGCTATATCGCTGTTTGACCAAGGGCGATTTTAATGTGGGAAGTCCAGGGAGCTCCCAAAAGGCTGCCCGAGTTTCCATCACTACACACTCTGGGGAAAGGGTGGAGAGAAGGAACAAGGAGTCCATCTGTCTGTCTGACACTGCAACACCAAAATAAGAACCCTTTCATTGTTATACACTTTGAACATTTAAAGAACAAGCCAGTCATTTGCAGCTGCATTTTAAAATTGAGTATGTTGCTTATTATGATTTCGTACTGCTCTATAAAAGACAACATATCACTAAACACAGACACATCATTCACAGCTATTTATAGATGCCGCACCTTTAAGAACTTAGGCTTTCCTCTGGACATGTGGTGTGGTAGGTGTGGCCTTCTCTGCTGATCCAGCCCCCTTCAGTCCAAATTTCATCATGAGTACAGCTGGGATGACTTTAGCATCAGTGCTATGCCTTTCCTTTTTACCCACGCGTTTCCATCTTTGTATGACCACTGCACTAATCTACAATTTACATTCTCACTTTAAATATAAGACCAAAACAAGACCGATTTCAAGTTTTTGTAAAAAAAAAAAAAAGCCAATGTAAAAGTGATTTTATGGGAACTTTCCTTAGCAACATGCATGTGAGAAGCTCCCTTGTGTCAGAATTAATTTTCACAATTATAGAAAAACACCACCCTCACACACACAGACACAATTGCGCTCCAGGATTATTGGCACCCTTGGAAAATAAAAGCAAAATGGCCTGGGAAACACAATCTTCGTTTGTCCTTTTGATCTTTAATAAAAGTCCAACCATTGACAGAAGATAACTGCTTTTTCCATTCAGTTATCACAAAACTAACAGTACGGCCGCCATGATTATTGGCGCCCCTAGACAGTCACATCAGTAAATTCTAACAGAGTATAATCCCAATGACACTTTACATTTTTAAGTTCACCTGAGTGATGAGGAGCATATAAGTGGTCAACCATGACCTCATATTTCATGGGGGTATAAACCTGAGGACCCACAGACCAAATTCCCTGAGTCATCCATCACAACAGGACCTGAGAACACAGTGATGATGTGTGACAATAGGTTGTTGAACTGCACAAATCAGGAAATGGCTATAAAAAATTGGCTAAACAGTGGAAAATGCCCGTTTACCACTATCAGGGCATTAATAAAGAATAAACACAATAATAAAGACATTTACAGCAGCTGGAGATGTCAAGAATTGGCCTGGAAGAGGACAGGTCCATATTAACCCCACGCACATCAAGGAGGATGATTATGAGGTCAAAGGACCTCCAAGAATCACAGCTGGAGCGTTGCAGATGGTAGTTGGATCTTGGATCTTGGGGTCAAAAGTCTCAAACTACTATCAGGCGACACCGATATAACCACAAGTTGTTTGGGAAAGTTGTCAGAAAAAAGCCACTGCTGACGTCAAACAAACTCAAGGACCTACAATTTGCCAAATATTACTGGAACTTTCAATGTGGTTGAGTCCTACGGTCAGACGAGACAAAAGTAGAGATTTTTAGTAACATCAGAGGAGGGTTTGGTGAAGACAGGCATGCCAGAGAAGTACCTCATCCCCACTGTGAAGTACGGTGGTGGATCTTTCATGTTGTGGGGCTGTTTTTCTGCCAACAACCCTGGATACCTTGTTAAGATACATGGTATCTGGGGCCCCACAAAATATCAGAAGATATTAAATCAAAACCTGACTTCCTCTGGCAGTAAGTTTAAGCTGGGTCATGGTTAGATCTTCCAGCAGCACAATGATCCAAAGCACACCTCAATGTCAACACAAAACCACAAAATGACCTCAAAATTAAGGTTTCACCTTGGCCATCCCAGTCCTCTGACCTAAACCCCTACAAAAAAACTGTGGGATGACCTAAAGAGGAGAGTCCACAAGCATTATTTGACAAGATAGTGGCACACATAGATGCAACGGCTTGAGGCTCTCCTTTTTGGTTCTGTTTATGTGTGTTTTTAAGTCTGTTCATCGACATAAAATTCAATTGAAATGAATTCATATTAGACTTCTGAAAAAATGACACAGACCCACTCCCACTACACTACATGCTTTCAGGTTCTTGGGTGTTCACATCTCAGAAGATCTGACGATTATACTTCATGAGGATCCTCAGGAAAAATAATCTGCAAGAAAAGCTGCTGGTGTCCTACTACCACTGTCCCACTGAGAGTGTGTTGACGTACTGTATATCCACACGGTACGCCAGCTGCTCGCTCAGCAGCGGATAGGAGAGACCTTCAGAGGGTCATCAATACTGCACAAAAGATCACTGGCTGGTCATTGCCCTCCTTGGAAGACCTATTCATGTTTCTCTGCCTCAGCAGAGCAGCCAACATACTGAAAGACCTACCCCACCCTGGACATCACTGGTTTGATCTGCTCCCTTCCGGTAAACATTTTAGGTCTATCAGATCACAAACAAACAAACTAAAGAACAGCTTTTATCCCAGTGCCATACGAGAACTGAACACTAACAAACACTGACATCGATTGTTTTAGACCTGTGTGACCCCAGTATACCGAATATCCACTGCACATAGTCCTGTATTTCTATATGCATATTGGGTATTTTTACTTGGCATTTTAACTAGTTCAGTTTTTATTTATGTCAAATTATTTGTGTTTCTGTGATTGAGTGACCTTAAGACTGCTGTTAAATTGGGTTTACGTTGTGCAATGACGAAAAAAAAAAGGATTCTATTCTATTCTATTCTATTCATAGACCTTAATCTGATGGATCTAGAAACACCCTGTATGGAGGCATAGAGGAATGGGCTCAAACCCCTTGCCATGTGTTTTCCAACCTCAGCATTATAAAAGAAGACTCAGAGCGGTTATCATAGCAAACGAGAGGCAGCCCAAAGTATTAAATGAAGGGGTGTCAGCACACATACAGTATATTTGAGAAAAATATTTGTTTCATGATAATGATGTCTGTTTTACTTTCAATTTATTTCAATTAATGGTTTGGTTTTTGAAAATATTTTGATTGAAAGATCAAGAGGATAAAGAATAAAGATATTTTTCATGGACCATTTTGTTTCTGTTTACCAAGGGTGCCAGTAATTCTGGAGCCTGGCACTGTGCACACATCTTACACACAGATGACTAATAAAGTAAAGCTGGCCCACCACTCTATTCAGAGTATAAAAGAGCTGAATTCAATCCTCACCAGCTGCCATTAAACAGACTACACCACAGCAAACTTCTGTTGCATAGTAGATGACATCAGTGAAGGGGGGGGGGGGGGGGCACACAAAAAAAAATTACAGAAAGTAGAAAAAAAAAAAAAAAAAACAATATCAACAACAAAAAAAAAATTCTACACA
>JAACJT020000052.1:7456098-7487768 GCA_009936485.2 Gymnarchus niloticus | reverse complement strand
GTTAGAAGATGGATGGATGAGAATCTAGTCACTAAAAAGCATAAACATTTTATTCCATACAAATGGCTGCAGCAAAAACAATCAAAAGGGTCTCAGAGAAGCAAGACTAGCAGGCAAGACTACAGAGACTACAGCACCATTTAATAAAACACCTTCAGCAATACACAGAAATTACAGCAGTTTGTTGCTTTTTAAATAATTTTATTGTAACTTCTTCACTTTGGCAGCTAGGCAGAAGGACATGCTATCAAAAATACACTCCCAAACACGGAAAAAGGGCTACAAAGAGGAACAAAATATACTGAAAGTAGCAATTTTTATTGAAGTTAAAATTATTTACACATAACATTCTTGAAACTGGTACAAACTTTGTCCTGCAGTTTTTTTTTTTTATACTTTGTCAAATAAATGAGAAACTGTAAAAAATAAAAATAGGATTGGATTCAGAAAAGTATTCTACAATTCTAATTGCCAATAACCAATATTTACATACATATGTACAATGTTTTGTTTTTTTTTTTCAAATTGAAATTGTATTCTAACTAAACTGTTTGTACACTTGTATCTGTCAACTTGGGGTGCAAAAAAGAAAATGGTGTTGTCCTCTCCTTCCTGGTAGAGGTTCTGGAATTATTTTAGTATGAAAGCTACTGTTGAATCTAGAAATATGAAAATTGAAGTATTGGGAATAATGCCTCTGCACTGCAGAAACATAAACCTGACAAAATCACAACATACAAAATGAAGAAAAATACGTCCTCCTAAAAAAAAAAAAAAAATAAAAAAAAATAAAACTTAGCCAAGGATGTGAATATCCTGTATGGCCTGCAGACCCTCTCTAACCTTCCTTCAACATCTCTCCGTTAAGTCTTAGATTATAAATTAGTGAGATTAATGCAATGCCACTAAAATTCTGACAGTAACTGAGCTACATGGCAATTCTATATAAATACATTAGAAAAGGAAGATCCAAGAAATTTAAATGAAAGTTCATCATATTGAGGGTCACGGTGTTGGGTGCTAAGACCCAAACAGTTATACGCTTTCCTTGCCACATTCATACATTTAATTTTAGAAAACCATCTGTGTTTCTTTATGAATAGAAATCACAACAACTTAAAGCTGGTGATGAATATGAAACCTCAATCTCACGACTGTAACTAAGACTGGCTTAACAGTTCAACGTGTTCTCCGGCACAGGAAACTAAAGCTCGACTAGTCAGATGTTACTCAGTGAAGTTCTCTTTGTAATGAACTTAAAACATTGATTCAGGCAACAAGATTTCTGTAAATCACCAGCTTACGTTTTACTGTTGATATATAAGGAGTTGACAATGACACATTCAATCTTCCAACTATGTGCAAACCTCTTGGGTGAGGCTGATGACAGAAGGTATGATTTGAGATCATGCTAGTTAGTGTTAAATGCCATAAAGACAATACAGCCATTCTGTTAATACAGGACAATTACTTTTTTCAAGCAACTTTGCAACACTATTTGCAAGTTAATAATTCAACTGACTGGGTTGTACTGTCCCAACAAACAAGTATCCCAACAAAATGGGTCGAGGATGATCACATATCTTCAATGCAATTTGTATCATAACACTGTGGATAATGGTTTATCACAGGACATACGTCTATGAAAAGGGCCAGTCTAAAAAGGTGGTGATTGTTTCACATGGTTTGGTTAATCTTGCACATCTGTTGGAATTTCAATAGCTAAATTGGGGCAGACAGGCCACAAAGTCAAAATAACTTAATAGCTTTAGACAAGCGTTGCAGCATATCACTGATTGCTTGGTTTGATTCCAGATGCAAACAGAAGTCACTGCAGAAAAAATTTCCAGCAGAAGCAGAGATCACATAGATTCAAAAAGGAAAAGCGAGCTATTACTCAATCTGCTCATAATTTAAAAAAAATCAAATATCCACCAATTCAATTATTCAGTTAAAAAAAAAAAAAAAAAAAAACATCTACAATGACAATGGGGAGGGAAAAAAAAAAAGTTCTGAAAATAATTCCTCATTTTTATCCTTTAAGTTGAAAATGCCATTTTAAAACAGAATAATAAATTACTGAATTCATTTCAAGGGATTTTCTGTAACTAAATTGCAGATCTCAGAAAGCTTAAAAAAATGTAAACATTTCACTACATACAGACCCCCTCCCCCTAACTGACTCACTTAATTTTGAATAACCTCTTTACATACCAAATCGGTTTCTGAAACGCAGAAAACAGAATACACATGAAATGCTGAAAAAAAAATTCAGGTACAGAAGCCATTTTTAAAGTCCTAGAAATGATGCTCTCTGGTGTTCCTCCCTGTTGTCCTCTACCACAGGCAAGCCATGTTAACCTGGGCAGGAGCATTAAGCTGCTAGCAGTGCTCAAGATAGTCAATGACCCGGGAGATGGACTTCTGTCCTGTTGTGCCTACAGCACACTGTTTAACAAATAAAAATTGTTAGAGAAAGCATAGAATTTACACTAACAAAGAATATATTAACAATATTTGAAATACTTACTGTGAGATTCATGAAATTCAAGAACTTCTTGAGCATTTCTGTCATTATTGAGAAATCTCCTTTAGGTAAAATGTCTCTCACAGCAGTCACATTCATCTAAAAGACAAAAGATGGAATGCTCTACGTAGGGATTCACCAATGCAATATTCAGTCTGGCTCCGATACTGACTGAAAATCATTGGATCGGTTATCAGAAAGAAAAAAAAAAAAAAAAAGTTATAACCTGCCACAATACATGGGAAAGCCACACTTCATGTTGCCAAACCAAGTTTTCATTTTGTAATATTTCCTTTAGGGTATTAGTGCATTTGTTTTAGTTTGAAGATTTTTTTAGGTGATTATCTTACATATGGCATCCGTACGACATAAAAGCTAGTTAAGCAGAAAGGGGTGTGTTACTGGTACCGTAGATGAAAGAGTGCTATCAAGCCATCCCTAGCTCTGTGTTCATTTAGTATCATGGCAAACAAATATGTTAAATATTGCAAAATTCTGCCTACAAGGTACCAATATAGAAAACTCAAACATAACCACTTGAGAAAAGTAACGAATATACTGCAATGTGCCCCGTAAGGACAGGGGCCACATGAAAGCTAGGCATATCTATATACCACAATATCACCCACTCATCTTTAAGAACGATGACTTTCAATAACAACATATAAACCACCGTCAAAGTGACATTCTCATTATTTGTGAACAGCCTCAGGAGGTTAATTGCTTTATTAATGGGGGGGGAAGTAATTAAAGTAATTAAACATGGGGGGGGGGAAAAATCCACCCACATTATTGCAGAGTTGTATTTTCAAGGCTGCATTTAAACAGCCCCTCAATGTACTGAAACCACACCTTTAAATTACAGAAGTAATTTTAAACATTCAGGTCACTATAATCTACAGAAAAATGAAGCTATTACATGGGCTTAATTTTGGTCCCATGCAACTTACAGGACTCTCCTGGCAAAGGCAGCCCAGTAGCAGCGCAGTGTAGGAGGCCACAATGCTGTCCTCCATGTGCTTCCCAGCATGCTGGAGAGCTGAAATTACAGAGAGAGAAGTGAAGGAGTCATGTACAAAAATAAATGCATAGAAGGGGTAAGAGGATGGACGCGCTGATAACTATATGTTAATGAGGAGAAAGCTCATGCTGTGAAATACAGTATGGCAGAAATGTCTGTAGAACGAGAGAGCGAAAAGGGAACTGAGTGACAGGCTGACGAGCAAAGGGACACAAGAACTACTTGGCAATATTCTATAACCGAACATTTCATTGGACAGAGGCTTACAAAAATTTGTGCGGCTATTCAATAAATACTGCACAAAAAGGAAGCAACACCTGGATATCGACTATCAGTAGTGATGGGACAACAGCACTGATTGGTAGTTCAGGATACTCCCGCCCAGCATGGGTTCTGAACCGTCATTGAGCATCAGCATTGATTGGTTAATTCAGGATACTCCTGCCCACCATGGGTTTTGAAGCCTCATCTGTCTCATCAGGTCAGAGCTTGTGATATAACTGGCAATAGACCTTCCATTACCTTTGTTCAGGTCCAGCTCCTCCTCTTCCTCCTCTTTCTTTTCCGTGTTACCCACACTGGCATTGTTGTCAGAGGCAACCCACTGGATCTCCCCAGATGTTTCCTGCCATTCGCCACCCTGATCTAACTGAAGCTTAGGTGCGTCACTGATGAAGTCGTCCGTCTCAGCCTCGGCCAGCACGGCTGCCTGCTCCCGCTGCAGGAATAGCTGGAGAGAGAAGCAGGCAGATAGGTGCAGCACCATCACAGTGCACTTAATATCTGAAAGAACGCCCCAACATGAGCAACGTTCCACTTGGACCCTTATTTCATACTAAAGAACAAAACATAAATGAACTCGTCAGAGGAGCTAAAGCAGCCTATTAATGTACTCATTGGCTTCCTTTAATCTGGTACAAAGAAGCAAAATCCCGCGTTCCCAAATTTGCAGACTCAACACGAAAGTCACACCTGGACCAGGGCTGAAATGGCACTAAGAGTCCCCTCCGTCTTCAGCTCCTCCCCTTCCCGCAAGCAGGTGGAGTCAAAGGGCACAGTGTCAACCTCCATCTCCACCAAGAAGTGCCGGTTCCTGGCGCTATATTCCACCAGGTTGATCAGCAGACCTAGACCCTGCAAAATGGACCAAGTTGGCGTCTTCATGAGATTGAACATTAAAGGAAGTTTATGAAAAAGCCCCAGTTCACCAACTGAGAAAGAGGTGGATGAGGGACACTTTACTCACCAGTACTCTAATATCAAATCTCTGCTCCTGAGGTAGATACTGTGGGACCCGCAACACACAATTCAAGGCTGTTATGATCAGGCCTTCCTGCTCACCGGTTTTAGTGCTACCCCATTCTAGAAATAAAGAGAGAAGCCACACCATGACAAAGAGTTCCCCAAAAAATACCAGCGTAGAGAGCTTTTAAAATGAAATTCAGAACTGTAAACTCATTACCGCTCAGGTAGACTCCAGGCTTATACCTAAAAGCTCAAACTATGCTTAAGAATGAATATTCCTAGTACAAAAATAGGCCTACTTGGATCAGAGCAGTTAAAGGGAAAAAAAAAAAAAAGGAAATATTAAGCAGATTGGGAGAAAGGAAAGGAGCAACAACCAGATTGTAACTACTGACAAATGCACCAGATTGTGGGGAAAGTTTACTTTTTAGTGCCACAATAAATCAAGAAAACAGAAGGCCACACTGAAGTGTCTTAGGAACAGGAATGTCTATGTTTTTGCAAGAAAAACCCCAATCTGAATCTTGCCATCTATAAGGCATCCACGAGAATATCTGCCAAGAATGAATAAAAATGACACCAAAAGTGTGCCCCACGTTGGGAGGAAGAATAAACTGCTGCAGTAACAGTTTGTACTGCATATTTATACAAAGGATGGAACATCTGCTAAACGGACAAGCCTGACCCTGAGCAAGACCCACCGTTGTCGTGGGTGAGGTTGAGCAAAACACCGATGATGGCCCTCATGCAGTCCTCTACGGCTTTGCCTACGCTGCAGAGAGGCTGGCGTGGTGCGGACTCCGCTTGGCAGCTATAGCGCTGGATCATTGCCTCGCAGTGCCGCAGGCCCCTGGGGAGCGGGACGAAGGAGCCATGGAACAGCATGATTACATAACGGCATACAGACAGAAATTACTCCTATGCTATAGAACAGGTGGAGAAGACAAGATACTGAAAGCTTAGAGTTACTTTAATGAGGGGAGAATGGTGGAAATGAACAAAACTAAGAAACCAAAAGGGCATTACCTGGCCGAAGACACGATAAGCTGAGATTCCTTATAAGCTATCAAGTAGCTCTGGTTTTCGGGATTATGAACAGTCACCTGGAATAGATGGGGAGATATACGCTTAGAGGAATTCAGTTCCTCCCAAATCCAGACTACACCCCTCACCAAACTGATGAAGGAAAGGTACTGGATGCCCCCACATTATTTAAGACAAGCAATAACATTTACACTTTCAAGCACTCGCAGACATCTCTCAGCTCCCCATAATGACGCGACCAGATTCTCCTCATCATCCTCTTGACTCAGGTTTTCAACGCACTCTTTTACTGAAGGGGAGAGAGAGAGAGAGAGAAAAAACAATAAAATGGGCATTTTGCAGTCATAACACTTAACCAAAGAGCTGTATTATGAAACCACTCAGTTTAAAACTCAAGGTCTCACCCGATTTCCAGCACTTCAGTTAAATGTCAGATTTTAGACAGAACAAAAGAGGACTATTACTGGTATACATGCAGTGAAAAAGATGAATAAATCACATTCATGTACATGCAAGTTATCCTAAAAAAAAAAAAAAAGATGCTACTGACTGATATCACCCATAAGACGTATTCTACCTTTATCTACAATGTGATCCAGGCCTCCAAGCAACCGCAGTTCCTCTTTAAACCAATCACCTGCCCGCTTGGATGTCAATGACAATAACGTTTCCATGGCTAAATGTCCCGTCTGTAAGAAAAGCACAAGTACTGACAAATGTTACCAAAGCTCAAGTAGCATGTTCTTAAACAGCAAGACTGCCTACAAATGGCTTAATCAATTAAGGTGAATTAAAGCTACACGTGTATTTTAAAGCAGCTCCCAAATACACTCTAAACCAGAGGCACCGATAGGCCTGCTTTAGGGGGTTTTAGCCCCCCGCCAATAAATGCACGTTATACATACATACATCGTTTGTGCTTGTGACCAGTCCCCCATGGTAAAGTCTTAATCCCCCCAACCACAGATCTCTGCTGACGCTCCAGCTCTATACTAGGTAATAAATGACAGCCCCATATACAGGAAGTCAAAACCGTAACACTTATTAAACACTTTATATATCTAAACCTAGATTGACCGCATGAAGGAGAGCGGTGGGATTTATGGGAAAAGCTCATGAGCTGACCGTGATATTCTCTAAGTCTAGGTGCTTGTTGTGAACCGTCTCACAGAGCTTTCGGATCTTCTCCTTCACTTTGCCCATCTCTTTGGCTGTCAGCTGGTTGTCGGCCGTGTCGTCTTGCTCCAGCTCCAGCAGGCGGATCATAAGGTCCAGGCTGGCCCTGTCTAGGTCCATGTTGAGTCGGTCTCGGCTAAGGATATACATTAGAGACGCCGTGCAGAGGGCGAGATTCTGGGGGGGGTGAACCGGGATAGAAATATTCAAATAAGCAAGCACCAAGTAGTATGGAAAGAGAAATTAAATACACCGTTGACAGTATTACAGGAGAGTACACACATTTTATGGTCAAATTTTGTGACCTAACCACCAGCAACACAATACAGGCTTGTTTAGAGAACAGTTTCTCGGTCCTACCGGGTGTTGTGGAGCATCATTCAGTGTTTTGAAGACCTGGGCGACCTTCCCTCTGGCTCTCAAGTGCATTCGGAAACTGGGCATGGCGCAGCGGGTAGCCAAGCTGATGATACTGGGTAGCGGTAGACAGGAAAGGCTGTCAGAAGAGAGACGTTGCCCGAGTGCCCGCTTTAAGCGCCACAAGTGAATGTCGTACCTAAGGCAGCGTGTGTTGAGAGGTTGGCCACTCTTCAGGCCAGTCTCCAAGTATTCAAAGTCATCCGTGAACTCCTGATTCTCGCCAAACTCCACCACGTCATTGAAGTGCTTCACGTGCTGGACGACAGTGTACAACTGGCAAGGGAATAGAGGACAATCAGTATGGCGTTGCACAAACTGACAAGTTAGCTGTATTACATTCAAAATGGGCATATCTAATTTGACAGGTGAATAATGTCACGCAGACAAAAAGCAGTTGCTGGGTACAACAAAACAGATGGTATTTGATTATTACAAAACAAAATAGTGCTGTATATGACAATATCTTATACATTGTCATCAAAAAAAAAAAAATCACATGAACATTTGTAAACTCAAACAGGAAAATATGGGTCAATTAAAATTCTGACCTCCTTGTGCTCTTTTCTACATTTCAGTGCAGTGACAATGTCCTGGTACGGTTCAGTAGGGATGGTGACAGACTTAATGACCTTTGGGGGTGGAGCCGGTGCTTTGAAGACCCCATCATCCTTGTTGGCATTCGATTCTGTGCTTCCATGTGATAAAATGGCCTGAAGAAAAAAAAAAAAAAAAAGAGCGTAACTCTTACCACGTATTACATCCATTCTTGGTTTCAACAAGAATTACACCAGAAACGTTAGACGAGTTATTTTAATTACTGTGTCCAAACAAATCGTAATGTGTACACTTCAGATTTAGAGCAACCATAAACACACAAGAATGAACCTACTCTTACTACATTTTGTGTGGCTTTCAGAAACAAGCGATTATTTATTGAACCGTTTCTCCCCCCCTTTTGTCTAGTGAGGAACCTGACAGCTTTGTGAAGTTAATTTTAGTCCAAAGTTCTCCTAGCCCTCATTATGTAAGTATTTCCTGCATTCCCCATTAGGTCTTAGGCAACAAGCAGTGGTGTTAAGAAACGGGAGGACCCTGCCTGTTAACTCATAACAAGGATCGCAGCAAGGCACTGCTTACCGGAGCAGTCTGAGATCGGGATAACGACGGCGGGGGCATCTCTTCCACTTCTGGCTGGTTCCAGTGTCTGGCGTTATAAACAGCTTTTGCAGGCGACTGGCAGAAAAATGGTGACAGTAACGTTTAACTATAAATCAAACTCTACCTCATATTAACCTGCATGTTCAAAATATTAGAACAGCAGCTCAATCCCAACACGGGTCCTCCTTTGAGGTGCTCATTCCAAATCACGAGGGGTGAAGACGTGTGCTGTCAACCACAAGCTCAGAGGAGAGCACACATTCATTCACAGAATGGGTAATTCTGCTAATTGTACAAGTCTGGATTGCAAGAGGAAATCAGGGTAACCAGTGTGAACTTCACACACACACACACACCTAGACAGAGAACTTACTGCAGGAGGTGTAGAAGTATAGATCTTCCAACTGAGACCTACTCAGTGAGAAGAGATGTGCCGATCCAATATTCAGTATCCATACCCATCCCTATACTGACCTAAGACACCGAACCGTTTATCGGGGTGGGGGGGTTATAAACCAATCTGATACACGGGAAAACCTCGCTACGCATTGCCAAACCGGCATTTCATTTCGGAAATATTTATTTCACAGTCTGAGCATTTTTAGATGGCTATATTACATACAGCGTACAAATGGCTTCAATTTTAAGTGTGAGATGCACAACGATTAACGGAAGGAACGAACACTGTAGCGTAAAAGCAAAAGGATTACATCATAAACAAACAGCTGCAGTCTCCATATCCTGAAGGTGAGCCATTCGAGACAACTTTTCAACACCGCACAGCCATATAGCCACAATACAAAAAAATATGGTGGCCAGAACAGGCCAAACAAAATATTTCAATAGAACCCAATATGGAACAAAGCAGAAACAAAAAGTCTATCAGATCGGCCAGTATCAAAGGTTGTGTTGTCAGTATCGGAGATGGAAAAGCAGTAGAGCTATCCCAACTATAATGATGTAAGCTTTTGTAATTTCTAAGATTTTAAAGTTCCTTTCTATAGGATTCTATACTGTTAAACAGGAGCCAAACTACAAAAGGGCAAAGCAAGACTTAAAAGTCATTATAACCCCTGCATAAGGAAGACACTGATTCATCCACCTACACAAGGCCAGCATTAGCATGCTGCTAATAAATCATGAAGAAAGATACAATTTAAATGCAATTTACATCTAAGCTGAACAGAGAAACACATAAGGGCAGTCCTATAGAAACCCATTATGGTAAAAAAAAAAAAAATGCAGCATACCGAAATCTACCACCACATTCACAAACAGAACAGAAGGTGTCACAGATAGAGTGGTGACAAATGGGCAATATCAATGAAGAATTACATTGCGACGGACAAACTGCTGTTTATACACAGAACAAGTAGACAAATAAAAGTAATAAAACAGTATGCATCCCCAGGGCATGTGCTTTACAAAAACAAATCAGACAACCAATGCCTAGGGGAATATGCTGACATAATCAACCAGTGGGCAAAAGGTGGCTTCCTTCCACAAGTCAAATCATCCTGCTCCTGCTGATATCTCTTGCATATATTCATATTTCAAGTGGATTATTACTATTATTAACAACAATAGGAGCTATTAGAAGCAAGCAAGGGTTAAAGGGCCCAGAAACCTTCATGACAAAGATAACGCAGTTCTCTTGCTTGCAGGACGCATTTCCTGAAGATGACATGGGACAGATATTACATTAGGCATAAAAAGCACCCTTCAGCTGTCTTGCCAAAGGACCTCTTTCTATTAGGCGTCTTTAAAATGGGCTACACTTAAATTAAATGATTGATTTTCCTATGTTGTTTTTCTTCAGGATTTTTGTTTTATGAGGCAAAGTGGAAAGAAAAAGCCCATCATGCCAGCGGAACACAGCACTTGAGCTGTACAAGACAAGAGCTGGAACCTGAGCTTGATTCACTTAAAAGAGCCAACATCAAAACAGTGCAGTAATACGATTCACATTATAGATAGTTAAATTCACTCGATGGACAAACATTTGGAGAGCAGAAGATTAAACTGACTAATCTGATTTATCATTGGGATTCAATTTAATCCTCTACCAATGTGAAAACAGTCCAGCCCTGATTAGGAGATTAGAAAAATAGCTCCTCATAAAACGCTGGTCTTTCACTCTTAATCCATACAATCACAGTCAGGTGTTCTCCTGTCTACCAACAAGATGCTCAGTTTCCTTACTATCAGATCAGATTCATTTCTTAATTATCACTAATACAAACGACCAGAAATATACATCACACACAAGGCTCTAGCATCCAACAGTAAGGTGAGCAATAGGGGTATACACCCCTCACCCCTTTTATTCTACATTGTATCAATGCTTACACAAAGGCCCTGTTTACACCTGGCATTAACTTGCGTCCTGGGTGATCCGATCACAAGCGGATAGCGTCAAGTACATCCGTTCACAGCTGGCATTAACACGCATCTCTGCATGTGTCTCCACCAACCATTTGCAATTGGATCTCACGTTCCCGCACTTATTTAAATAAGCAGGTGAATCACTTCTGCATGCAGAGGTTGAACGCATTGCTTATATTTACCGGCGGGAGTCAGCGATGACTTCCTGTGCCGAGTCTGCCGAACATTAAAACGGGAAGAAATCAAAAACTCTTGGCGCATTCCAGGGTAACCAAACCACCTAAGATGTTTGAGGTACTCACTTTTTTTTTTTTTTTTTTTTATTGCTTATAACATGAATACACAACAACAACAGAAACAGTATACAACAAAGAGACAAGGATTTTTCAAACGTAGAATAGGTTTAGACTCATACTATCTCTGCTTCAGCTTTTTGAAATTACATACGTACTTCTGCTCACACGAGGACGTTGGCTGAGTTGGCGGTCCGTCAATTTGGCCCAGGACATATTCGCATTCACGCTGCTATAAGAATGAAGCCATACGTGGCCCAGACCACCTCCGAATGTGGTCTGAGCGATCGGATCTCAATGCGTCTTGGGTGCGTTCACACCTGTAATTAGCGCTGCCCACTTGTGACCGGATCACCCAGGACGCATGTTAATACCAGGTGTGAACAGGGCCCAAGTCTGATATAGTTCTTCCCTGTTGAGGCTTTAACAAAACAAATGCAATTACAACTAAGTTGAAAAAAAAATGTTTTTTATTAATAAGATACCATAACCCAGCAAAGGTTGAATGTTCTCTTGCAGTTCAGTGTGATCAACAGCTGAGCGGAGCCAGAATGTCAATTTTCTTACGATCTCAGAAAAGTCACTCACACTCAAGAAGAACCACCATAACAGAATCAGGCAAACTGTAACTGAAATTCAAGTCATTTTCTCTCTTTTCCAAGCTAAAATCAACATAAGGGATGAATGACAAATGGTAAAAGTACAAATGCAAAAACTCATGGAACCGATATGAAAATGAAGGCTAGCTGTTTCGGCCTTTGAGATAGTCGGTTTACATACTTAGAGGGGGGAAAAAAAAAAAGGCACAAACCACCGCGATAAGCTGATGGAGAAGTTTTTCCCACCACTCACGGCTCAAATGCTGATAAGGCATATCAGCAGAACAAAAGGAGGCTTTCTACGGCTTCTCTGTGATAGTAATGCTTCTTAATCTCATTCTGCGTAACATATGGAAGAGGCACTGGCTGTACCACGTTTGGAGGAACAGGAGCCAAATCACCCGGGTGCCGGGACGTCATTTTGGTTAAGGCCAGCTTCACTACACCGGGCTAGAAAGTTGTTTGGCAAAATCACACATAGTGAGTAAAACGGTCATGAAAGATTTCATTCTACCCAATTGCAAAACAGTTTTAAATTTTCCCCAAGCGCTGCCAGCCAGATCACCACACACATTTGAGATACATTATCATAGACTGTGGAGAGCCAATAAGCAGGGACAGCTGAGAACAAAGACAGGCTTCAGAAGAGGACTGTGGAACACAGGGTGCTATGACGTGCAACTCACTTTCTTAGGACCACTGAAAATCCTCCGGCAGTTGTCTTTTGCTTTCTCCAACTGCTTCCCCTGTGGTTTCTTTGGTGCTTCAAATACGGCGGGACAACAATCAGATGAGAATTCCACAGAATCTGAAAATCATAGCATAGATCAGGAATCAATGAAGCGGTTAAGGTCCCAGGTAGCAGAAATGCTCCTTACTTGATTTATTTTCTGCTTTTCCCAATTTGCAATATACTTGCACACAACAGAAATACTTGCTGGCCACAGAGAGGTGCTACTGGGCCAACATAAATGTCCCAAAGAGTACAATCACATACACACACTGAGGACTGTGTAACATGAAGCTGTGTGGGTGTGGACAACACAGTCAGAGCGCAGAAGCTGACCTGTGCTTGAACTCGTCTGACTGGCCTGGGAATCGCTAGACTGTGGACTGTTTACAACAGCTGATGGGTTCAGGGCAGCCACTACAGTCGACACTGCCGCTGCAGCACGGGCCTTCTTTGCCTTCCTCTTCTCAGCAGCTTCATCATCCTCGTCACTCTCGCTCTCACTCAGATCATCGAAGCCAAAATACTTGATCTTGTAGTTGGTGCTCCCAGAAGACATAGGGTCTCCTTCCACCACCTGGCCGTCGTTCTCCTCAAATCCAAAGAACTCTAACTTGGTTTCTTTTTTGGACTTTGTTTGAGAGGGCCTGAACCTGGGACCAAAACAAACCTATTGATGCAACTATGCACAAGGTGCAAAAAAGCACAGATCAATAACTGTCTAAAGAAGGTTTCAATGGTTACCAAGTGTGAAATGTTAAACGATAGGACTTAATTAACCGAATGGGGAAAAGTTTTAAAGCCTGCTTAAAAGTCTCAGTAGAAAAAGGCCTTACATTTTCTCACATAATGTAAACAACCATACAATAAACCTTTAAAACCACAGGGGAAAAAGTTCATTTTTCCTACTTGGAAAAAGCCTGGTTATACAGACCCACTGGACACAAGGACTGCAGGAGGAAATGGGGTGACTTTATTATCATACTCAGGATATTTTCAGAAGGTATTTATAAAACTTTAGGCTTCTTACACCTTAAATGAGCTAATCTACAAAGCACCCTCTCCCCTCCCCGTCTAACACACGGCGGACCTGCTGTATACAACAACTGGTTACAGGTAGCGACTGATTCTTCGGCCGATAATTGAGGGTTTTACGGCACTCGGCACTGGCTGATTAAAAGTTTAAACTTCGGCTGAAAAGTACACATCGGTTTGAATTTCGCCATTATTTCCGATGCTTTTTATATCTTGTTAAATGTTTTAAGATACTCGTATACATGCAAATCAACCTAACTGCATTCAAAACAGCAAGATCTGCAACTGATAACCAGGATAAGATAGCAAGACTTAAACCACAAACAGCACAAAATGTGCATGAAGGGAAGCAAGATTCTGAACATTGACATTTTATGCCCGTGAGGTACGAGCGGTCAATGCTGAAGAGAGCGGGATTTCACGCGTGCATATAAACGACATACCGTTTTGTAATTTGCTGTGTTGTCAAAGTAATGGTGCACTACAACAGAAGTATCGGTCGATCTCTAGATAAAGGCATACAGAGAATCCTGTTCCCTGCAAAACATCCCAGACCTGCTCCACGGTTCTACATTGTTTTACTTGTTTGGTGCCTAAATCCTAGACAGCTTATGCATTACGGCAAGATAGCTGCACTGTGATAATGAAAGAAATGAAGAAATAATGCGCTGTTACATAACCCACAAACTTGCTAGCGGGCAGTGATAAAATATATCATCTGAACTTAAGTTCAAAGGACACATATCCAAAAAAAATCTGAAAAAACAATCATTTCTTAAAGAGGCAGACATTACAAAGTATTAGTGATGGGACATATGAGGCTTCAAAATGCAGCCATAGCCAGGACTGATTGGTAGACCAGGATACTCCCACCCACCACAGAGTTTGAAGCCTCATTTGTGCCATCACTACATAGTATATTTTACACGTATCTTCAGAAAGATCACCTGGTAGGTTTGGTCATGGCCATTTCCGTTTTTTTCCTGAGCCTCCCTGCTTCTCCAAGGTCAGCAGGAGCGGCAGTGAATTCCTCCATGCTACGGTCCAAAGCATCCTGGATGGTGACGTTGCACACCGACAGGCAGGACGGATGGAGTACAGTGTAGTCTCTTGTTCGGCCCCGGGACCCAGTTTTGCCGTCTCCCGTCCCCGTCACGCAGCTGGATTTTGGGAGCACCTGACCCCCTGACCCGTGAGGTAACTCGCTGTTGCCGTTCCCCGTACTCGCTGTCTGCCGACACTTGTCGGGCCGACGATACGTTCGGCAGTTGGGGGGCCTGAGGAGACACTGGGTAAGGGCTTCAAACTCCGAGTTGCCCGTAGGTAACTCCATATCCTCCACGCTGGGCTCACTGCTATTTGTGTCACCATCTATACGTGAGGCTTGTTCTTCCCCAATGGCGTTTACTTTGTCGTCACTTTCCGGCCAACAGCCAGTCGGCCACATTAAGTCGTCATCTTTAAACGTCTCGACGGTGGGGATGGCTGGCCTCAAATCCACTCCCACAGAGTTCCAGCTCTCTGGAGAGTTCTTGGCGTCCATCTTTAAACTAGCCGTCTGCAAATCTAGGTTCTTGTCACTTTCCGTAGCATTGCTGTACCATGTGTTCGTCTGCTTTTTCGTACCTTCATTTGACCATGTGTGCACTGTTTTGTCTTTGGGGAAGGAAGAGCAGGGATTTAAAATAGCAACAATAACAAAAGCAATCTTTATGAAAAAAGCCCCACTCAATAACATTAAATAAAAGTTTATTGTACTTCATCACAGCAGCCCTTTCTATCAGATCGGTGAACTTTAGGCTATACATTGTCTGTGCATGAGAAAACGACGTAATAATTCAGTCAAGCCCAGGCATCAGGTTATTAAAAGGTGGGGCTGCGATAACACAACCAGTGCAAGTTTGAATAAACAGCTCAGCAGCTATTTCCAGAAGCTGAACTGTCAGGAGCAGACAAAGTGTGGGCCTGGCTGTGAGGCATCTCAGTTGTGGGAACAAAGTTAACAAAACAGCATAACCTACAACCAAAACACTGCCGGTCATTCCAAAGCCACAGCAGACTCTACATCGAGAGCTAAGATGCAAAACGACTCTGCCACAATAACACCTTACTTTGCTTAAGCACAGCAATAACATTTTGCTGGGTGTGCAATTACAGCTTGTTCTTTGCCCCAGCAAAAACTATACTCACGAGTTGACCTTGTGAGAAAGAGCTTTGCATTTCTAGATCTACATTAGGATTTTCTTTTCTTTTTTTTTAACATTTAAATAAACTTGCCTTACTCCTTGTAGTGTACAATATCCCATTCCTGGTTATAACAAACATTCAGTTCCTCTGCTACAAGAAAATGCATATACCACATAAGTGTTTCTTAATACGGCCCACTCAGTTGTAATCATTACCAAAACTCACCATTTCTCTGTCTCTCTCTCTCTCTCTCTCTCTCATTTCCCATTTAATTTTAGAATGCTGGCAGTTAATTATCCATCCTCAGTAATACTGCTTTTATGAAATCTGAGCTCGGGAACATAAGCAGCAAGGTGTAGTGACCCAACTGAAACAGCAGCTTTCTCTGACTTAAGACAACACTGCCAGTTCTTTCGCTGTCTCTCGATGTTTTGGCACTACAGTGCAATGTGGTATTGTTTACATTCTTTGCCTTTGCGCTAAATGTTTTGTTCTCTAGCTAGCGACAGCAGGAGAGTACCAGAGGCCTGGATAAGCTCACTTGAAGTGTTCGCCAAGCTTGGAAATTAAACAAATAAGTAAATAAATCAAATTCAAAAAATTACCAAAAATAGAACCTTATTGGTCCAGTAGATAACTGGAAGATGGCTAATGTTACGTGAGGCACAGTAGCTAGAAAAACCTTCATAAAAACCCAAAAAAAAAAAAAAAAGTACCCCATTTTTTTTTTCCCCAACAAACCGTCACCTTTAGTCCCCATTTCTTGAGAAAAGCCAGACGAAAAATTCAAAGGATTAGCAGGACTCTCCCAGACTGAGGTTTTGGAAGGCCCAGGCCTCACTGGTAGAATCGAAGCTAAATCCCAACCACAAAGCATGTCCTGGGCCAAGTTCCAGCCGAGGGTCTCACAGTCACACAGCCATGTAGAAGCAGAGAAATGACTATCCTACTGTTTTTTTTCATTCCTTATGCTACAAGCACAGATTAAAACACTAGCTGAATTTTCACAAAGATCTAAGAATTACATGGTGACTAAAAGATATTGTAGCGGATACAACTGTTTCAAACATGCTGCATGTTAACATTACTGAAAAAAATGTTTTTTGTTGCATTTAACAAATTACAAATCATACATCTACAATAAAAAATTGCCCTATGTTCCTATATTGAAACTGAAAACCATCATTTATCAGGCAATTACTGACCTCTGAAAAATAGTATTAAACAAGTTATATTACCCAACCATCCACACTCATCTTACAGACACTTATCCTAGAGAGGGTATGTACATAGTAATATGACAATAGCAGAAGTGTATTTTTGTTTTTAAGACCGTCAAAATGACTAAGTATACCAGAAGGGAAGAGCATTCATGGCAAGTGCAGAAATCAGAAATTATCTAAACAAAGTCAATACATTTCAGTGGATTTGTGATATGGGGGTCCTAAAGCGGGAAGCTGAATGTTACCGATGCCAGCACTGAAATACCTGGGGGATCCAGGGACTGCAATATATATATTTTTTTTTTTATTTCACTCCCCAGACATTCAGACATTTACTGCTTTAATAAAGGTACTGTTAGAATGTGCCTGGTGATCAAGTTGTTACTACACAAAACTGCCTAATTCTACATATCAAAATTCAGGAAATTATTGCACGTGTAAGAGAAACAGAATTAGAAACATATCAAAAATGTGACATTTAGGATGGCAACCTACTGGAAAAACTAGTTTGCGTCTTAGTATAACGCATGACAACACAGTCGTAAAAAAATTACTACGAATGAATACTGCTCAGAGACCTAATAACCATTTATGACACATGAATTCATTCAATAGGCATTTGAGAAATATGGTTTCACAACGTTTAAACTTGCATTTCCTAGTCACATCTATCTAGCTACTTTCTTCCAGGATCAAGATATACGGTATACAGAAGCATTCGTATTTCGTACACATCTGTATATACATGCTGAAATGCATGGCAGTCAGAACTCAGACAATGCTTGAACTGCTCTATTCCTATTTGCATACGGAATTACTTTGTGGAAATGAGGAATGGCGTTTACTTGTTCAAGAAAAGGCTGACTAAGACTACATGCAGCCATAGCAAACCCTACAATGGAAAGCCCTTACCTGTAGCTGTGTTGTCGGTATGCTTGTTGCTACAGTCCTCAGAAACACTGTATGCATTCTTGATGTCACTTTGAGCAGAGGACACTACGCTTGGGTCAAAGGAATCGGATTCACCGACGTGGCTGTTGTACTCTTGCCGAAGCACCGGCTTCTCGGCCCGAGAAAGTTCATCTGGTGGCAGTTTGTTTTGGGGAGGCTTCGTCGAAGGAAAGCTCCGCGAGGTCACAGGCTTGGACTCATCGTCGCTATCAAAACCAAAAGGATCCTCTGAGCCTTCATCCTCACTGGGCCTGGGTCTCTTCGGAGCATCGGTCACGTCAGGCTTGAAATGTGGCCGTTTGGAGCCCAGCTGAGCCTTGAAAGTAGTTTCACCCCATTTTGTGCTGAGCGTGGCCCTTTTGTTGGACAGGACCTCATCGAATTTCGAATTACCATCGCCGCCCTTTCGACTGTAGGTTTTACCGAATCTTGAGGTCATTGTAATTTCTGTTACATATTCTCTGTACAAGGCAAAACAAAATGATTGATATACCTTCAAATTCCAGTGTTTCAACATCAGATAATTACAAATGTTCGCAATTAATATTAACAGAGGTTGATGTTTCCAAGGATGAAAACTATCGAAATATAAAAATATTCTCAAGGTCTTAAAGAGGATCTCACGGTATCTTTTGCCCCCTCGAGTTTAGCACAATACACATTTACAACAACTAGAGCTCAAGGAATAAAATGATCGTTTTCATGTTTCATGTCGTGATTCCCAAACTGACAGAGCTTAAGAGTGCTCCTTGTGTACATAGAGCTGGAATTTACCAACACCCACCCATCATGATTTAGCAAGCAGTTACGCATACAGTATATTTGACATAAGAGCAAAATGTTTATTACAATTAGACAATCCAATGCATAGCAACATGTTAAAATGGGGCAGGATACTGAATTATTACTCATACAAAATAGTATGTTACTGCTCCTTGGTAGTATTCCGTCATTAAAAGTAATGCATGTACTGTACAGTGTTGCAACATACATATACATTTGTCCAGGAAAAAGGAACTTGGAATCTTAATAAAGGGCTCAAGAAAAGTGCCCCTCCCAAACTCACTAAAACTGTCTTTCACAACAACAACAACAACAATAACTAGCACTTTATTCAAGTAGTAGTCCTGGCATTTTTCCCCCATCTTGCTCTCCCAGTTGAGAGCCGAGGGTCAGCCAGCGTCCGGCGCCCCTGGGGCGATTCAGGTTAAAGGCCTTTTGCTCAAGGGCCCAGCGGGGATACGGACACTGTCGCCGGCTGCACGACTTGGACGTGCGACCTTCCGATCACAGGCACAGACACGTAACTCAGAGAGCCACACCAGCGCCCAAATACGAGTCAAGCTGATAGTAAAACACCTACAAGCCTTATGATGCCTTTCCCGTGTACCCAAAGGGATTCTAGAATAATAATAAATAATGACAGCAGGTTTTCCCATCTTAACCTTTGTGATCGTTTGGCAAGTGCATGGACAACCACAAGCTAGACAGGCTTATCGATTCTCAGATCCTTCCCAGATGCTTATCGTGGCACACCAACCAGAAAAATCAAGATACCTACTGTACTGTACCATCTCCTCTACACGTATTCTATATGGAAAAAGCATCCAGTCGACGAGCCACCACCTCCCATGTTTAGCCCAACACAGACGGAGCACACAGTGCGTAGTACGAAAACGTCAGTGTTTCCCAAAACGAACGGTCCGCCCTGATGAACCGAGCTGTCACCGACATGCTCATACGGCACCTCAGTGAATTAACAAGGCACCACGAACTGGAGGTACGGCCGACGACGAGCGGAACCGTGCTTTACGTAACTGCTGCGAATGGAATAAACGGCTGGAGAAGCAGCCATCATGATGGAGTCCAGCTAGGCCTGACAGCCGCTTATTCTGGCTCGACGTGTAGTTACGCCGAGCCCGGATCTGATTCTGAGCTGCACTCCAGTCCCTCTCCGGTCAAGGGTAGCGCCCATGACCACCAGCCCGCTCGCCTCCGGTAAGCCGAAGACACTCCGCCTACCTTCAACTCCGAGCTGGCCGCTTCTTCTCACTCGTATCCGCCTGGGCCTCAGCAGCTCCCCCGCACTAAAACAACCTGGCACCGTTTGAATAAAGATGTACGCGACCTACCGGAACAACCCCTATGACACCGAACTCACTTCCGGCTCTCTGTCGTTACAATTTTCTATCTAACTTGCATCGCACTCAACAAAACTATCCCTACTATCGATATCTACCATTCAAACCCCCCCCCCCCCCATCGTCTTCAACTGTCATTCAACCGCTGTCCAATCAGCATGAGAAATGTTTGTACGTGAGGTAGTAAGAACCAACCAAGCGCCTAGGAAAGAAGTATGTTCAGCTCGGATTGGCTAGACGGAAAAGGAAACTGTTTTGTGCTGGAAACGAAGACGAGAATGGGCGTGGCAATGATGGCGGTAGGTGGAGTGTGTTTGCAGTGTTTCAATAAAACGTAAAGCGTGTGTTTATGGGAAGTGAAGTAAAACAGGACCGTAGAATGAGTCGCAGTACGGTAGTAATGACGTAGCTTATACATATCACGCACAATGTGTTTTATTTAATGAAATGTAAATTTGTGTATATGTATGTGTATATATATATATATATGTATGTATATTTTGCATTATTTAACAATACTATTTATGTCATAGTATAAGAACATTAAGTCCTGCTTAAGATCCCGTTTTGTCTCTTGTCATCATAAAGACAAAACATGAAGATTTATAACTAATACATATGCGTTCTTTCTTACAGGTTTACGCAAAGTGCAGACATAAACACTAGCATGGAGTGTATTTATAGACCTTTTGAAACCACCAACTACCAGGACGGCATTGATGTCACAGCCTGGGAGTAATGGGCTACTGGTCTTGCCTAACGTTTTTAAGCTTGTCCCTGTTGAGTTGCCTGTGAAACCATTTTGCTGCTCCTGGCTAGACATCGGAGCCATGTGAATAGGCTTTTTCTTGGATGCAGGAGTAAAAATGTGTTTTTTCAAAGTGGCAGAAAAGGAAGAATAGGCATTTAGGCTCCAGAAAAGAGCAAGCAGATGGGAAGACAAACCTGGCATCACATCTTGGAGAGGGTTATGGTATCAGGGTATATCTGTATTTTTGGCACGGGAAAAGCAAACCTAGAGCCCAATGTTAGGTAGATGGTAATCAGACACAAATAAAGAGAATGGCTTCATAACCTGACTATGCCCTTCTTTTACTCTTTTCCCAATTTGGCTGTATTGTTAGCACATCATAATAATTTTACTTCTGGAGTGATATTTTGGTCCTACAAATGACCTGAGGTGGTCTCTCTGTGGTCTGTCACTGCTAATGTGGTCACTGATTTCCTCAAATCCCTCCTCACCCGGTGGGGGACGCCTGTTGCCATTACCACAGTTAATGGTTCACAGGTCACCTCAGCAGAGATTACCACATTTTCGGAGGACAGGGGCATTAGGCATATTCACATTATCCTATCCCCAAGGTGAACAGGGGTGTGAGGAGACTGAACCAGAGCCTCATGTATGGAATTAGGGCCCATCTGGCAGATGGCTTCTCATTCTCAATGGCAGTAGTCAGCACAGTCCTGCACTACAGAGCCACACGGTACTCTGCCACAGGTAGCTCCCTAGCGCTTAGCATGATTTGAGCGGAAATGTAACTGTGCTTGACTAGGCTTAAAGCTCCAAAGACTGTGCATCCAGCAAAGGTTTAACAAAGTAACCTTGGATTTGGACTGGGTATGAGTTCACAGACCCAAATGGGAGCACAAGCTGCTGTCATGCCGGTCCATATCCTTGCAGGTCACTGACCAGCTGGGCCCAGTCACTTTTCATCTGTCTGATGACTCAAGATGGCATGCGAGCTGCCTCCAGAAGGTGGGATCTCCTGCTGCCTTGGAGCTGGGGACTGATCAGTACATTGGTGCCCTAGACATAACAGTAGGACAGACGGGAAAGATTTTTTTATTAATGTTCTTTTCAGTGGGAGAGGGGGGATATTGTGTATCTCTGTACCATTCAGCAGTTGTGTTGCAGTGTGTGTTGTAAGTGAGTTTTAGTGAATAAACATTTGGAACTCGTCTCCCTGTTGTCCACGTCCGTAGTCTGACAGAACACACCAGACCTTCAGTTTTTGTTTTTGTTCAGCCTGGCTTCAAATCCCGGACTGCCAGACCTTTTTCCCATCCATGGAATATCTCAGCTGTTCATTACACTAATAAAACAATCCCTCCGGGGAATAATTTTGATCTTCCTCCTTTGCCTGAGTGTTTCATTACTGACTCCCTACCACAATATACAGTAAAATTGGGGGTAACCAGTATAGCATGGCTAATTTCATTGTATGTATTTCTGTCTTTGCCTTAATAAACTTAATGACATGACATCTCCAGGAAAAGAAGCAGCAACATATACGTTTAACTTAGTGCTAACTAAGTGCTGGGCAGGCACATTATGCTTGACACAAAAGAACAAGTTGTCAGACGTGAATTTACTGCAAGATTCTGCATCTAAAATGTACTCTTCAATGCTAACAATACATCAATATCTATTCATCCATCTTATAACTTCTTATCCTGGTCAGGGTCATTAGGTAACGCAGAAGTATGAACAGTAAATATACTGGGACTTTGAAAGCAATAGCATTGATTTACTCTGCATGTACAGTAGGGGGAGTCAAGTTAAAATATTTATCTATATATGATCTGATCTGAATATCTTTGAAAGCAATGTTCACTTTTGAGATCGATTTTAATAATTCTATTGGTTGTAAGTAAAGAAACAAACCGGGGGTAGGTGGAGAAAAGGACTGTTAAAAAAAAAAAAAAAAAAACTAATAAATGAAATCCAGATTCTTTTGGAAATACTGCATAATGACAGCAGTCCTCAGAAATTACATACAGTACCATGTGAAAAGCTGAATAAATATAAAAGACAACTAGTATTATGTGAGGAAATATTTCAGTCTGATTTTAAATTCCCTATGTGTGCTGTCTCCTTCTGAAGCATCACTCAGTAAGTTGCCTTGTGAATTCTATTCCTCTTACAATGGCAATAAAGGCATTCTATTCTAAACCAATGGTGCCCATAATGGAAGCTCTCCTTGCTAGATGTGCACACCATAGTGAAGAAGAGTTTGACCAGATTAAGGTTTATTTTGTTTGTTTTCCAAAACTTCACACATGTTTCAGGACCGCCTGTTGTCTCCTCACCTGTTTCCCCTAGGATTCGCAGTTGCAGCATGAGTTAGCGGGGTGTTTCATGGAGGTGGTACAAGCGTAACGGAGCATGTCTTCTCACATTGCTATGAATTCTGGGAGATGCAGGATTTCTGAAAACGCTATATTTAGAGGGCGAAAATTAGTTTTATAATTGTAATTCCAATCGTGAATTTATGATATCTCAAAGACTTATTGACTTTGATTGGTCAGTGTGTCCTGTATAAAAGATTAATTAATCTTGACGTGAGACGTTAAGCAATACGTCATAGGTTAATGTCATGACTTGAGACATAACTGCTGTGTTAAATGGTTTGACCCTCAAGGTAAAAAGGGGTGGAATTTGTCTTTTAAGAATTCTGTTGTGAGATCATGGCAGAATGGTTTAGGGTCAACTGGAACATGTCATTGTCGTCTGATTGCCAAAATATTTGGCCAAAATATCAAAATTTGACATTTGGACCTTTGGAATTGTTCACTCCTTAAAGCTACTTGCTGTTTGCTTGGCCATGCCCTCACAGAATATGTTGATGTTGATGGTATATAATACTGCTGATTCTCGTGAAAACGCATACAAATAAACACATGCATACAAAGTACATCGCAGCTAAAGGACCTATTAGCAAGCTGGACTAAGTAACTTACTAATTATTAAAGTATACAGTATGCTAGTGTTTTTAAACATGTGGTCTGTTCATTTTCCTCTGCTAAAATGATAATTAGAGGAGAGGGGTATAATATCAATGACAGGCACTTAATAATTTTTCTTGGTCTCCTACTCTCACTTGCAGATTTATTGTCACGAAAACACATAAGAAAAGTAAGGAAGCCTTAAACTTTTGTTCTGGTCTTTGTAACTCCCTAAATATTTGTATTGGTGCATTTGCGACGAGAAACTATTTGACAGGACAGACATTTCTGGTGGAACATTGCTTAATGTTACTCAAAATATCACATAAAGCACAAATGGTTTTAGGATTTCAGGCATTTGAATACCTAGTAGGCAATTAACATTTTAAAATGTTGCATGTTATACAAAGTACAATGCAAACTGAAAGATAACTTGCATAGTGAATTACATTCACATATGAAGATGTGTAAAGATTCAGCTATGATATGGTCTGGAATTACATTGTGCAACACAACCACTGAGACCTGAGTCAGCTTAACAAGGGACTTGGTGTGAGGAGAACATTCGGGGGTCAGTCACTGAGGCCGACTGTTTTTATGTAGTTTCGTAAGAGGACAGTTCAAAGAATTTCTGGCCTGTCACACAGAGGCTAAGTGGACCAGTTAGGCAGAAATTTGCATCGCAATATCCTAGGTCATTTATTGCATCTCAGCACTAGCAAGAGATGCGTACACAGAAGCACAATGTGCACAGAATAAGCATCGGATGAAAATGAATAGTCTTGCCTTGCCACTGGCCTCAAATCATGGAGGCAGATGAGATAACAAATGATTACAGAAAGTAAATTGTGAGATTGTAGAGCAGCCAGATTCAATTTGAATAGTGTGATAAAAAAAAGTAGCTTCTCTTTAAACTGCTTTATCTAATTATTTTAAATATATTGTAATGTTTCGTGTATTTTTATATATTAGTAGAAATATTTAACAATCATAACCTATGAAATGTTAAAAGTGTGCACTTATGTAACAACATATAACTGATCAAATGATCAAAGTCAATTTGACTAATATCAAGAACGTTCATAAATTACAAGGGAAACTACATTTCCCATCTTTCATCGAAATCTATTTTAAAAAAGGTTCACCTTCCACGCCCAGCTCCTGCTGCGCCTTGCTGGTGCCCAGTCTTTGGGGTTGTCATTAGGGAGTCACAGGGAGTCACAGGGAGATGGGCTGAGTCTCGGCTGTGTGGATCGCGATTTCCCGAGAGTCGTGTCTGGGTAAGTATAGCTGGTGAAGTACCGTAAATGTCAAAGTGCTACCGGTGATGATGGGACTTCTCTTTTTATGTGTGCCTCTTTGATAGCCAAGCAAAGCCAGTTGAGCTTCTTGTTTGCCAAGTTAAAATAAATAAATAATAAAAAAAATCCATCGCAGAGGGTTTAAAAATGCATGAACTCTTCAAAGTTTGCATGATACTCGTACAAATGTAATGAGTACTTGTGCTTCTAGTTTATTTTACTGCTTGTATCTAGCCGGATCAGCAGTAAGTATTATTTGTTCCATTTCGGTGATGATCCCCGACTCTGATCAGCCGTCAAAAGCACTCTTGCTAGATTGGAGGAATGATCAGATTTATTTACGTTAAAACATACTCATATTAAATCTGAGAAATGTGTGCACGTATTTGATAGGGTTTCTGAACAACACAAGGAAACGGTGAGAATTAGCCGTTCTCCTCTTCCTGGTCAGAAAGCTATAACACGTAAATCATGATTATTAGCGGCGACGCCAAGGATTTGAACAGCTACACACTTAATGAGGCATTTTGTTTCAGATGTGAAATCCATTTCACATAGAATAGTCTATATGAATAGAAATGACACCTGTTCAGCTGAGTAAATTCACAAACAGGGGGAGGTTCCTCTCTAAGGCAGAGGCACTTTGGTCTGGAGTTTAGACTTGTTTAACCAGATTTCATTTTGATTATATGGAGGGGGTGGGGTTTGGATGAACAAAAGAAAATATGCATCCAGTACTTACAGGCTTTCTGTATAGTGCTAAATGCATGAACCCTTTTGGCTAATTTAAAAGGCATGTTAAAGACTACTGAACTACTTAATTCAGAATGGATATTTCTGCTGTCTGGAACATATTGCAGTGGTTGTGTTTTGAGCCTTTGGTTCTCTGGTCTGAAATTTATATCAGCATGAGGATTTTATTTCTTTTTTGTTCTATCATGAGTCAGTTTTTCTGTTGTAATATTTCATTTGAAAGTAATGATGGTATAAGTCTAAACTGCCAGTCACTGATAGAAGTCAACAAGCTCCTTTTATTGCTGATGACTTTAAACAGTAGTAACATAAATTATTTGCATGATATAAAGGTTTTTTTTTTGTTGGGTTTGATTTAACTTGTGGGACTTTTTAATAAAGAATATTTTTTGGAGAAGTAATTTTTTTGGTGTCTGTCAGATTCAAATCCTGATAGAAATACTCTATTGATCCCAAGGGGGAAATTGATTGTTTTCCTGCTTTTACGGCTTGTGTTGTGTACGTTGCTGTCAGATTTGGTGTTGACTTTTAATTAAAAACAGTTTGTGAAAAAAGATAACGGCTTTGACAGATGGCATATTGTTTGCTTTCTTTGTTCACTGATAATACACGTTTCTTAATATTAAATTTGTCCGTTGAAAAAGCATGGCTGTTTTAAAATGTGCCTGTGTAATGTTCTGTTAGTTACACTGAATTTCACTCATTCTTAGTATTTGCTGAAAAGATGTTAAGGAAAGTTTCCTACAGGATGCACTTCCTTCCCTTCAGCAGCGATTGTTTACATGTTTTGGAATAAACTGTCTGCAGCACCAATGCTAAATAAATATACACTTGTATCATTTTTTTACAATTTGTGGTGGTACTTGTACTGGCCTATCTGAACATTGGCTGCCTCGATTGGTCCTGCTCTTCAAAGAACAATTGTGCTGATATAAACAGCAAATAGGAGTAATAAGTGAATACTTCAGGTATGAAATGAAACACTTGAAATCAAAGCTAATCATTATGGTACGCATCCGGCTGCACGCGTTAAGTATGGTCGTATGCATGTTGGCTCCTGGGTCAGTAATTATTTTTCCAGTGTTTTGCCTTTTGCCTCAGAGGTCATATTTACTGCACTCCAGATGATACTTTTTACAATTTATTATTACAAGCATATTTTGATAATAATGAGAATAACATGCTAGTATGATCATCATGACTGTTGATATTGTTGGGTAATGTGAACCGACAGAAGGTACGCCACCAGTAGAAGTCGACAGTTGAACAGCTTTTCATATATGCTGTCTGTCGACTAAGCAATGGTTTTGATATTCTGGTTTTATTTACCTCTGCATGCTAAATTGGTTGTACCCTTCTTAAAATGGGGGTCCCCAAATCAAATCAGACCTTGAGACCCCCTGTATTTATAATTTGTCATTACATTGGGATTGAAGGTGGGGTGGGCACTCGGTCTTGTTCCTGGGAACTTCTTTTGTGTTCCTCGTGACTATTTTTGGTTCAGAGCGGGGGACGCTCTTTGACTATTTTTATTTGTGCTGCCTTAATTGGATGATTGTGCCAACATATGAAACATTACTGTAGAACCTGCATTGATGGCATTTTCATTGTTGCCTTCCCACAAGGCCTTGGTTTTGATTCTTGTACTGGGTCTCTGTTTGAAGCCTACATGTTCTCCCTCTGTCTGTACAAGTTTCTTTCAGATGGACTTTTTTTTTTTTTTTAACTGGAGGCCAAACACATGCGATTATAGGTGAGTTTTTGTCTTTAATTTTCCCATGCTGTGTACCCTGCAATGGTCTGGCACCCCATTGAGTTTTTCTCCTGCCTTGTGGCCTTGACTTCCTAGGGTAGACTTTGGGTTCACCATGAGCCTATTCTCTACAAGTGCTTATGGAAGATGGATAGATGGATTGATGAGTCACCAAACTTGCTATTAAACCCGATCACCTGACTGCCTCCTCCAATACGCTGTTGTCCATCTGACTCTTCGGCATCAGGGTTGTTCATATTGTGTTGATGAACCTGTATGTGGCTAGGTTGGTTTACTAACTGCGGTGAATCAGTCTCGAGTTGAATCTGGGCAACCAGTGAAGAACGTATGGAGGAAATCGACTTTTCAACACTAACCTGAGCTGATGCTTTAACCTCAGCTAGACGAAATGTGTCCCAGTTTCAAGGACTTTTTAATTGTGGAATTCTTCAGCCTCCTGAATTGGAGGTTTCTGGCTTCGGTGTTATCTTAAGCAAGTGAAATGTATTTTTTCCATTGAATAACTCGACTAATCCCAAATGTCTCTTCTCCCCTTAATTCAAATTTTCCTGGCCGTGTTTGTGATTCTTTATATAGTGAGCTGTGGCCCTGCATGAATGCCTTCGTTAATTATATCAGTCGGTTCCCGGGGGCTCTCATACATGGACAGATAAAGAAACGTATTTGGGATAGTCTTTAGTGCATTTCACACAGTTTTACCTTCCCATCGTTATGTAACTCATTTCTTTTAGTCCATCGAATGTCTATGAGTTCCAGAACGGCTTAGCCTTAATCAAATAAGAGTAAAACCTTAGAACGTCATGCACTGATTGAATTAGATGCATTCTAATAGCAGGCACAGAATGATTGCCAATGCTACATGTGCATATTACTAGCAATACAGATGTGTTTATGCAGGGCATGTAAAATAAGAAATTTACTTTGGCTTTATTTGTGTTTTGTGCGTAGGTTTTGACTTTATTCCTGAACCAGCAAGGGTTTAATTAAACAACAGCTTTATTATACAAGAGCTGACTGGAGTGTTTTAAAGTTACTAATGTTGTGTGATATTTATTTTTTCACTTTTGCTGTTCTCTAACGCAATTGTATGAGAGTTTCCACTTTGCCCAGTAATTCATAAATTTTTGTGAAATCTCAAGGTCGCGCTTGGGTGTTAGGTAATTTAATTCTGAATTTTCTTTATCGTAAACAAATGAGCAATAATTGAAAGCGTTCTTGCGTAAAGGTACAACACCACCCCCTGTCCCATGCTTTAAATATGTTGAATGATGCTCACAAGTCAAGTAAGGTGGATTTGAGCCAGAATTTCTTACATTCTTGTTTTGTCTTAGTCCAACAGTGTGCTGGCCGACTGGAGGACACCAGCCTTTAATAAACAAAAGGCAGAGAGAGGTCGTACCCTGAAGCAAGCTTGAGACAAAGCTGTATTGCTGGACAAAACAAAGACTTCCTTTTTAAAATGTTTTCAGTTGAAACTGGGGGAGGAATAAGGAATGAACTGGATGAGTTAGTAATCATTTTTTTCCTTACTTTCCTCCTCTGCCACCCTTCAGTTCAGATGATTCAGCAGTGCGTTGTTTAAATAGCATGATCTTATATTTGCACATGAGCTATAAAGTGATCCGTCTCAAGTTTCACTGGCAATAATGTGCCATTATTCGGCACCTGCATTGTTCCAAGTAGGCCTGTGGATCTTCGTCACTCCTCCTCTTTATGCCGTTTCGTTGCACGGTCACTCAGTTACCACTGGAGGTCAAAGCCGCCTTACACTAGACTCTTACACTGCCCTCATGAAGAATCCCTTTTATTTTGCCAGCTGGACTGTAAATCAGCTCCAGAACTGAGCCCATTCGCTGACCTTTCCTGATGCCCGACCTTTCTGCCTGACACGGTGGTTAAGAATGATACTGTCCCTCTGTGTAGTGCTTTCAACTCACCCGTCCAGTTACATTTCCTGCCCAACATGGAGAATGCTCTTTCTAATGTTAATATTCCTTACACTGAGATCACGTCATCCCAGATTTAGTTCTTTGACCATTGTTCGTGCTCTTTGGAAGCATAAACTTATCCCTGCTGGTAAAACCATTCTTCTTGCGAGGGGCAATCATAAATGTTTGGAAGGCTTGGTTAACTTTGATTATTGTTGCCTGTGGAGAAACTCTCTAAAGGCTCTTTGCTCCTACTGTGAAAGATGTTACCCTAACTGCGTTTTCTAAGATGATTTGGCATTTCTATGCTACTGAAATCTCTCTGTTTTACGAATGGTTTAGTCTGCATTTTATGCTTATGATGTGTGAAATGTCTTTGAATATTCACATGCCCTATCTCTTGAAATTGGGGAATTTAAAAGCCCAGTGGAAGTACTTCAGTATTTTGGGACCTGCTTGGTAAACAATGTTCATTGTGGTTTTTATTTTGCTGCTTCCAATCTTAGCATCACCCACTTCCTTTTTGGAAGGAATAGGAAGAAGCTAATTGTTGAAAAAACAAGGAAGATCCCCTTCCTGGGTTGAGCTCTGATAGCTTATTCAGGTTCATTCTGTCATATGTCAGTGTCCTTCGACATCTAAAATCAATAGGGGAGGACCACTAGGTTTTCTGGCCTTTTTAGAAGCGCTACAGGCTTTTCGGAATACCTGTTACCAGGTCTTCCAGAAATGCACTCACCTTGTGTCATGCTTACCCAGGCGTTAGCACATCTCACCCCATATCTCTGGATTTGTGGATTTGAATCCCACCTCTGTTCTGTGTATGCAGTTTCCTCCAGCAGACTTAAAACATGCAGTTAGCCTTATTAGAGACTCCAAGTTGCTCATCCTGTGAGTGTGAGTGAATGAGTGTATGTGTTTATGCACGTTGTAGTGGACTCTCATCCCATTCAGGGTGTTCCCCTACTTTGCACTCTGCGCTCCCTGTAACCCTGTGAAGGATAAGCAATTACAACACCCTCTGCCCTGTACTGGATTTCTAAGCGGTTGGAATATGAATGCGTCACGCTTAGTGATAAACTGACTGTACAACATGAATCTCAGTGAATTATAGTCCCTTTTGCTTAAATTATGCCTTTATAAGAATGTTCCTTTAATTCTCCTGCTAAATGCACAGGAATTGTAACCATCCAGAGCATCGATTGAGCAGTCGCTATTGTCCTATTCTAAGTGCCGGATGACTGCCGCTCGTATCTTCTGTGCTCGAATCATTTCCCCTTACGAGGAATACCAGTGCCTCGTCTTAAATCTCCCACGTTGTGCGTCCACGAAGTAGCTGTGACTTCATTGAGCGAGGGAAAGCAGGGCGTGGCCATGGCTGACATTTGTCAGATTATGTGGACGAGGAAGAATAATTTATTGGATGTTGTGACGTATGAGATGCGCTGCACATCAGTATGGCTTTAAGCATCTCGTGTAACTGTGATTGTCCTGGAGCATATTTGAATGGTCTTTAAAGATCTGAAGGTATTTTCTTTGATGCAAGTTTATGAACTGTTTGTCGTTTGTGATCCTAAACGTATGTCAGAATAACACTCGTCCTTAAGTCAGTGAGCTGTGTCAATGTCTGATACACTGCTGATAATGTGCTCAGACTAACCATTTGAAACTACAATCAAAACTTTTTGATTTATTTCTGCTTTTTTTTCCTTTTGGCTTTTCCACATTTGAAATGGATGCATTGTACAAACGTTTTAAACCCTTTTACTGGGTGTTGTCGGGCAGAAATCTGGTGTGTGCCTTCTTTGAGGTAATTCATATTTACCCTGCACACCTGACCTTGGCATTGCGTGCATGTGACTGTTCATCAGATATCACATCAGAGCTAATGTGTATGCATTCTGGATGGTTTGAAACACTAGAAAGTGTCCTTCAGATTGAAGAGGGGAAAGCTGTAAGGAGGCGGGGTTAGGTTACGGGGGGGGGGGGGGGGGGGGGGGATGGGGGTGGTGGGGGTGGCAGGGGGGGGAGGGGGGGGGGGGGGAGGAGGGAG
>JAACJT020000052.1:7442576-7455998 GCA_009936485.2 Gymnarchus niloticus | reverse complement strand
GGGGGGCGGGGGGGGGGGGGGGGGGGGGGGGGGGGGGGGGGGGGGGGGGGGGGGCAGTGATGGAGTCTGTGTCCGTGTCACAGGGAAGCTACGACAGGGGCGGAGAGAAGTCAGATCAGTAGCAGAGGGTATAAAGCCTGCTAACTCATTTGTTCATTTTTTTTCTACACCATTTGATCTTTCAGCTTCGCCCCCTCCATTGCCTCTGTTGGGCTGGGGTGGAATGTGCTGGCCTGGAGATGCCTTACGTGGATCGACAGAACCGCATCTGTGGCTTCCTGGACATCGAGGAGAACGAAAACAGCGGCAAGTTCCTGCGCCGCTACTTCATCCTTGACAGCCGTGAAGGCAGTCTGGTTTGGTACATGGACAACCCACAGGTAGGTATTGACAGCACAGTGTTGTATCAGCATAGGGTATACTGAGAAACTTTGTATTTCTCAAAGTAAACAAATGTATTAAAAACTGGTTAGTACTTTTCATTCCTATTAAGTAAATATTAGGTAAATGTGGGGTACAGTTGGTGTTCGGTGAGCTGCTTTTGGTCGCCGTGCTTTGAGCTTGAGATGACACGTGACGTGCCTGCACTTGTGTGATTCCTCATGAAAGTCACTTCTTGACCTATCAGGCCTCAGTAAAACACCTGAAGTTGTCAGTTAATTAAATAATCAAGGTCCTTTTGAAATGAGTAGTACCTGGATGCTGCCATGCAGTGCACCCTGCAAGGTGTCCGGAGATGGCTGAGCTAACCAAATCATCAGAGTGGATTCTTCACAGTCAGTGAAGAATAATAATAGTTTTTAAAATGATCTCTTGGGTCTGTGTAGATACTGACCCTGACCCTTGGAAAGATTGTCCCTTATGTAAAATCTGAAGGAAAAAAAAAAAATACATCACATTTGTGTACAATAAGTATGATGATAAATATTCTTCACTATATCTGTCTTATTTTTCTTTTTTTTTTTTTTTTTTGCTTAAGTTGTCTTTGTTCCTTTCCCAATTACTTGTGGAAAATAAACAGGGATGAGCAAGCTTTTAAAGATTTAGCCCTATGATTAAGACCTGCACAATTACACAGGTCATGGTTTACTCGACTAAGAGAGTAAGTTCCGCACGTCGATTGGATGTTTCATTCAATAACCATAAAAATGTGACATTTAAAAATGATGCTTCTAACAATTATCTTTATGACCTTAATGAAACGGTGCATTTGAGCCTCGCGTTCCCTGTTGAGGGCTGTATTTTTGTCAGGTAGGAGTATGTCAAACTCATGTAAATGCAGAATCTTTCCAACTGAATGTCTCATGCTTTAGCATAGAGCAGGCAATGGTATTTATGTTGCATCCTTTCCCACACTCGTGAGAATTTATACTTTATCTCCCAGAACTTGCCCATAGGAGCTGAATACATTGGCTCACTGAAGCTCACCTACATTTCCAAGGTCAGTTACAAAAGCTGTAAATCAAACATTTTAAAATAATGACAATTTGAAAAGAACAATCCTTTGGTTCCTGATGTTCGATCTCCTACAGGTGAGCGATGCCACTAAGCAAAGACCAAAGGCGGAATTTTGCTTTGGTAAGTTTTATATTTCCATTCTTTTTTTGGTTCTCCAGGTAAGGTCTGTCATGACATATCACTTTTTTGGGAATGACAATGTATGAAGTTTAATGCTCAAACTGTAAAGTAGCTAAAGTATTAGACTTTGATGTGAATTTTAGTGATTCAGGGTAGTCGTGTTAATAGCTCTAATAATCATCACAACATGCAGGGCTTAAAGCAGCTGAAGTGTTTTTCAGTTATGTGTTCGAGCTGCATTTCAGCCTGAAGGTTGCAAAAGAAAAATTACTTTGATATTCTGAGACTGTAATGGTCCTATTTTTTGAAGCTTTTGTAACTGAACTTTAGATTTGAGTTTCTGTGTCTTATGCTGTGAGATGATTTGAGTAAGGGATGAATTAGACATGAGCACTTTTGAGTACATGAATATTTTGTATTTTAAGCTGAGCAGAACCACACGTGTACACCGACAGATAGACCAACGTGCCAGGATCCGAATTGGGGAACATGTTAACAGATTAGTTTGATGGCCGTTGCCACTTTCTCCCAATGCACGTGATTCAATGGAAGAGACCTTTTATTTGCAAGCCTACAACCAATGACTCTCTGGTCAATGGAAGGAAGCAGTCGGGTGACCCAGTGTGACCATGGTAGCAGTCACTGCCATGTCGCTGGAAAAACAAAGTTCTTGGCGGAATTCCAGCCTCCTAATCGGAAAAGAGTTAGATATTTTTAGAGGACTTCACAAGTCTTCATCACTCCTCCCCAGTTGCATTCTTCCCATTGTGTGTCGGCTGTCTTTTATGTTCCTCTATGGTAATGAGGAATGAAGTCACAGTATGCTTCCCAGTTTTATGAGGAAGACGTGGCAGAGCTTTATGCAGTTACAGATATAATTCTGAATTTTTACAATTTTTTTTATATGCAAGTAAATTGTGTGTCAGTCTGCCCACCACTGAGTAAAAATGGACTTGTGGAGCTCATGATAGAATTACCTTTTCTTAAAGGAGACAAACTTCGTAATAATGCAGTATTTTGACAGAACCGTCGCTTATTTGGCTAAACGTTTTTGATTCTCTATATCTCCCTTGTTCATTTTCTGCTACTGCTGTAAAAAATGAAAGTGGTCATAGGTTAGATAACGCTTCACTATTTAGTGTGACGTCTTTAATGTCCCTCACTGAGCACTTCTGAGAGGTAGCCCACCTGTGATTAGGCTTGCTCTCCAGTGATTGGCTGTCTTCCCACCGCTTTCTTTCTTACACCACCAGCATTACAGAAAAGGGTTTCATTGAATGCTGGTCTTTGTGCTCACTGAGAATGCAGACATTGTGCGGTGAAGGCCTCAAGTGTGAAAAAACAAAGGTTGCTTCTCACTGTCCTCGGCACCATCGCCTTAATTATGTCAGTTGAGCCAGTGAACTATATTAGTACACAGTTATGCTGTATATACCTGACATTTTTTTCTTAATGAAATGTTTGCACCTCCCAACCCCACCACCTGTGTATGTTGTGTAATATCATTTAATGTTTAGCGCATTTGTGTGGCTTTCTCGTAACCATAGTGCCCTATTAGCAAGCCCAATGGCCAAAACAATTCTTTTCACCCTGGTTAATTTCTTTTTGGCAGATAAGTAACATTTACTTTATTTTCTCTTTCTCTTGTTTTCCCCTCTCTTCAGTTATTAATGCCGGAATGAGGAAATTCTTCCTGCAAGCCAATGACCAACAGGACCTGGTGGAGTGGGTAAATGTGCTCAACAAGGCCACCAAAATCACAGTAAGTCTCTGTTCTCTTATTTACGCACTGAAAACTTGAGTCAATTGAGTCATTGTAGCAATTTGGGAGAGCTTGCCTGGTCATACCCACAACCTTGACCAGGGTAAGTGGTTAAAGATGGATGGATGGATGGATGGATGGATGGATGGATGGATGGATGGATGGATAGACCTGTCATATGTAGGGTTGGTGTGTTTACTGTTTAAACCAAGGTACGTACTCCTACAGTGAGAACATTTGGCTTCCGCTTTCTCCTTACTGTACATCACTGTCGTCTTCTGACTGAATGCCTATAGAATCGGGGTCTATACAGGTGTCTTCAAAGCATGGCTTTGATTAAACTTTCAGCTCGTAGAATGAAAAACGAATGACTGATAGTCACACATTGGGGGGACTTTACGTTGGTTTCCAACCCTCTCTATGAGGCATAGGCTTTATGCATTTTCCCCATATGTTACTCTGTGTACCTTTTAAATGGTTCATACGTCCATCAAGCAGTCTTCCATAATGGGTTCCCAGTATACATTGTTCTCACGCTGTGAAAACTTGCCTAACTAGCTGTTAATGTCTTTGTCCTGCTATCACAGGCATTGTAGTATTAGCCTACCCTTTTCCACGACGAAGACCTCCTAGTCACTAAATGGTTTCTGTGCACCAAGGTTCTGACCCCTTTTTCACTCCCTATCCGTGATGTTATACCCCCCATTACCATTAGGTAATATTTAATCTGCCGCTTCAACACTGTAAAGAACTGCCACACAGTTTCAACTTGCATGTTTCTTCTGGGCTCTAGGTACCAAAATCTTGTGACTCACAACAAAATTCAGAGAATCAAAAGACAATCGTGGATGTTCTGGGCCTGAAGAAACAAGTGTCCTACAGAACTGAGATCATTGGGGGTGTACCCATTGTTACCCAGACACAGGTATGTAAGGTATTGACCAATTCAGTGTAGAAAATGTTATTTTTTTGATTGATACATAGGTCTTAAAATGACAATGGGCCTCAAGTTGAGAAAGGAATGAGAGTGTACCATGGAATTTAATCACTTGTATCTCAAGAAGTTAGGTACTGAGGGCATATAATTTTGAATTTCTTCTTTTTAAATCTAAGCTTGGGAAAAATGTATTAAAGTTGTTAAAATGTTTTCAAAAAAAGGTGTGTAACATTTTTCCTCAGGTAGATGACTGAGGCTAAGTGCAGTTTAAAATTCTGTTTTCTACACATCTAAGAACAAGAATTGACTCACTAGGGTAACTGTGCATGTAAGATACTAATTTGTGGAATATGTATATTTGTTGACATTTGTGTTATTTCCTGCAGCAGGGAGGTAATGATGTACAGAACTCTTCGGACCACCCAGGCCTGAAGAGGTGTCATAGCCAGCTCCCATACGTTCTGAGCAATCCAGCTCAGAACCAAGCAGTTATAAAGGCAGGCTACTGTGTAAAACAGGGAGCTGTGGTAAGAACTGGTGGTCATTCCTAAATAACTGATGCCTACATACTGCAGTTAGACATTGGGATGTGGGCTGTATTTTCAAATGGTTAAACTGTTCTTTTTGTGCAACTTCCAGATGAAGAATTGGAAGAGAAGATATTTCCTTTTGGATGAAAATTCAGTGAGTTACTTCAAATCAGATTTGGTAAGCCTTTTGACCGCCATTTGCATAGAGTAGCTCCATGTACAATCGCAAAGCAATTTAATGACATTAAAGTATTTTGCTGGTCAATGACAGTAGACTTGTCTACTTCATCATACACACACCGGAGGCATGAGGTTGAATTACTGCCTGTTCCCCGAGCTTCTTTAGCAGAGCAGTGCACAGACCTGAGTCTCAACGTGCGATGCCAAGGTTTTATTTATCAATCGGTGCTAATGCTTCTGTTGAAGGTGAAATGAACTATTCAGTTCTTTGAAATTTTCTGGATTTTTGCCCACGTTTATAGGTGTTCTCATGAATTCACCTATAACCTTCTTCTCTTCCCCTGCAAGTTTTGAATTAAAATGTGGTTTGTACCCTCTCCATTGGGTCCAGCCATTAGTATAATTATGAGCACTTTTAAGGATGTCTGGGTTCTACTCTGGGACTCATTGGTGCTTGACTGTAGTTGATGTACAGTCCATGCAGCCACTTCAGTAACATCATATTTACACTTCTGTTACGCTTCAATTAAATTAGTGGTATCACTGAGCCAAAACCCTACAGAGAAGTTTCCCATAGGCCCAATGATATATATCTCAGTGAAGTGTTGGGCCCAATAATGCAGTAGTAGCTGAGAATACATTTTATCCATCGGTGTAGAAAAGACGCAAAGACTCGACTTGAGTTCGATACTGTCAGCTGTCGAGCATATTGTCCAGTTCCTCTTGCATTGAAGATTCGGTGCATGTCTCTGTCTAAACAGGAAGCGTGTCTCAGCATGAAGTCAGTGTAATACCTCGAATAGAAGACATCATTTAGTCCGTTATTGCATAATATTACTGTGTATGCACAGTGTGGATCAGTGAAGACTGCTTGTTAAACTGTTTTATACTCTATGCCTCCCTTCCTAGTATGGAAAATACAATTCATTCTTTCTGTTAGAATGTGTATATATAATATATAATGTTTTAGAGTGTCTCGTGTAGTATTATATTTGCAATAAGTTTTATTGTGTTGGTGTTCTGCGAGGCCATAAGCATTTTTACTGTGCATTGCGGTCCTTGGTGTACAAATTATTTAATATTAAGATTTGTGTGTTTGGTCGGGTTGTCAGTGTAGAATCAGAGGGTTTTTTCTGAAAAATTATTTTTTTTTTTTTTCTCATTTTCTTGGATAATTTCCATTTTTCAGGCTGTTCTGTAATACTGGAATAAGTATCCCTTATCAACTTTAAAATAGCAAAAGTTTGAAGTGTCTGTGCTAATTCTCTCTCTTATTCCTGAAATAAAACGGCTTAACTAAGCAAATCATTTCTAAAAAATGAACACAGCAGCGTTGTACGTATAAGGATATTTAGAATTTCTTCATAGACGTCTTGTGTGACTTGATGTGGCATTCACCTGTCTTGTACTAACATGGCAGTGTGTGATGGCACCCATTTCCCCAGGACAAGGATCCCCTGAGGATGATTCCACTGAAGGAAGTTCACAAAGTTCAGGAGTGCAAACAGAGGTACTTAAAGATATTAAACATTGTAAAAAATGAATCAATAAGAGCTTGTCACATCGGTCATGTGTAAGAGGTACAGTCCTGCTAGAACATTTGTGAACCGTAAAGAACTTCTGTTTCTGCATAAATGACCAAAATAGTGGTCAGATCATCAGATAAGTTCTAAAACTAGATAAACAGAGCCTAATTAAAAATATTTGTTTTTCACTTGTTCACTTATTTATTGAGAAAAATTGTCCGGTATTGCATACATTTTTTGGGAGAAGTATATGAATTTTTGCTTTCAGTGACCGGTGTGACCCCCTGGTTTAAGAACAGTTTCTACCCTGAACTGTGAAGCCCGACCTCTGACCCCCCGTCTCCTGATGTTATATTGCACTTTCAGTACTGTACTCTACTGACTTCCTTATTTAATATATTGGCTGATATATTTATTACCTATTACAATTGTTTACATAATTCAATGTTTATACCTTAACATATCAACTCATTACTCTTAAGGTATTTCACACTTTGCACTTTTAAACTATTTCAGCTGTACAGTCTTGTTTGTTTTACATAAAGATAGGCAGTGATGTTCTCCTTGCAATCCGCCCATGCACACTATTGTTCAGTGTTTTCCTGATGCTGAAATCATAAGCACTGACATTAACCAAAGCAAGAGAGGTCTGTTGATCCTTAATCGTTACCCTGGGTTTCTTTGTGACCTCTCAGAATATTTCATGCCTTGTTTTGGGAGTAATTTTTGTTAGTTGACCACTCCTGGAAAGAGTAACAGAGATCTTCCTCCATTTGTACACCATCTGCCTGACGGTGGGTTGGTAGAACCCAAATTCAAGAAATGCTTTTGTAACCTTTTCCAGCCCAGTGACTAATTAACTTTTTCTGAGGTCTTCAGAAATCTTTAATCGTGCCATGGCACACTTTCACAAACCTATGTGGTGAAAATCAGACTTTGATAGTGAGGACTCCAGAGGTTCACATACCTTTTCTAATAAAAATATGTAATATCAGATCATTTTTTACAATAAATGAACAAGTATCATTCTTGCATGCATTTATTTTAGATCTCCTTGTTTAAGCAGAAATAAAATTGTAACGGGATCACAAACTTTCAAGCACCATTGTAGTAGAAGATTTGCATTGTTTTCATAATGGTGTCATTTTTGCTTTTGTTAATCGTGTATCTCGTGTTCATTTCAGTGATATATTGATGAGGGACAACCTTTTTGAAGTTGTCACTACTTCTAGGACGTTTTACATTCAGGTAAAACACATGGGTTCCATTCAGGTTGCTACTCAGCTAACAGTGCTCAGTCAAGGAAAGCTTTCTTTCGTTATTGCATAGTTTGAAGTAAAGCATTTTCAACCCTTTTCTAATGCAATCTGGACACATCTTCCTACTCTGTTCCCTCCACCCAGGCGGAAAGCCCAGAAGACATGCACAGCTGGATCAAGGCCATCTCCGGGGCTATTGTAGCCCAGCGTGGCCCAGGCAGATCTGTGGCTTCTGTATGTAACCCCTGCCCTTATCTCATAGTCTTATTTGGAGATAAAGGGCACCTTGCTAGGGTGGCAGATGTCTATGTATTTTCTCAGCTGCTCAGTGCCCTTATTTAAAATGTTTGATTGAACTTGGTGTATAAGCATACAACCATGGTTAGCTGTGATTGTTACACGCTTTTATGCTCGCACAGTGTGAAACATGCACAACCTGAGCCGCAGGGCTTCCTTTTCTCTTCTTGTTTGGGTGGCAAACAACGAACTGCTGGGTCTGAACTTGCCCATTCCCTTTTTTTCTTTTTGGAGAAGACGTCGTTCGGTCAGGGTGATGTAAGGAGTCTCTACGTTTCCCCTGTCAGTTGTGTACTGGAGTACTTGTACTCCCTTCCTCTCTAATAGAGCTTTGCAATGTGTTGTTGCAGATGCGGCAGGCCAGACGGCTGTCGAATCCTTGTATTCAGAGGTATACATCCCGATATGGCGAATGCAGCACGTATGTGAGATTTCATGACAAAAAACATGCTGTGATGGTTGCGTGGCAGAGGTGTATTTTAGTAGTTTATTGTAACTGTGCTTCTTAAACCCATGAGGCACTACTCCATTTTAAAGTCCTACTTCTCCTTACGTTCATCTCTCCTGACCCATTGCTGTCCCACCCAGCCTTACATCTCCTCCCAAACTGAACTCAACCCAACCATCTGCCATCTTGCTGAGTTCTTGTGACCTTGTGTCACCAAATGTTTCCGTGGCCACTGTTGTCAGGGCAGTGTTGTTGTCTTTGCTATAATTCACCAATTGTGTTGATGGTGTTGTGGTTGTAAGAATGCTTTTATGGTCTCCTCAGACCTTGTAGGCCAGCAAAGCCGGCCTTTTTTTTTTTTTTTTTTTGACAGTACAAAACACTGCATCATCAAAAAAAAAATTCTTCTCTTCATGCTGCCTTGGTCACATCTTAGCTGATGGGTCGGAACAAAACTTAACCATCTTTTAACAGCTGTCATGATATGCCTTCTGCTTAGATGAAGAGCTTCACTATTCTTTATCTTGTGTCACTATTCTCAACACACTGAAGGTGCTGTTGAAACTGTTCTCAGTCTGCTTTTTAGGTCTACTTGTATGTTTTTGCCACAGCTTGTTTTGATAGGCTTGCCTTCTTCAGATCTCTTGTATACTTTGTGATCTTATGATCATGGTATGTTAGACTAGCATTTAAGAAGTTAGGGTGTGCCATATAAGAGACCAGGAGAGCAAAACACATCTTACACTCTTCTGGATCACCTTGCCAGTTAGTGTAGGTCACCCATAATGTAAAAGGCCATTTAGATGATTGTTTCATAGAATAGCCTTTTGAAGGGATTGATAGAGTGGACTTCAATATAAAATATGAATGCTTTAGTCAGTGGAATATATCATTTGGGTTAATATATCTATTGACCGAATACTAAGTAGCATCTGTCTGTTCCACATTATGAATGTTGCTTTTAAGCCTTTAACATGTGTTGTGAAACCTTATATATGTTCTAATAATTGAATACAATGATACACCTTCTCTGTTCTGCTGCTATGTTGCATTTAGTGAAAACAGAGGTTTTTCTTCAAAGTGGTAACCTTGTAGTGCCCTTATGCTAATTGGTGACGTGGGTTAATGGTTAAATTGACCATTGATGTTAAGTGTTTTTGTGAAGCTGCCCACCTGAATGTCACGGTTCAGCATTTGTGTCCCCGATTGCTAATGCATCTGCGTTCTCTTTGTTTTACAGAGGGTAAAATGGGGCACTCAAACACTAACATTTCCCAAATGAGCATTACCTCTTCTGTTTCCTTCACCATTGCTTGCACTAGCACTCCTCCTGCTTCTACCACTGCTCCAGTGATTGATATCATATCTGACTGTTTGTTTATCTCTGGGAACCCCCCACTCATCACAGGAGCGCAGCGACTGTTCCTCATCCTCCTCATTCTACCGCAGCCACCAGGAGCTTTCCGCAGTACCGCAGTGCCCACAGCGCTGCATCTCCCAGCACGCTGACACCACGAGCACGCGCCCTATCTGCTCACAGCCTGGCCTGGGACAGCGAGCACTTCATGAGTCTGCTGCCCCGGCCTGGCCAGCACGGCGCACCTCGAGCCGCGCGCCTGTCCCTTCAGGAGATGCAGCTGTCCAAATGAGCACAGTGTCACCCTGGAGGCGCCGGAGCAGCTTTGGGGAAATACCTGCGAGCCTCGACCTAGAGGATGCTGACGTGCCAGTTAGCCAAGTGTAAAAACATCAATGCCCCAAAAGTAATTCCCCTTTACCACTTGTCCTTTTTTGGTGGAGAGGGAGACATCCAGTGGTCACATGATATAAAGATATGACCAGAAGGGGAAAAAAGAAAAAGGATACTGTTCTGTGAAAATCTATATAAAGGGACAAGGTATGTGGGCTTGATGTACGTGAAATTCAACTGAACCTGGAGCCAAAGAAACCTGCAGTATGGAAACAAAATCCATTACAACTTAAATGGAAATTTCAGTCCTAGGCAAAAAAAAAAATTATACTTTTTTTTTTATTCCTAGTTAACAGTAATATATAATTTTACAGGTTTATTTTATAAACTGTTTAATGTTTCTAGGTCTGAAGAATGAAAGGAAAACGATTGAATCCAAGTAGATAGTCGATTAAAATTGTATTCAACGCAAAACCAGAACTGCTATAGCTGCCCTATTCCTCTATGTTTTCCTGACAGTAAAGCCTCAGTTATAGCTGATTGCATCATTCTGTTGTATTAAAGCTATGTGTGATTCATCGCCCTCTGCATACATGTCATGGTATGTTTTGTTTTCAGATAACTGCTGTGCCTGTACTGTGAAATAACATGGACAATGGCAACTGAATTCTAATCAGGAAGCAACTGGTAGAAAATAGAACTCTATTACATCTGTACAACAGCTGTTTTTTTTTTTTTTTTATTTGCGTGCTTTATTTATTTAGTGCAAAGAAAACCATTTTCAAGTGAACTATAAAATTTGTACTCCCATCCACACAATACTAAGACAAAATGACTCAAATATTGCATTGTTATGACAGATTATATAATCAAGGCTTGTTATTTAAATTACACTTTTTCATTACGACTTTTCTTCTTTGAAAAATTTGGTATTAAGTCTCCACACTTGTTCAGTATTTCTACCTTTTCCATGAGTTTCCATTTTTCCCCCAGGTACTTCTGTTCACTCTCACAAGTCTGAAGACACGTGTTTAAGGTGAATTGGTGTCTTTTAATGCCTTCACTGTAATGGATGGATGGATGGATGAAAAAGACTAAAAGAAGCATATCCCAGATTATAATGTGATATGGTTAGTCATAGGCTCATAGCATTGATATCATATTAAATGATATCTATTTGAATTACAATTGTCTGTCAGAGGCTGTAAAACCAATTGTATGTGTGGCCTCTGAAGAATTTTCTACCAAAAAATAATTTCATTAAACATGCTATTTAATGTAATATGGCTGTGACAAACCTGCTGTGATGTCTTGCTTTTTTACAAAAAGTAGTTCATACATTTTAATATGCCTACGGTTGCCACTGTTTACCTGCTCGGACTGCTGTGCCAAAGTTCCAACACATTTACACGGTGGTTCAATAATAACAGGCAAAATAATATTTTAAAACCTTGGACAAAACTAGCTAGATATGCCAGTAAATAAGACGAGTAACAAAAATGTGTAACTCTACTTCAACCCTTGAATAAAGTTTATATTTGCATTTGTTGCCTTAATTGCAATTTATACGTAACCTAGAGTTACGGTTTATACTGACCTCTGAAGATATGCTATTGTCACAGTCTTTTACAAGTTTTGGATATGCTGCTTTATTACTGGAGTTTCAAATGATCAATGTGTGTGCACTCAGATTTTTATGATAGTAATGCTGAGAAGAACAAAAGGCATACACATTGTCTTTGATGTCCCACTAGCTTATTCAGTCTTATTCCAAAATGATTTTAATGGTTGTGGTATGAACTCAGACTCAGATAAATTCCCTAAGGTTTGCTCTTTACAACAATAATGAGTATTTTTTTGTTCATTTTATCTATAAAAATAAAAATGCATTTGAGAATGGATGGGAGGAAAGTGAAATAGGTTATTTGAGGCGTTTTAAGCAATTTGTATGATGATCTGAAATTTGTGAAATTTCAGCAGGAGTTGAGATGGAATTTGGGACATCTGGTGTGTGGAGGGTTCATTGGCAAGTGGAAATTTTATGGAATTAACTGTCATGAGGTATGCATTTAGTTTCTGAATTGATAGTTTTCCAAAGACACCCCATATTGCTCCTTTATACAGCCGGACATTTTGCATCACCGGCTCAATTTCAGGATCTTTCTTAAGACCACTACAGCAGAGTCCCTGTTATGACTGGCAACGTGAAAATGAAAGTATTACCAAGTTCTTTACCTCATGCAAGAAGGCTATGGATTTCGTGCTGGGCACCGGATTGAACAACATCACTGCCAACTTGAAAGAGCTAACTAAAATTAAAGAAAAAATGTCATGTTACTTTGAACGTCAGCACCACAGAAGGGATGTAGTGAATGTGAATTTTATACTGGTGTATAGATTTTTGAAGATTTCCGACTGAGTAATGTGCTCTAACCGCATCCCTACATGATGTGGCAATGACAGTTTACAGCAGGTTACTCTGTCTATATTGTTGGTCGTCCGATTGATAGAAACTATAGTAATGTGTGTTTTATATCTCAAGAGCAAGCATTTCAGTACACTTGGTCTCTAACATACACAGGACCCAAGGAGATATCCTGGCTTGCAGGGAAGCAGTGTGCTCACAAGGCTCTTTACCACATATGTGATACCATGCTTGAATGTGTCATTTGACTTAAGCTTAAGCATTGCCATTATTGCCTTCTTCAGTTCCTAATGGCGCTGCCCCCCCCCCATCCGCAGCGTTGGTGGTATAGTGGCTAGCATAGCTGCCTTCCAAGCAGTTGACCGGCGTTCGATTCCCGGCCAACGCAGCTCTCGGAGAAGGGGCCGGCCCTCCCAGGGTGTCCTCTGGGCTCTCGCGGCGCGCCTCCTCCTTCTTGCGTGCTTGGCCCACTGAGCCTCTGTCTTAGGGCAGATCCGGGCGAGAGCAGGGCACAATCTAATCCCCCGCGTGACGGAGCGCGTTTAAGCTCCGGACCGCTTCCGGAAACAGTCGGGATCCCATGCCTGCACGTGTCGCCTGAGTTAAGCCTCCCACGAAGGGAGGCAGTCTCGTCTGCCCTTAGAGGAGTTTAGGCGTTGCCGTCGCTGCCTTCTTCGGGCTTTGCCGGGCTTTCCTACACATCTCAGTTCCGTCGCCAAGGGGCGCTGCGGTCGCGGGCCTCGTTAGCGCAGTCGGTAGCGCGTCAGTCTCATAATCTGAAGGCCGTGAG
>JAACJT020000052.1:7424294-7441097 GCA_009936485.2 Gymnarchus niloticus | reverse complement strand
CGACCCCGGTCTTTTCGTTGCGAATGGCACGCACGCGCCTTCAGTCCTGAACGGTGCCAGAATGGCAAAGCACTCCTCTTTAGCTCGTCAGCGTTAGTGACGACGCAGAAGGAGGACGTTTACAAATTCAAACTACGATCGAGAGCCGTGATTCAGAGGTACAAAGTGGTTTTAAAGCACGATTCTAGTTTGATGTGCTTCTAAGATACCTCATTTCTGTGCTAATAAACAAATGTCGATTTAAGCGGGGGGTAAGTTAAGAAAAGTCATGAAATCAACAAGAAAAATAACGTTATAAATATTAGTGGGACAGACCGAGGAAAGAAGCATTTGTTTTAGTTACCGTGTATTCTCTTTTGCAAACGTTCAAGAATAGCGGTTTGTTTTCTCAGGAGTCATTTGGTCCACAGTGAGAAAAGTTTACACTGTAAAGGTGGCTATGTCTCGAGCACTTAACCATGACCGCGAGTTAACGTGTGCCCAATATTTGAGTTATTTCCGCAGAAGTAGTGTCTAACGGAAGTTTTTGAAAGATAATCTCCCTGTTGTTGGGCTGCACTACGTTCACTTTTTGACCATAAAGTCATCCGGGGACCGACTGAAAAGACTCGGAGCGCGAGCCCCGAATGACTGGCCCTAACGACGTCACCGGTGAGGAGAGAAAAATCCACTTTGTTTCTCATCGCCTAATTGTATGCACTGATAATGACAGACTATGTTATTACGACAGAATTTCCTTTTATTTTTATTCATGACACACGAAAATAAAAACTTCTTACTAAATAAAACTGCTTTGAGTTAAAAAGACTTTTTATTTCGCTTTTAACACTTCGCCTAAGATTTGTTGAAAATTATCGCAGAAGTTTAATTTAGTTACAAGTATGAAGTTTAGCGAGACTTTTGTTCTTTCGAAGGTGGGCAAACGTGTTGAAAACATGCCCTCGAAGTGAACGTCAAACAGTTCCACCAATCACAGAATTAGTTTCTTTACGCATGCATTGCCTTGACTGGTCGTGTGGTTTTTATAAATCTATTGCAAAACAAACCCTGTAATAACGGGCTATGACCAGAGTGAAAGACAGCTTTTTAACACAAAGCCGACTAGACATAAGGTGACTGTACTCTTTCATTTATGTATATTAAAAAAATAATAATTGCTCATAGCAACACCTAGTTTATTCACACCGACGAGCTCATGAGTATTTAATAAGGTCAGAATCGGTAGACTGCTGAACATAGTAAAAAAGATATTTTGTTAATTAGACATTTTACGGCTTTTATGCTTGTCTTACACCGAAGTATGTTTTGGCTAATTACTTCAGCGACGTTCTTTATTTCAACTATACTGGTGCACGCTGATCCCCATTTCATCGGCTGCCCCGATCGCTGTGACAAGTCTTTATGTTCTCCTGTACCCGCTGACTGTTCTACCACCGAGGTTCTCGATCGATGCAACTGCTGTCCGGTCTGTGCCGCTGATGAGGGTGAAGCTTGTCTCCTCACTGGGAGACTAGGGGACACGGTGTGCGGCGAGGGGATGCAATGTCTGGTGTCGGATGGAGTCAGTTTTTCTGCGACGGTCCGAAGGAGAGGGAAAAACGGCGTGTGTGTGTGTCAGAGTTCCGAGCAGGTTTGCGGCAGCGACGGTGTTTCGTATCGAAATATTTGCGAACTACGGAAGGTTGCAAACCGAGCCCAGAAACTTCTGCAGCCACCTGTCATCTTCATACAAAGAGGAGTGTGCGGTCAAGGTATGTGAAAGGCTTATACATCACGTGGCCGCCGAAATATTTACAGAAGCTTTGTGGAATAATCTTATTGCTACTGTAAATAATAATACGTTTCATAATCTTTTTCTACAGACGCGAAAAAAGTGTGTTATTTCAGTTGCAACTGAGATGTTTACATGCGACAACAGACACTCTTGGAGCATGATTGAAGATGCTTAATTTATCTTATGAATAATCTGACATTAGAAAAATAAAAGTAACAATAATAACTATTAATATTATTAAAGTTATATATTCAGGCACTATTTTAAAAAATACCAAGTAAAATTTAAAAATTTTATCTATTAAATTAAAAGGCTTTTTTAGGGAACAAGTAACACTAGTTTATTGATGAATGGTCAGTGAATTAGATTCTCAGTACTTCTTTCAAAACACTCATAATTTTAATACTACTGTGCTATTTTGTCTTATCACGAATACATTGTATGTTGACAGACTGGAATTCCATCAGATATTCTCAAAAGATAATTGATAAACTTGTTTTTGTGTGTTTTCTTATCCTTTGGTGCTGTTGTGAATCACTGCATGATGAAGGCCCAAGTCACACAATAGGACTGGTTCTTAAGGAAGTCCTTCTGTTTGGAGCTGTGTTTCACCTTATGTGTATATACTTTCAGACCAAACATTCTTAAAAGTCGAGTGCCAAATTTCCTGGTGACACTTACATTGGCATCAGTGTGCCAGGCTTTGAATAGTGCTGCCATGGGAAATATGAAAAGGTGGCTTAGGGTCCCTATAAGGCCACTTCATCGTCCTGCCATGAGTGAAACCACACCCCAGGCTCTGTAATGCTGCTTTTGGAGCTGAGTCGAACTGCAGGGCAACAGGCAGCCATACTGCTGTAACTCTCACTGCACCCCAGCGTCACTATTTCGCTGCCTGTTCGTTATCGACATTACCACTTTGCCATCATGTGTGCAAGTCATTCCATTTAAAGGAAGAAGTGAAATATTAAGAGCTACAAAATTACCTTCAGGAAAGCTGTTTCAAGAGGGCTGTGACATTCTGGTTGGTTCATTAGAGTTAAAATATGAGGTTCCTTAATGGATGATGTAATATGTGTGGGCGTCTGGTTTTCTAACCACTCAATTCATAACATATTTTATTTGGCTTAAGACTTCGGTCAAATGCTGTGCTCTGTAAAACAGTGTTTTCATAAACCAAAAAAGGCATGTGCTGTATTTTCATGACAGCAATAGCAGAGAAACGATTAATGTATAACGCAAGTAATGTATAATTTACAGTATAAAAATGGTACTGTCATGTATTCTCACAGAAAACAAGAAGAATTTTATAGTGAAGAGTAAATAAACTATGATAAATCAAGCAATATCTATATCTGTTTTAATTAAATGGAAAACCTCTTTAGAGATTGTTCATCATGCACAATGACAGGACAAATGAGGCTTCATTACCCGTGGTGGGTGGGAGTATCCCAAACTACCAATCAATGCTGGCGCTAAATGAGGTGTCAAAACCCCTGGTGGTTGGGAGTATCCCAAGCTACCAATCAATGCTGGCTCACCACCATGCGTTTTGAAGCCTCATTTATCGGCAGCATTAATTGGTAGTTTGAGATATTCCCACCCACACACTGCTAACTAAGAAATCAACTAAGCCAAGGCACATAGACTTGTGTTGCAGTTGTGTTGCTCGGGGTGATCGAAGTAGGGCAAGGTGGGGTGGTATAGTGGGTGGACTCATCCTCTTACAAATGTATGAGCAAGGGAAGGACATTAACAGGAGGAGGAGGTGGCTTGGCTGTGGTTTATAGATCTGCTTTAACAATGAAAGAACTCTCATTTTTTAATGTTACATCTTTTGATTATATTGCTCTAAAGGTTGTTTCCTCCCCTCCTGTGCTGCTGCTGTTAGTTTATCGTCCTCCCAAAGCTGCTGCAAACTTTTGGTCTGAATTTAATGAACTTCTCACAATGATCTCATCTCTCAGCCCTGCTGTAATTGTGCTTGGTGACTTTAACATCCACATTGACATTAACTGCTCATACACATCTGAGTTCATCTTAATATTAGACTGTTTTAACCTGACACAGCATGTTGACTTTCCAACTCACACTCAAGGTCATATTCTTGTTTTGCTATGTTATAATGGTTTGAATGATATCTCTGTCTCAGGTTCAATCTCTGGTATTTCTGATCATAAGATTATCGAATGCAGCTTTCACATTAGTACTCCTCCTCCTGAGGAGAAAAAAATCTGTCTCTTATTGTGACATTAGGTCGGTCAGTTCCAATATGTTTGCTGCTTTTCTTCAGTCCTCATCTCTCACTGACCTACATAAACTTTCGTCTCATGACAGTATGGTTTCCCTTTATAATAACTCTATCTCTAGTCTGCTAAATGATCTTGCACCCTTAAAGAATAGGTGCGTCCCAGCCACCCGCTCATGTCCCTGGTTTACCCCTGAGCTCAGAGCTATGAAGGCCACTAGCCGGCGTCTTGAGTGCCTTTATAAGAAAACTGGCCTTACCGTTCACTCACAGCTTTACACTGAGCACATACATAAGTATATGGATGCTCTAAGTACTGCTCGCTCCAACTATTATTCCTCTATCATAAATGGTGCTAAGTCTAGGCCAAGAACTCTCTTTGGGACTGTTAACAAACTTGTCCAACCTCCTGCACTAGCATGCCCCAATACAGCTGAACAGTGTCAGGTTTTTTTTTTGCATTTCTTTGAAAAGAAAATTGACCAAATCTATCACTGTTTTCCCCCTACTCTTCAATCATTCTCTCATATTAATCTACCAACTCAGTCTACAAGACTCACTTTTTTCACACCTGTTGACCCTCTTGCTCTCTCGGAACTCATTATTAAGTCCAATCCTTCCTCTTGTCAGCTTAACCCTGCCCCCACTCCGGTGTTTAAGGCATGTTCATCTATGATCAATATTCCAGTCACCTTAGTGATAAATATATGTCTTTCTTCAGGCTCTGTCCCTCCCGCCCTCAATCTGCTGCTGTTACCCCTATCCTTAGGAAACCTGACTTGGATCCATCTTCTCTGTTATTATTGATGGTGTGCTTGTTAAACCTGCTCCTCTTGTCAAAAATCTTGGTGTTCTGTTTGACCAATCACCCAACTTTGAGCCACACATTGTCCCTCACCAAAATTTCATTCTATCATCTCCGTAATATTGCTTCCCTTCATCCATTTTTGTCCTTTAATGATGCACAAACTTTGGTTCATTCTTTCATCTTGTCCCGTATTGATTACTGTAATTCCCTCTTCATCGGCCTCCCTGCACAATCTATACAAAAGTTACAGGGAGGAATATGCTGTTGTACCCTTGTACCAGCAAAAGCAATCCATCTGTATATTGTAATACAGGACAAACATGATAAAAGCCTAAGCTAAGCAGCCAAGCTCGACAAGATTCTTTTTTTTTTTTTACATCACCATAAGTGTACGCCATATGTTTTCTTAACTGAGTGTAAATTTCATTTTAACTCCTTGCTGCTTGGATCTTATATGACGATGCTGCAGTTCCCACTACTTGGTAGCCATTTGTCGTGTTGTCTGCCCCTGAGGTTCATTCTCCTTCAGTTCCTGCTTTTGAGCTAAGGCAGGCTGCTGCTGAGGAACAGAAAACTGATCAGGCACTCCGGAAGTTCAAAGCCAGTGAAAGAACAGACTCATGAATGTCATGCATTATTCAACAAAATTCTTTGCAGAATAATAAAATATTTCTATGTGTGCATATCTATAATGATAAAATTATCAAAGGGACAAGGCTTCGGACTTTAGAACCCAAGGACTGAATGCTTTATGAATTTTGTTCACTTGCTGCCTATGTTTTTACGGTGTAAAAGTTTAATGTAGCAATAATTATCACCGTCATTGTTGAACGCAAAGAGTCAGTTTTGTAACTGCGTTCGTGTAAATCTATTTGATGGTTGGGTTAGTCACAACGGAACCTCCTGCCAGCAGTTTGTGAACTGAACAGCAATCTCATAAAAATGGAGAAAGTCCTATGTGTAGTTCTTTTTTTAGGATCTGTACCTGAGGGAATATCTTTCATTATGCTAAGCATGTAGAATGCAAGGTGCTATAAAGCATTTCTGTTATATGCCTTAACTGTCTTCCTGGAACTGAGATTTACATGGCTCCATTCCCTCCTCCCCCTCAAGCTCAGTCTGCTGTCAGTGTCTAAACATGTTTGGGTTAACAAAACAAAAAAACTGAATCAACCTTTATGCCCAAATGAAGTCTAGGATGTCTGGTTCAGTCACATTTCAATAACTTTAGCAAGGCTTTTAAATACCTTTGAATACAATAGCTACATAATATTAACAGTGAATATTGGGGATTCATAATAATCATGGGTGGAAACATGTCATGGTTCAGCCAATTATAAGTCCAAACAAGCTATTCAGCCCTGCAAAAAAAATTCAAGTCATGTGCGAGTAGGCGTATTTACACATTTTTGATGCCATTGTAAATGAAATTCACATATTCCAGAAAGTGGGCTTAACAAATCCTGCAGTCAAACCTGGATACTGAAGACAACTGTAAGCCTAAATGAGAGATTCAGGGAATCAACAAATCCTGAAGCTGCGCCTTCAGATTTCTCCAGTCAATTCAGGTGTGAAAATAGGATTTGCTGGGCTTGCTTTCTAGAATACCTCTACGATATTAATATGTAAGCATGCAAATATTACATTAGCTTTCGAATAGATTGCTGCATTGGCAGTATAATGCTGCACTGACAAAAAATGCTTTTGAAGTTAGGGAGTCATCATTATTTAGGCATTATGCAAGTTTTAAGGTTTCACCTAGTTTGCTAACGTAGCTAAGGTTTTTAGTGGCCATTGAGGGCAATGATTTTTTATTATTTCATTCCTGCGTTTTCTTCTGGGTTCTCTGGTTTCCTTGTAACTTAGGTTTTTTGGGAAGTATCATGTCCGATGTATTTAATTGTCAAAGATTTAAGCACAAAATTCTCTTTCTCCTTTTTGTTTTCTTATAAAGACATAAGAAATAAAAAGCCAACATAGCAAACTAGCATGCACCAGCAGATTCTACGCCGTACTCTATGCAGGAGTGTGCGTGTGTGTGGGTGCGTGTGACCTGTCCAGGGTGTCTCCTTGCGTTCACCCAAGATATGTTGGATAGGCTCCAGCACTCCTTCACCTAACAAACATAAAAAATTATAATGGTTGGGTTTACTTTTTAAATTAGTGCCCTTGTTTTGCCAATGGCCACTGCGAGACTCCATAATAGATTGCTTTGCCTTCAGCTATGCTAGTGTGTCAGCCAGTCTAGTTAGCCTAACTTTACCACTCCCCAGCATCATTACTTTTTTCTGAATGACAGAATTTGAGGAGGTGGATACCATTACTGTGGCTCAGCTAGAGGCTGGAGTCAGGTGCAAATGGACCTGGTCCTGGCTGAAGCTAGATTCAAAGAATGATGTCAAGGAAAAACAACACGTGTTTCCGCTGTCAGAGTTTTTCAAGAAAATAGAGAAACCAGGCCTGGCCAATAGGGAAGGATGGAAAAGAAATTGTGGTGAAGAAGTCCTGGGGCCCAGTAACTTATTGTAATCTTGTTAAATCTGAATAATATATGCTAAGCAGTTGATGGCAAAACAAACACAGTATAACTTCTGTGGAGCCTGAGTGTCATGGACTGCTTATTTGTCACCTTTTTGGACACCCACCGGTTTGCACCCCTGAAAAATATCAAATTGAGGAATATCTGAAACAGTAAACTGTTGTGGGAACAAATAAAATTATCTTTTCTCTTTTAATCTTTTGTGAAACTTCAGTAAAACACAAATTCTCTTGAACTTAAATTATTGATCAGACAGGAATGGCCTGTTTGAGTTCACTGTATAATGCTACCAGCAGGAGATGGGCCATGTCTGCTATACTCAGAGAAGAAGACCAGTGCTTTTTATGAGTGCAGCATGCAAAAAAATGTTTTCCACCTGAGAGGGGATTTATTTTATGCCCAATGAATATTTCATCAGATAAAAACCAAAGGCCTTGAAACAGCTGCTCTTCAAAACACTGGATGTTTTATGCAAGGAAGTGAAGCAGGTTTTATTTTTCCTTTCATGCTAAACACTGTTGCAGTATTGTGTGTACTGATTTTCTCTTTATTTGGTTGTGCTATCAGCCTTAGATGAATGTGCATACGTGAACTGTCAGTACTTGAGTATTGGAAAAACTCCTTAGAATGTGTGCAGTGTTGGCTCGGATTTCATTTTCCCTTGAATAAAAAGCTTGTTTGAGCATCCCATCTGTGGGTGATTATGTTTCAGCTGAGAGATTATGACAGCTGTGTGATTTCCCGCAACAACATCAGAGGTTCTTCTCTTAGGACAGAGAAACAGAGCATGCATTTTCTTATAATTTTGAAAGTGATACTTATTTCCACTGTTTCAGTTTTTCCTTTTAATACTTAGTATTCAAGTATGTGGGTAAAACACCAAATAGGTTATAAATGTAAAAACTCACCGATGCTATATGTACCAATATTAAGTTTTCACATATCATTGGCTGTATCGTCCCTGTTACCTAATGTCATTTTGGTGTTTTCTGTGGATTAAGTGTTAATTAGAACTTGTTTTCTCTTAAAAGTACAATATAAAAGATTTATTGTGTAGCATATATGGTATTTTAAAAAACTAATGTTAACCCAGAACCCAGTTCAGTTACTTCAAAATTATTAATAAAATATTTTCCTTTATTATTGTTTTTAGAACAGGAGAATCCAAACAGCTTGAGATACAAATACAACTTCATTGCTGATGTCGTGGAGAAGATTGCCCCTGCTGTTGTTCATATTGAACTGTTCCGCAAGTAAGCATTCTCTGTCTATACAAACTCTGCAAACTGAGACAGCCAGTATTTTCTGGTCTTGTAGAGCGTCTTTGTTCCACTTAGTGGGCAGACCATGGATATTTATTTTAAAGGTGTGACACTGCGTTTCTGTCCCCCACTAGGGGGCACTCTAGTGTCCACTCAGGACGACCTCCACTCCTGTTGTTGATGACCTATCACACCTATGTGCAATTATCTCACACCACGATTCTACTTCAGCCTTGTAACTCAACCAGCCTGTGTTCAGTCATTGAACGTGCCCATGATCTGCCTGTTACTCCATGTTGTGCCCCTAGCCTCAGTCTCCCCTGGGTGTCCTGTATTCTGCTTCATATTTGCCTTCAGATGACCGATTTTTTTACTAAAATCAGCTGGGATCCAAAACATATGCATAAAATTCTGAAAAATGTAATTTGCCTCCTTTGGGGTGGCATTTGTAAATTGAAGTGAAACAAACAGCCTTCAGACTATAACTGAAAATTCCATCTTCATACAATGAAAGCCATTCATGTGGTTTGACATCTAAAAGTATTGTTTGTCGAATATGGGAAAAAAGGTTTAAGGCAATTAATAAAGTCTCTTAATCAGTCAGCCGTACATAGGTGGTATATCTTAAGACCAGAATCTTTTTGTAAGCTGACTTCTGTCAACCTGAGTAGGTGAACAAGATTTTAAAATTAGTGGTAATTAACATTACTAACCTAGTAGCTACATAAGCATGGTGTTATTTTTATTATAACATGAATGCCTTCACATAATTCTTGGCCTACTAATTGATCCTAAATGTGGGCTCCTGCAAACTGCTAAGAAAGTATACACTAAGTTGCTTGTTGCCTTGAAAGAGAACATTGGGAAAGGGAAAGAAACCTTTGGAATGACAAAACACAAATGTCAAATATACAGTCGTTAGTATTATTGATGGTTTTTATGATGAGCCTGGGCACTAAAGTTGATTCATGTCTACATTTCATGTGTTAAAAATTGTCAAATCTATTTTTAATTGTTAAAGCACCTTCCTTGCTAGAATATTTTGAGAATATTTTGGGGGGATGTATTCTGGTTATAGGAATGTTTGATGGAATTTTGGCTATTTCCATCTGATTTATGAAATGTCATCATGGCATGCTGTTCTTGCGTGTAAATTCAGGGCGTGTGCACAGGCACACACTCAGCATAGGGCTTGACTTAGGGGAACTGCCTGGATGGGTGGCTATTTGAATACAGGACAGAAACACATGCATCAACGGTAAATGAGAGTCTCCGGTTCACGTGTGTTTTTGGACACTCAAACCGGGAAAGTACATCAAATCTTCACACACACAGATGGAGGTAGGATTCAAATCCCCAACTCTGGAGGAGGAAACTATAGTGCCAAACAACAAGCCACTGTCCAACTCCCTCCACTCCCTTCCTCTATTTGGGAAAAACCTGTGAACCCATGATGTTGAATTTTGGTAGGTTGCATGCAATTGTTTTAGAATGCAGCTTAGCTGAACACCTAAGGGATATTTACATGTCTGTGGGATTAGTCTAGCAGCTTTCATGAAGGCCAGACATCTGAAAGCTTGGTACAGGGCTGCCTACAAGTAGCTACAAATGTAAAATTGGTAAGAAAAGCCTGTTGCTGGATGGAAAGGCTTTCCTGTCTTAAAAAACTATCCTTTTTGAATAAATGCTGAATTCCATTTGCAGGAAAAATGTCCAGTAAGGAATGAGGGTTGTATTTATATCTATATTTTTCTCCTTGTTCAGCATTTTAAATGTTGTGTTTCTCTCTAATTCAGGATGATGTTCTCCATGCGTGAAGTGGCTGTGGCGAGTGGTTCGGGGTTTGTGGTCTCAGAGGATGGTCTTATTGTTACCAACGCACATGTGGTAGCCAACAAGCATCGGGTCAAGGTGGAGCTGAAGACCGGCGCCACGTATGATGCCACGATCAAGGACGTCGATGAGAAGGCTGATATCGCCCTTATTAAGATTGACACCCCAGTAAGATGTGTTTGCATCCTGTCACCTAATAAGATTAAATTTATGATGACAGTACTGAAAATTCTCACAAAGTTACTCAGTTCTAGTGGCAGACAGGTCCATGATGAATCTTGGTCATGGTTTAAATTTTGCAAGAGTGCATGTTCTCCCTGAGTTGTGTGGGTTTCCTTCAAGTACTCCAGTTTTCTACGAGTACCACAGTCCCAGGACATGCAGGTAAGCTAATTAGCATCTCTAAATTGCTCATTGGGTGAGAGTGTTTGTTGTTTGCATGCCCTGTGATGGATTATCGTCACCTTATTCATATTTCCAGCCTGTGCTTTGTGTGTCCAGGCTATTTATGATGCTGCACTGAATAAGCATTTGGAATTCAGATGGATAATATAGTAAAAAAGGTGCTTATCCTAAGCTTGTTTAGCCAGACGTGTTTCTAATGGATTAAGTCCAGTTTTACTGTCCCTCGTAGTAGTCTGTATATGCAATGTACTAATTCCTCTTGGTTTCATATACCTGTATTGTACATAGACTGTGTATGTAGGCATTTCTTTTGGTAGTAAATCAGTGGTTCTCAAAGTGTGAGGCGGCAACATTACAGGTGTGGCACAGCATGGTGGAATATTTTAAGCAGTTCTTTTGTTTACATGTTGTATAGCATGTTTCATATAGGAGCAATGCAAAATACTGGCTCCAGAAATCATGCTGGCTTTCACGTGTAGCCTGTTAGCGTTAATATCACATGCAACTAATTAACGTCAGCTATAAAATTGATAGTAAGAACATGGATGGATTTCTAACAGGGACAGGTACAAAAAGAAAGACTGACACTGGTCAGGACAAGACTTGACAGGACAAGAGGTCATCAGGTGGTAGGCTTAAAGCTAAATCTCGGAAATATGATGAATCCTGCCTTGCTCTTAGTTTTACTGTCAATGTGGTGGGAGAGGAGGAGAAACCCATATGTTTTTTGTCTAAAAAATCTGGCAGCTGACAGCATGCAGCCGTGCAGTTTAAAAAGGCACACAGAGACAGCACACCCCAGTTACATCCATATGCCAGTCGATTTTTTACAAAGAAAACTGAGTGAATACCATAAGCAGGAAATGAAGGGCTCATCAATGAGTGCTAAAGCATAAATGGTCTCGTACATTGTAAACAGTGTAGTTGCACAATCCAAGATACCGTGAACAATAGCAGAGGAGCTAATCCTCAACGCAGCTTTGAAAGTGGTGGCGACTATGCTCGACCAGACAAATCCCACAAAATTAAAGACCATCCCTCTGTCCAGTGACTCATTTGTAAGATGTGTATAAGACAACTCTAACAATTTAGAACAGCTTCCTGAGAAATTCCAATACAAACGTTTTACAGATGGATGAAGCTACCAATAGCAATTAAGATTTTGTTTATTGTGTACATTCGCCTTGTTGACTCAGAATTGCTGACAGAGGATTTGCCATTTTGCAAGTAGGTACCATGTAGAGTGACAGCTGACAAACTCTTCTACATTCTTGATGATCACCTGACTGAATATTTATTGAAATGGGAGTGCTGCGGGGGAATTTGCACCGATGATAAACAAACCATGACAGTAATAAGGAATTGGTGTCGCCAAATGTTTGGTGGGCAGACTGCGTTATCCATAGGGAAGCACTGGCATCCAAACAAATTAGCTGTACACTACACAATGTACTGGCTGATGTATTTAGCACTGTGAATTAAATCAAAGCAAGGCCCTTGGAAACACAGCTGTTCTCCACACTTTCTGAGGAGATCAGAGCCAGTCGTTCAGCTGTACTCTTCTACAGCGAGGCAAGGTGGCTCTCCCAAGGCAAAGTGTTAACGTGATTCTTTGAGCTAAGAGAAAGACAGTATGAGTGAACTTGCAAAGAAGTTTAATCATGACCAATTCCTAATTAAACTGGAATATTTTAGCACTATACTTGGTCGGCTGAATGAATTAAATTTTCAGTTTCAGGGCAAAGACAAGGGTCATCTTCACCTATCAGACAAGATGAGTCCATTCATCTGAAAGCTGGAGATGTGGGGAAGAAGACTGGATCAAGGATGTATTGATTGCTTTGACAATCTTAGTGCAGTTGCTGACACCAGAAACAGAGACATCACACTGATTACTGATTACCTCTCTTCTCTCAGGGGATTCTTTAAACAATACTTCATAGACAGCTCTAATCAGTATTATTGGGTGAGCAATCCATACAACACTGCCCCACCTGCTAACTTGAGCTCTCCTGATGAAGAACAACTCATTGAGATGACATCTGGTTTCCAACTCAGTCACACTGAATTCTGGCTTGGAGTGAAGGACTGTGGGCATTCTCCTGCCCTTCATCACATCTTACACCCCCAAGATCGGCTTTTCTGCTATTGCATCACTAAAAACTAAATACAGATCTAAGATCAATACTGAGCCCGATTTTAGAGTGGCAGGCATTTTGAGAAGGCATGCAGTGCAAAACAGGCTCACTGCAATGATTAAAAAAGTTAACAGTTCGTGCATGAAAGTTTAAAGTATTAAGTGCTCAATGACTCAATTTGTGTAGTTTTTTTTGCAGTTTTAGCCCTTGCTTACGATTTTTAAAATGATTATTCTGTTATTTCAAGGCATTAAAATAAAAATTTTTGATACTAATTTACTTGAACAAAAAAAAATGTGCGTGAGGGGAGAGAGAGAGCCGGAAATGCAATTGCTTCTAAAAGGGGGCTTGGAAGAAAAAATTTGAGAGCCACTGTGCTACATGAATTTGTGGCATATAAATTATGCTTGATAAAATGTGCTTGTATGCATGCATGTGTATGAATGTGATTTGAACAAGCCGTCCATCTGCCATCAAAAGACCGTGTTTGCTTTGTTTTATGGTCTGTTGGCATTGCATGTATATCTCACACTTTCATCTGTAGATTTATTCCTGAAGGAGGAGCTCAAGTTTGGTAACAATATCGTTTAGTCCTGTCCTCGCATGCCCCCCAAATGGAATGGTTTTTATCAGATATACTAAAAGAATGAACTTAAGTATTATCCAATATGGAACAAGTACAGATGGGGACAAAGACTCTTTTTTTTTTTTTTTTTAATGGAACTAACAGGTTTGTGTGTGGTGTAGCAGCTTGTTCTGCCTGTAGGGGGTGAAATAGAATAGTCATACATTTTTCATCCTTTTGGAGGAACTGGGTAGGTTTCACATACATCAGTAGAGCAAGATGGGGTATGTAAGAAAATGTATAATGTTAAAGAGAAGACATAAAAAAGCACTTCCTGTTCTTTCCTTATTTCCTTTTAAAATCTGGCATATGGTTTCTGTTTCTCGTTTTGGGGGGAGAAAAAACAAACCACATCTCAGATGTCAATGCCTTTGATTTGGTGGTATCTGGAGGTTAGCTTGCGTGTATAGTTGAGTCATACATATAAACTGTACAGGCATTGTTTTTTTTTTTTTTTTTCATGCCGTATTTGCCCTTTTTTTGGCTGCAGAATGGCTATCATTGCAGTGATATCCCATAAACCCCTTCCATTGTCACCAATTCCTGCGACTTCTCTTCCTAGAAAGTATGGGAAATTGAGGAAACTTCTGTTTCCAATTAAGGTGAAGAGTAAGAAACAGAACAAGAAATGAGACAAGTATGGGGGGAAGAAAAAATACTGACCATAAACAAGTCAGAAATTGGTGTGTAAGTGGCGTCGGAGCAAAAGTTTGGGATGGTATGGTCCGCTTCTCGGCTCATATAGGGTTAATATCAGAGTTTGAAATATGACAAAAGTAAACAAAGACCTATGCATGCAAATGGAATGCAGCACTATTGTTCAATTACTGGAACATGCTTTGTAACAACTCGCTTGTAAAAAATGTGGTGTATCGAATGTAATGTGATTATCACGTTCTTCCCATCTCTTCCTGATGAGCATGGCAGTGGCTGCATGCCGAGCAGGTCAGAGCAGATGTCTTTTCCATTGCTATAGACTCTAGCTCGCTTGCACAGGGGGATCTCCAGGCATTCCCCAAGTCAGCTGGGAGATATAAGCCCAGTACCCCCTTTTTTTACGCAAAATGCTATGATAGACAGATTTTTATATTCGACAAAATGTAAATTCTGGTTTTGTTCCAAAAATATCACAATGATGCAGAAATTAAGTTTCAGTAAAGAACATGAAGTCAGGCAAAGGAAAAAAGCAAAAAACGAAGAATCATATTTCTATTTGACACTGTTTGACTGTCAGTTAAGTAAAATACATTCTTTGCATTCTTCACATTCTTAAATTACTGTTATGCATATCTCATTCTGATGAAGTCAAGGGGCTTCCACTGTCAGAGGCCCAGCTGAGGACACCATGCACACAGTTGTAGACTGAAGCAGTTGGTGGAGACAGTACTTGCTTTGCCCAGAAGAAGTGGAAGAAGTTCATGGAATTGTAAATGTATTGTAAGCAGCTGTAAGCAGAGGAGTTGAGTTTTTTCTGAAGAGATTGAGGTAATAAAGCTTCAGCAGATGTGGGTTGGAATGTAAACCACATTTACTGGCCAACTGTTGCAACATTTTTGCACGATAACTTGGCATCCTTCTCCGATAACTCTGCCATTTTATGGAACTCCCACAATGCTCAGAAGAATAAATTGCCTCCATGAAACTATGAGGTAAAATTCACAATAGTACATAACTTGTTTTTCATTGGTGAATTGAGTTTTTGTGCTCGATTTTGGTTTCAAGTCAGTGAAAATCTCATGTAAAATTTTGCACATCTGTGGTGAAAGAACCATATTTACGTACATTGTGTGTGCATCTCTGGTTATATTTGACATTATATACTGTACATCTCTGTCTACAAATTATACTTGCCCTATTTGTATATTTCTAGAGTGAATGTATTTTTCTCTGTGTTATTAGCTAAGGTACAGTGTATATTCTGGGTACCTTTTATATATATCTATACGGAATGCATATACTAGATCTCTGAATGATCCTTAGTAGTGCCCTTCTACTAGTTATAGACTGGTGTAAGTCACAGGAATATTTAATGGCTATGAACTGTGTTGGGAACGGCAGTGTATTTCTCTAAGTAAATAAGAAACCAGGTTCAGTACAGTGTAGCATTCTTTGGAGTTCAATAGATATCTAGCATTGTTTGCTATGTATTTGTCTTTAGGGTTTGCGCCCTCGCTTCTTCCCTCCAGGTGAAGCTTCCGGTGCTGCTCCTGGGCAGATCAGCAGACCTGCGTCCAGGAGAGTTCGTAGTGGCCATTGGCAGCCCCTTCTCCCTGCAGAACACTGTCACCACTGGCATTGTCAGCACCACCCAGCGTGGCGGCAAGGAGCTGGGTCTACGAAACTCCGACATGGAGTATATCCAGACAGATGCCATCATCAATGTGAGTTTCATCATGTATCATAATACCAAATGTCATAATATCTTGATTTGCTTAATAATACATTGAGTTCACCAGCACTCCCTTAACTAAGCAAAAGATAAAAATAGAGTAAGAATTGTGACATCTTATCTGGTTTACTACCCTAGGCACCAGATAGAACATCCGGCATTTCTGTGTGCCATCTTTGCTAGCTGCAGTACACAGAAAAATTACAGTTAATTCTGCATGCAAAAATAGCCAGTGTACCACAGACTGTGTTATTCTGCATACTGCAGCTAGCTGAAACAGCAGATATATCTGGGACCCGTGGTAGTGAACAGGTTAAATCTTTGACTAAAGGCCAGTTCATACTTCACAGGCTCAGGTGTGCAATATTGCCCACACACACAAAATGATGTAATTCTGGTGCAATTGCAGACGAAAGTGGTTCAATGCACAGGTGACCTTGTGTGGACCAAAATTTCTGTCCGCGTGGCCAAGTCAGGGCCAAATGCACCACAATCGACGCTGTTTCACGTACAGTTCTTGTTACATGTGTATGTACTGAGCCAAATAGAGAAGTATTGAGACAGCTGTGGACGTATCACTCTGTTATGAGCTTGTGTGCCACCTTGTGTGAAGAAGTATGGCCTGGCTTGGCATCATGTCTAGGGTGTTCTCCAGCCTTGTGCCCTATGATACCTGACAGAGACTCAAAGTTCCCTGCAGCACTGTGACTGACTGACTGACTGACTGACTGACTGACGGACGGACGGAATCTGTTGTTTATTTTTAATAAAAGGGCACAAAT
>JAACJT020000052.1:7308228-7424194 GCA_009936485.2 Gymnarchus niloticus | reverse complement strand
TGACTGACTGACTGACTGACTGACTGACTGACGGACGGACGGAATCTGTTGTTTATTTTTAATAAAAGGGCACAAATTTTACTTAACACTTACACTTAAACATGTGTAACTCCACTCAAGCAATTAAACCGAACAGCTAAACGAGATAAAAATGATTTTGCTAGGGTTGCAGTTTAATTTTGCTTTCCATCATTCATCCATTTTCCTAACCACTTAGTCAAGGCTGCAGGGGGTCTGGAGCCTATCCCAGGCAGCTTTGGGGCACCCTGGATGGAGATGTACTCACACACCCATTCACAAACTGGGAAGAATTAAGCCTACAATACATGTCTTTGGACTTGTGGGGGAAAACTGGAGTACCCAGAAGGAATCTGCAAAATATGGGGAGAACATGCAGACTCCATGCATATAGAGCCAGAGGTGGGATTTGAGGCAACAGCACTAACCACTGAGCCAGCATGCCCCCATGCTCCTGTACCCGTCACACAATAATAAACTCGATTAGCACACAAATCCAGTTAAAATGACTGCTATGAATCATTCACGTATAGTTTGCTGTTTATATGACGTTTATCTATTACACGTATTTTACAAGCAGTTAGATGAATTGGTGTCTCTAAATTGCCTGTAAATTCTGCAGTCATGTGCAGCAAGTTACTGTTTCAATGGTAAATAAAGGTAAAGGCTTTTTCTCACAGCTAAACAGAGACCTTGAAGCTGCAACAAGCAATGGAATATTTTCAAAAATGGACCAGAAAGTCAACAGCAGGATATACTGTGTTAAATATTTTTATATTAAATGTTTATTTATTTTTATATTCAAAATTTATTTATTTATTTATTTATTTTTTTTGGTGGCTAAGCAAGCATATTTATGTATGTTTGTTTTCCTTAGTATGGGAATTCCGGAGGGCCACTGGTGAATCTGGTAAGGTCCATTTAAATCTTTCACATACCCTGTTATTTCATTTAAAAACACTTGTGAATTATTATTATACCTAGTTAACCCAATGGTCAGACAAGTGAGGCTGGCCCTTTTTAATGTTGTAAGCGAGGGCTATTAGAGTAGAGTGCTGATGGCATTTACTCTTGTAGGACGGTGAGGTGATTGGGATCAACACCCTGAAGGTTACAGCTGGCATCTCATTTGCAATTCCCTCTGACAAAATACGGCAGTTCCTGACAGAATCATACGACAGGCAGGCCAAAGGTATTGCTTGATAGCCCGTCATACTCGTAAGTCCATCAACAGCTCTGTTTTACTTAGCACATCCGAAAAAAAACACACTGTGATCGACTACTTAAACAGGCCTCGTATTTAAGCCTCAGAATGTTCATTTTGATATTGTTAAACTTGGTGTCTTGATTTTAGGGAAGATCGCAACGAAGAAGAGATACATTGGAGTGAGAATGATGACACTCACACCAGCGTAAGTTTTTTTTTAGCAATTCTTCTTTAAAAAAACCATAAAATAATCATGCAGTTTGGTTCAAGCCTGTCATCCACTATAGGCTTGCTAAAGATCTGAAGGCTCAACAAAAAGACTTCCCTGATGTCACCTCTGGGGCATATGTCATTGAAGTTATCCCTAAGACACCTGCTGCAGCGTAAGTGGGAAAAACTTGTAATGCCAGAGATTTCTTTAATTAAGTCACTTTGTATTATATATACTGTACATTTCTGGCCTGTTATCTGCTGCTGTATCGCTCAGGCCAGATTTCGGACAATGAAAACAGCAGCTACCAGAGTGAAAAAGCTTGATGGCATGATTTGAACTTCTACTGTGCAGAAAACATTACAGTGCTCTGCTTTTGCTTACTCTCTGGTTGTTGACTGGGATAGCACACCCCCACCATCCAATAAGAAGTGTAGCAAAACGACACAGTTTACCCACAGCAAATTTTGCAACCCTGTGTAGCTTTGCTGGAGGGGTCCATGAATTAGAGAATGCTAAAGCATCAGACTCCCTCATTATGAAAATAATGACTTCTGTCAATTAGTCTGTGTGGTGGCTGTGTGACACCACACCTGCTCTACCTGACATACGTATCGTGTGGGTCCAAGACAAGTTCAATCAAAAGTTCATCATTTTAATAAGCAGTGAAAAAAGGGCTGATAATGGTTGATAATGGGAACTGAGCTACCGTGGACCAAACCATTTATACCACAGTTAGCTGGGAAAGAAAACTGATCCTAAACCTTTTCTATTGAAATCATCATTGTAGCAAACGTTAGTGTGCTACAGTGGATTGATGTAAGTCCTTATTTGTGTAGGCGAATTACTTACCTTGGCCTCTGCAGTTGTGAATCACTCGCCGTCTGGGTTCCTTTGTGCTTTACAGCTGGAATTTTACGCTGGGCTCTGCTTTCTGTGTGGAATATGAATTGTCGCTCTCTTCCTGTGGTAGGGGCGGTCTGAAGGAGCACGATGTCATCATCAGCCTCAATGGTCTTCGTATCTCCTCTGCTGCCGATGTCAGCAGTGCTATTAAGCAGGACGACATCCTGAATCTGGTGGTGCGGCGTGGCAATGAGGATGCCATCCTCACCATCATTCCAGAGGAGATTGACCCTTGACCTCACCCCCCCACTCCTCCTCTAGAGCTGCCTTTCTGGGCCATTGTGGTGTAGTTTTAAATCCCTGTCAAACTGAGGCTTTGTAACTAATAGCCTGTTCCTTCTACCATCAAATAGGCTGTAGCCGCACCAGGGGCTGGCAAACTGGGCAAAGCACTGCACCCTCGCTTGCTGCCCTGTTTGTGTTTCTTTTACTGTTTTGCATGTGTTTCCAGAGATGCCACCACTCTTAAGTTAGCCTACCAGTGTTCATCCTGTCCATGTACTTTTAGTTTTATACCATACTTATGTAACTGCTCAGAATCCCCACCATATTAATAGATAGTGTGGTGAACTTAACTTCCGAAGACAGCATTCCCGCCATGCACCGAGCTTGTAAATAGTTGATACGGTTTTTTTGCTGGTTATTGTTATATTTTAGCTTTGTTACACATGCTGTTGTACTGTAATTGTTAGTTAAAGGGTTCAGTTTAATTATATGCATCCTCAAGTGTGTGTATTGTCATACTCTAAGTTTATGCTGTATTGTGACTTTCCCACTCCCCCCCATGTTCACACTATCCTGTGGTTCATGTTGATTGCTTACGAGTTGCTTGTTCTTGACTTGTAAAAGAAATTAAAAAAAACGTAATGTCTGAGCGCACTGCATTGCCCAGTTGACATAGTATTTTTAATTTATTTTGAGTATTCATCCCGAGAAAAGAAAAAGAACACATTTAATTATTTTTTTTTCCTAGGTTGTCCAGATGTTGATAGAGATAAATATGTTGAACATTTGCATTCAGTCAGCTCACATTTCTTGGATGCATTTTTTGCACTGGAAAGTTCCACACCCCGGCAGTGTGGAACAAGTTAGTTCATTTTGCTTTATTGCCTGCGAGTTCGCCAGTGGATTTTATGGCATGTGGGTAGCAGTTCAGAGAAACCAAGGCAGGATTTTAGCATTCAGCTCCTATTAATTAGCCAGAATGCCAAACCATCATTTTTGCATATTCTGTACCTACTCTAAGGAAGTGTGTTTTCTTGTTTTTATATGTTTGAAAAAGTCTACATTAAGACAGCCATGTCTGATGGGTAATGATAGATAGTCCAAGTGTGACTGGTGATTGGTGACACAACCAGCCTCAACACTAAGTATATGTTTTTAAAAAAATACTTGTCACACTGCCACCTAGGACTGCCGCCAGAGGGTGCCACCTTTTCTCCCTGACAGACCCTTGGCTCTGAACCTTACTCACTTGTTGTTAATTACTTTGTCAATGCCTTATTTTGCCTTGTTCTCTGCAGAACCCACCGTTTGGTCATGGCACCTCTTGTGCCTGACCTCCTGCCCCGTCCCACTTTTCCTTCCACCTGCTCAGTTCCCAGTCAGCCTTCCCTCAGTAAAGTTCCTGAATCAGAATCAGAATATCTTTATTGTCATTGTCATTGTAACGAGTACAACGAAATTAAGTACTTGTGTGCATCAGGTCAATCTCTTGTGTCTCTGCAATTGGACCCCCCTGGTTTGCGTCCATGCGACAGTAGTGTTCTACTGGCCACCAGAATAATGTTTTGAGTTGATTATAGCATGAACCATTGGATATGGGCTATGTACGCATAAGCATGGAATAACCTGGAAGGTATCGCCCTCTAATGGCCTTCATTCTTGTTACAGCTAAAGTAATATTGGTAGTACTGTATTATTTGATTTTATTGTATCAATAAATAAGTTGGATGTTTATCTGATGAATATAATCACCATAATGCCTGCATTGTAGCATGATTTGAGAATATTATTGTACAAAACCTTTTTCGTTTTCTTTGATTGAAACCAGAGAAGAAAAACATTATCAAATTTTAAAACTCATACCACATATGTTATGGGAGGGTGGTACCATACATGTGGTCATCATGAGTTCAACATAGGGTCTGTGCCAGAACGATTTATCAAGTTTCTGACTTTTTTTTTTTTTTTTTAAACCACAACCCCTTTTGATACCAGACTAACTCTCCATGTATCAAGTTAAAATATAGTGTTTATTTAAAAAACACATTTAAAATTTTAATTTTCAGTTCATAAGGGACTTAAAGGAACTAACAAACATGGTGCATTGAAGCAATTTAATCATTACACTATTTTGGTAATGAGAATTGTCAATAGAGCATGGCAAATTAAATGTAGGACAAAAGTCACAAGTGTAAAAATAACATCGGTGATACAGAATGGCTTCTCTGAACACACAAGTTTTCCACATGTGATGTGTTTCTGGAGGAGAATGTGGGTTTTACCCAGTAGGTCTCGCTGAACAACCTACACCGAAATGTTATGAGATAATATACTTTTTTTTCAATAATGCAAGTATTACCTCCTTATTAATTTCATTTTTTAGCAACATGGTGTTATTAGCAGGATACAAATGAGCAGGTGATCCTAATAAAGTGACCAGTGAGCGCATGCATTGTCTTTTCTACATTTAGGATGTCTGTGTAAGGCATGTGGGATCCAGCATGGCTCAGTGGGAACTACTATTGCTTTCAAGCTCCAGAGTTGCTGGTTGGAATCCTGCTTTCACTCTCTATGTAGAGATTACCTGTTCTCTGCCTGCTACATGGCTGTCTCTGGGTAGCACTTTGAGACTCCAGACATACAGTTAGGTGATTTGGATTCTCTGCATTAGCTATTGTGTTCCCTGGGATGGATTGGCATCTTGTCCTGGGTGCCTGGGATAACCTTTACGATCTGCTCTGGCCTTATCTTGAATAAATGACTGAAAGATGGATGTGGGCATTGTAGTAATATGTATCAAAAGTGCAGAGAGAGCAATTTATTCCTATCATATATCTTGATAAGGACAATCCTGTTTGATTAACCTGTACCAATAATGCAGTACAAACACAAATTCCAGCCCCAAGGTTATAAAGTAACGTATAAATGCTTATTTAAACTTTAACTTGAAATGTACACTGCCATTCTCATTATTGCACCTGGCATGGAGGATTCTTTTGCGAACAGAAATTTTGAGTAGAAAAGTTTTGACATGCAGCTGTTTGTCATATTGTTTTGAGTTTTTACGGATCAGTTTAATAATAACCTCGGTAACATTTTCAGTTTCTTTCCTGCCCTTTTATTGACTCTTTATGTATTCATGTATGTACAGTATGCTTGTAGGCTACATCTACATTACACAATATAAGCAGCTGGGTTTACATAAGAAACATGTAATTTAAAAAATCAAATTTATAAAATGTAACCATTTGAATCCTTTTTTGACATTGTGCTAATAATTGTGGATTTCATTTGGTAGTGTTTTAGAAATTTCTGTATGATTTTGTCAAGACCAACCAGGTAGTGGATCCATGTGTAGACAAACAGGGTCTATGGGGGCAGGCTAAATGGGTAAATCTTTACTGGGGGTTTACAGGAAGCAGGGCACCACAAGCTAAGGGCACATGAGGAACTGGAGCAGAGTGGAAAAGGCATTAGAAACAAGACAGAAGTATGAGGACCTGGCCGGAGGGAAAGGTCAGGTGGTGCCCAGGTTCACCACATGGCTGGCAGTCACGTTCCTTTGTGGAGAGAGGAGCAGACTGTGGCTGCACTGATTCAGTAGGGGGAGCAATACAGCGGCCTGCCTATGCTGCTGCAGCCCAGGGGAATAAGACTTTTAAAGAAGATCCAGGTGTCACGAGGGTCAGTAAGCACCAGCTGTTGACCCTGATGGCCAGGGTGATGAAGGTCTCCACACTCTCACCCAGCTCATCCTTCACCTGCTGTGGTGGAAGTGAGTGACAAGTGCCTCCTTTCTGCCAGTCTGCAAGGAGGCACTTGTCCTGTGGTGGAAATCTCTATGGCTCTGGATCATTTTTCAGTCTGCAAAGCTCTATGGAGTCATCTGTCATAGTGCAGGACCACTGGTGGAGACGGAGTAAACAGGAGGGCACCTCACATCTTCCCACTGCAGGATCAAAGACCCCCTGGAATTCCTCCCCTTCAGACCATGTGTCCAATGTAATGGATGTCACATGTTGAGCCAGGAAGTGTACACACTTTATTGTGTTTTTGGATAGCTTTTTCTGTTCTTGGCATTTCTTGCTGCCTCACTTACACTTACGCACTGCCTTCACCAACTGCGGCATGAAAAACACACATACAAAAATTACAAAGCAAGGTTGTCTGTTACTCAGTCTTACAAGGCATAGGTCATGCAATGATGTATTAGCGAATAGTCGTTAGCTAGTTTGGATGGAATGCACCTAAAATGAACACTAATTGAAAATTTGTTCGCATACCAGTGCTTTCCAATAAATCACAGTGTTGTATAAATAAACATGCCAGACTAATTTGGCTATTGGATAAAACACAGCATTGTACTTTTTCACAAATGGATCATCTTTCTATTTTGCTCACTTGTAACGTAGCTGCCAGCAAGCCTTTTTGGAACAGGACCCAGGTGGAGTTGTACCCATTTACACCCGCCCGGCGCCAGCCCTGATTTTCAGAAAGAGTGGCCAAAAGTTCCACACTTTTTGCAGCTGCATCTCACTCAAAAACCTTACATGATAGAAAAATTCTAAAAGCATATTCAAATTCAGCGAGTAAGATTCAGATATTTTCATCCTCGATACAAAAAAATTATTTTTTGTTTCCCAGTGTAATTTGCAGAGAGTGGAAATTGAGGACCATAATGAACAAAGTTATATACTGATCACCAGCAAGCAAGAAATAAAAATGGTTAATTTTTGATATGACAATATAAAAAATATAGTTTATGAGTTTATATATTTGATCAATCTAGCATTAATAAATATAAATAAGGACATTTCTGGAAAGTGGGGTTGTAAAGATTGTTAAGGTTTATCTCCAACCAATCCGGTGCATGTGTAGCTGTACTCATGAGGCTTCACAGAAGGCTGTTGAGAAAGAAAGGAAACACCTCAGATGAGGAAGGTGGATATCGGACCACGAGAATGTCGATGGTTCTTGATATATGACAGCAGCTAACAACAAACACTGTAAACTGTGAAATTGTTGTACAATGGCCCTGCTGTCGTATTTAATAAATGTTTTGCAAATTTATAGCAGCAGAGGTTTTTATTGGCCAAACAGCCCGTGTGATCCTCCAGGTGCTGAGAATTTATGCCGATCCACCCACAATCTCACAGGGGATCATTCTCAGGTTTATTAGTCCTCCAGGTTGAATACTCAGAAACTGTCAGACACATTAGGTATATAAGCGATGGTTTAGCGTTGCCTGAGACAGACCTGGGTGAGGCACCATGGAGTTTCACACCGTGACATTTGTGCTTGACTTGTTGCTGGCTATCTGCACCACACAAGGTATGTATACATCCTACATTATTTATATAACTATATTTAATGTAATTTTTAATTTGTAAAAATCTGATGTTACCGCAGTAAGTTATCTGATATGTGCCATTAAACATTGAGTATAAGGATAAAAAAGAGGTGGTATTTTTTTGCAATTTTATTTTTTAATTTGTGTTAGTGATTTTTTTTTTATGTACTACTCAGAAGTATGATTGTCAACTGACCCTACATGTCTATTTCAGGATTGCCTTACACAACTTCTAGTAAGTAAGATCAGTTTTTATTTACATACATTATTTGGACTTTAAATACAATGCATTCAGCCTTGTATTTGAATATATATATACTGCATAATATTTTTTCTTTATGTCATGAGTGATTTAACAATACTCCATCAAAAGCAATTGTTAATTTAATGAATTGTCACCCAGATGTTCCAGATTTATCAAGATAAAAATAAATGATTAATAAATGGAAAGGCTTTCAACACCATCACCTTTCCACTTAAGGATTTTGTAAAATTACTAACATCTCATTAACATGCTCTGTGTCCTTTATGGTTTCCCTGCAATATTGAAGTTACAGCCGTAACAAACATCAGTTTTGTTACTGATACATTCTGATGTGTATAGTAGGCTATCAAATGTACATTCTTTGCTAGGCTATACCACTGCGACCGCTGGTATAGACTCCTATTGGTACACTTTGTGACGGCTTGTCCAGCTGCCCTTGACGTCTTTTTTTGCTCTCTTTTTCAGATTACAGGTCATGTGGAGGTGTCCTAACGAGCTCGTCTGGATATATTTCCAGCCCCAACTATCCCAGCTACTACTACAACAATGAATTCTGCGTATGGCAAATTCATGTTCCCAGCGGACAAAGAATTATTTTTACAATTACAAGCATAGAGTAAGTGTGTTGTTTTTGAGAGTACAGAATTGCACTGAGCCTGGAGCCTAGGTCAGGAAGCACAGGGTTAGAGGCAGAGGGTTTTGAGCCAGGGCAGTGGAGGCAACCCCGTCTCCTCTCTGTGGTGATTGGCAGCTGCCAGCTGTGCCTTATCGCTTTTCCTAATTGACAGCTCCCTGGTTGCCTGGGGGAATAATAGATTCTTTGTCTGATGCATGGTGCTGATCATGCCTCAAGTGTGCCCAGCCCATGGCATCACCGTCACTATTACAGATTTTTATTTGGTAATTTGAATAGATTTATTGGCCAAAGTATTGCATATGGCACTATTTAAATAGATTATTTATAAACGTGTATTTTGTGTAAGAAATCAGTCTGCTAATGGAAAAAAATTCACTTAATGGCATTAGCTTTTTGATTGTGCTCTTGATAAATTGTATAGGCAAGCTGTATAGCAACTAAGCCTGAGAAGTCACACGCTTTTGAACTCTTGTGTTTCAGATTGGAACAAAACTGCTGTCGGTGCGACAACGTGGCTGTGTATGATGGGCAGTCAATCAACTCCGCACTTCTAGCATCATTCTGTCAGGGAAACGGAACAGGCCGACCCATACGCTCTTCTTCCAATTACCTGACTGTTCTCTTCAAAACGGACGGTTCTGTTACCAGCCGTGGGTTTCGTGCTGTTTACAACACTGGTCAAGAGAGCTGTAGGTACAACTGCGGCAACAGTTTCAGAAACTGCTCCTGTTCCTCCAGTTGTGGTTTTGACTGCTGTCCCGACTTCTGTGACTATTGTTCCTACACAAATTATGGTAAGATGTGAGCAGCTCAAGCTCAGTTCATAAGTGTTTTGCACGTTATATATTTTATTGTTATATTCATCACATATTGTTTTATTCTTTCTTGCAGGATACTGTTATGGCATAAATCCCACTGTACCTATACCAACCCAACCAGGTATTATGTATTTTCTTGTTCCACTTCATCCATATATTTACCCATACCAAAATGAAATTTTATGACCATTTATCCAAGTCCTTTTTTATCCACTTCAGTAAAAATAAGAAAACATTGTACTATTTCCCCGACCAAATCTTTTCTCTGGCGTAAATAACACATTAGAGTATTTTACAGGTAGGAAACAGAGTAGCCATCCACATGTGAAGAATAGACATGGGTCTGTCTGTCAGGACCTTGCATACTTGATGTCTGAATTGAGGAGAATGCTTTGCATTGACAATATTCCATTCTTTGCCAGATACTAGTGCTGCATCTTGCAGGTATTCCTGTGGTTACCACCTGGGAGCCTGTTCTTGCTCTTCTTCTTGTGTTTGGTATGGAAACTGTTGTCCTGACTACTATGGTAAGAACTAGCACAAGGTGTTGTGTTCTGTGGTGAGCAGGGACTAAAGATATTCACAACGAATGAGAAAAGAAAGGCGTTAGATGTTGCATGAGAGAGAGAATTATTTATCCATCCTCTGGCCTCTTGGTCAGCATTGCAGCGGAGCATGGAGCCTATTTCACCCAGCATGGGGCATGAGGGTGGGGTACATCCTAGATGGGCTGCCAGTGCCACACAAGGCACACACAAACACACACACACACAAACACACATGCTCGTGCACATAGAAATAACTGAAAGGCCTCAAACTGTGACAGGAAACCGTGAGGACATGGGGAAAACATGCAAATTCCACACGTACACACAGAGCAGAGGCAAACTTCAAACACTCCAACCTGAAGGGGCATGGCCACTGAAATACCCTTAAAGATAGTCATACTAGTTGTGATCAGCAGTTATTGTGTATGATCTGTCTTATTGAGTTTCTTTTTTTTTTCTTAACAGAACACTGTAGCACAGCAACACCAAGCTATCCAGTATATCCAACAACAGGTACCATTCCTCCAATCATCTTTTATATAAATATTTACACTGTGTTTTTCAAGTACAAAACCATTTTTATTTTTACAACAACGTTTTTGATCCTGGGCTGATTTTGGTCATTTCTGGCAAAAAAAATATACCTCAAAATGTGAATTTCATTTCCCACTGCACCTGTTTTGTGTACTGCCATTGGACATTGTAACACAAGCAACAAATCTGACTAATGGTCACAGTGATAAAACATCAAAGCAAAGTCAGGTTATGGTCAAGTCAAAAACGCTGACATTACAAGTCGTAGTTAGAGCAAGTGTTCAAAGTGTCGTCCGTTAGCTGTCACACAGGCCTGCAGCTGTTCGGCCAAAAATGATCAAAATCGGCTCAGGATGAACAAAGTGTATAATATGAATAATTTAGAGCTTGCTTAACAAAATGCAAAAACATTTATGCATTTCTTCATGCAATTATAGAACCATATGAGAACAAGCTTTGTTTTTGTGCAATTAATCAGCAAACATTCTAAAATCATTTCTTAAACTCTTCAAAATGTTTGGAGTTGAGACAATAACTTCAGCTCTTTCTCCCCAAAGGTATTTCGTCCTGTGGTGGAAATCTATATGACTCTGGATCATTTTTCAGTCCTAATTACCCTAATTATTATTATGATAATGCCTACTGTGTGTGGCATATAAATGCTCCCACTGGACAAAGCATCTTTTTGACGTTTAACAACATAAAGTAAATATAGTTTTTTGGTTTTTTTTTTTTATATATATATACTAATGCAAATATATGTGTGTGTTTTATTTGTCATATTGCAAAATGGTAACTGAAAATGTAATTAGCATAGCATTCTTTTCAGGGCTTTTTAACTATTGTGAAATAATTGATATCAATACATTTGTAGACGTAAATAAAGACTGCTTGCTCACATTTGTAATTTTCATAGAAATCTCCTTTAAAGAGTCTTGACATGATGTGTTTTCTGACAGCCTGGAAACCTGCTGCACCTGTGACTACATTGCAGTATATGATGGACTGTCATTAAGCTACCCACTTCTTGGGAAGATCTGTTTCAATTCCACAATGGGGATGTTCCACTCTTCATCTCAACACTTGACTGTTCTCTTTAGAACAGACTACTCAGGCAGTGGTAGAGGCTTTCAGGCTACATATACCAGCTCTCTTCCAGAAAGCTCAGGTAGTATCTGGGGGTATTTTTCTTTTTAAATATTCCCTATTTACTGTGCAATACCTCTTTTTTGATAACGTCATGGATCTTGGGGCTATCGAGCACAGCATGAGATATCTGAAAAGCATCAAGGTTTAATATTTGAATTGCGAGTGACATGAGCAGTAAAAATTCATAGGTAACTTAACTTTTGATTTTAGGAAAAGTGAACTGCTCTTCAGACAATATGAATATAGTCCTTCAAACTTCCTACCTCAATTCCTTGGGGTACAGTGGCCATGATTTATACCTGAATGACCAGTTTTGCAGACCTCAGGTGTATTTCTATCAGGTGGTCTTCAATTTCCCACTGAGTGCATGTGGTACACGGCAAGAGGTAAGTCATTAGTTTGACCAAAAAGACATTTTTGGCATAACTAGAAATGAGGTTGTTTTAATACCATATGTATGATTAGTTGAAAAATCAGAATATACCAATGAGAACTACCAAATCTATTGTGTGCACTGGATTTTGGTGTACCTAATCTAATAATGAGTTCAAAACCTGCACAAGTGATTTGATGTGTATACCGTAATCCCAATTCACTTGTCCTGATATTATGATGTCTTTGCTTTTCATCCCCTAGTTCAGCAATGGAAAAGTGGTCTTCACCAATGATGTGAGGGCGTACCGGTCAGAATCTGGCCAGATCACACGCCAATCAAATTTTCAGTTGCGGGTGGGTTGTTACATGGAACAGGACACCACAGCACACATTATGTATGTGGCCAACGAGTTCCCCAATGCAAACATTACAGGAACAGGACAGTTCAATGCCACCATGGCCTTCTATACCTCAAGCAACTTCTACTACCCGGTGCTTGAATCACCTTACCTGGTGACCTTGAACCAATACCTGTATGTGCAAGTCCAGCTGCAGAGAAGTTACAGCAATGTGGTATTGTTCTTGGACACCTGCGTGGCCTCTCCCTCACAATATGACTTTACAACTCGGTCATATGACCTGCTTCGCAGTGGGTGAGACAGTTTTTTTCTTTATTGTTAAACCTTTAGCTCTTTATATTGGCAATGCTCTAATTAACATGTATTTCTAACTGATTAAGTATTTAGGCAATGTTGTTAGGGTGGCATGATAGCTCAGTGGGTGGCACTGTTGCCCCCATCCTCCGGGTTGGAGGTCTGAATCCCACTTTTGTTTTGTGTGTGTGTGTGTGTGCAGTGTACATATTCTATCTGCATTGCACAGATTTTCTCCTACAGCACAAAGATTAGGCTAATTGGTGACTCTAAATTGCTCAGTGTGTGTATGTGTCCTGCATAACTCTGACCAGGATAAGTGGTTAGAAGTTGAATGGATTGAAACTTCCTCTGTGTGCGTGTAGTTTCATGCATTTTCTTGCTTACCAGTCAGTGTTGTGGGGGGTCTGGAACCTACCTTAGGCAGCATAGGGCACAAGGCAGGGCTTCACCCTGGACAGGATGTCAGTGTGAATGCATCAGATTAAATTTTTTATTTGTTCAGACAAAGTTGTTGGTAAAAAAGCAAAAAATATCCACCTCAAGGCATACAAGAAAAGAAGTTGCACCATATGAGGGCTTTATCTTTTTATATTGTAAAGTAGGTCAAGTAGATGTTTGGCTTTCTCTTAATGGCTCTTCTTCTTTTTCTTCTCTAACAGTTGTGTGAAGGACAGCACCGTCTACATATACAGCAATGGCTACGGCACTGTGGCCCGTTTCAGGTTCCAGGCCTTCAAGTTCCTCCGCTCATATCCTGCAGTGTACCTGCAATGCAAAGTTGTTCTGTGCCAGGCCAATGATTTCTACTCACGTTGCTCACAAGGGTGTCATGCCCGCAAGGTCAGGTCCCTGGGTTCAGCTGATAAGGACACCTCCGTAATACTCGGGCCCATCCAACTAAAAGGTGAGGACTGCCCTTCAACAAACATATTTATATACTTGTTCTTTAATTATTTTTTTTTTGTAAATAATGTCAGTACTGGTTAATGTGAACTGGTTAGGTTTACTGTTAATACTGGCCTACAAAATTTAAAAGGCTTTATAACCATAATCTTTTTATTTGTATTGAAATCCATCCATCCACCCATCTTTCTACCATTTTCCCATTACAGATTTGGGGGAGGTAAAAAAAATTTAAATTAGTACATTTATTCTAACCGATGCTCTCTCTCTATTTTCCAGATACTAAGGACCCAGAGAAAAAGGCAATTGAGAAAGATATCATTGATACAAAAGGGTGATGCCCATTCCTGTTGAAATAAATTCAAAATCATGTAACAGAAACTGAAATAAATAGCTTACTTCAATATTCCAGCATTAACGATACATTTTATGGCAACATGCTGAATAGATGATTAAAGCATTAAAAATGCATAAAATTTTGTCTTTCCTTTATTGATACACCAGTACAGGATGCGTTTTGGTCTGTAAAACCTATAACATTTCCTCTATATGGTCCAGTTACGTTAATCATGCTGTATTTTGACATGAATGTGCAAAATAGCTACATTATTTCATTTAAAAAAATCATAATTGTGTTAGGCAGGTGTGCAATTTTATTACTCTGCAATCTGCATGAAACAAATCTGTTGGATTAAACTAGCAAAAAACATATGAGGAAGGCATGACACCTCAGCAGAAAATATTGTTTCAAATTCACAAGATTATGAAAAAATCAGCATCTGCAAAAAATGACCAGTTTTGTAGGCGTAAATGCCAGATACGGTAGAATGAACCTTGTAGTTCTATACATTACAGCAATACAAGAGTTATCCAATTGGTGGCATCAACAGATGAACTGCGATACCTTTCTCAGAAAAACGGCTTTTACCTACCAACTTTAATTTCACCACTAAAATAATGTCTTATTGATTTTTGATTTATTTTGGAGTTTTTTCTTAGGAAAGACCCACAGTGACAGAATATTCTTCATAAACCCAGCAATTTACCTACCTGTCTGTGCTTACAGTCGCAACGTCACTGGTCATCTGTTGTTTGCCTACAGTTCCTACAAATCTGAATGTCTTTGCCACACAGCACTAAGTACCTTCCATCCAGTTACCCTTTTCAGATCACACAGGGTCCTCGAGCCTATGCAAGACAGCTTAGGACTTGATACACATACATCTGGAGACACCAAGTAGTCTAAATCCCATGCATTCAGACTGTGTGAAGAAACCTACCTGATCAGAGCATAAAAACTCCACACACACAGGGAAAAGGCAGGATTCAAACTCCCAGCCCTGGGGATATAAGACAATAAGCCAAGCCGCCATGCCTCACCTTAGCTGGAGCTTCCTATACATAAATAATACTAGCCTTAGCTATATTCATCCTCAGCCTGTTTCCCTTTTAGTTTGTGAGTTGAACTTGTGTTTTTTGTGGGTGAGTCAGAGTTCAAGCAGAATAGCATTGTTTTTTTGCCTTGATTTTTTTTAGCCGCTGTGTTTAACTTTTGTCACGGAGGCCAAACGTGTTTTAACTTGATAAACCTTAAAGTTTAAATAGCTACAAGAGATCCCTGTTCGGGATCTCATAAACCAGTCATCTATACAGCTGATGTATTATAGAATTACCATGAGCCTGGATTTCAGGAAGCATGGGACACAATCTGAGTGGAATGTCAGTCCATCACACAGCATACATGCTATGGTCCATTTAAAGACCCGATTCACCTTTATGTTTTTGCGTGAGTGTAGAAATGCAGAGAGAACACATGCAGCTCCTTACACGTAGAAACATAGCCAAGATATTAACTGCTCACAACTGAAACATAGCAATTTAATTTGGACATTTAACAAACAAATAAAAAACACCATCAAAACGGTATCATTTATTTTGTCACTGGATTATTTGTGAAAGGGTCTATTAGAAATTTTGCGTTTGCAAGTTGTGACATTTTGTTACCTGGTGCAGGGCACAAGCCAAGGGAATCAGCCTAACACAAAGCCCAGTCACACGCATTCATGAGAAGTTTAGAATCACCAAGTCTAAATCTCATGTCGTTGGATCAGTGCACCTGGCAGAAACCTGTGATGCAGGAGAAAAACATGCAGACCACACACACACACAGAGTGAATAACACTCTGGGGGACTCAAACCCCCAACCCTTGCCAACCACTAAGCAACCATGCCCACCTGATTGCTAAAAATTTTAATTTCATATTGTTTCATTTTTGTAAATTAACTACATTTAATTAGTTCAGTAGCTTGCGCTATCTTTAATTTCATGTCAATGATTTGGGGAGTTTATAGTCGTCAAAAGTGTTTGTGTTCCATTTTGACTGATAGAATTGATAGTTGATCGATTCAAGTCATTTCTATTCATGTTATTTAATTTTAAACCATTATTCTTGACATTTTCTATGAAATAAACTGCAATGGGAGGGAGTGCTTCTTTGCCCCCATCACTGAAGTCAGCGGGGCCTCATTGACTGCCTTGTTTTATTCGTTATCAGAATTTATGGTCTTGCAACGCTGATGTTTGGTTGTGGTGTGATTTAGACTACAGGACTGGAAGTCTACAGAAGTATCATTCTACCACTTAATATCTGTTCTGTACATTCCTCCTTGAGTTTCTCCTTTTCCCCATTAATTACAGCACCATGTATGTTAACATAATTGCATGGAAGTGACATGTGTGTAGAAAACCCCAGGTGGTTGATTACGTTTGTATGGTGGGTCTCTGTGCCTCTTTTACAATTTTTATTTACTTTGTCTTTTGATCCTCTCAGTAAACTTTTACTATGCTTCCACAGTCAATTGGTGTCACGAATAAGATTGCTATACCAGAAGGTAAGATTGCAATTTTGTTCAATCGTGACTTCATGGACTGCAGCACACCAGGCCTGCTTGTCACTAACTGCCTCTGTGAGCTCCTGTAGGGTCATATGCAATGTTTTGTAATGCCATCTATAACGTTTGTAACGTCTTATACCTTGATTTTTTTTCCCCAACATTACTTTCTTCTCCCATGAGTCTTATCATCCCATAATGCATCCAAAGTATATGGATTTTTGCTTTATTCTGTCCTGATGAAAAATTTCAAGTCCTGTTGGTGTGATGGCCAGGTCAAGAGTTGTTTCTGTGAATGACAACAAAATATTCCTTACGTTCGGCTAAGATCATTGTACGACGATTGAACGCCGGCTAACACAATGCTGGGGAGAGGGGGATTGCAGTGTCTAATCCTAGGCAGCTTGCCTTTCTGGGTCCGTTTTCCCCAGTGCATTTCAAGACAAAGAGCCAGCGGAACACAGACAATGCAGCGCGGCTGCTGCCGAAAATCGCTAAATTAAAATTTGCAAATGGTGATGACTATAAATCTAAGAGGGTTTAAGAGGAAATGGCGTATGATATATCGATACTCAGTTTTAAGAGAATAGAAAGGAAGAGAATTTAAAGCATGCAATGCAATTTAAAGGCTGTTCCATCAAAGACCTTATGTTTGTAATTAAGCCTATATCTGGTATTCCTAATTCCACCACGTAAAACCCTGTGGTAGTTTTTATTTTAAACACTAGGTGGCAGACTATGACAATACATAAATTGAGAAATCCACGCCGTAATCGACTCTTCTACAAAATATTTTTAAAGATTGTAAGTTTCCAAAATATTATGACAAAAAAAGCTAATAACTTGTTCTGTTGTCCAATAAAATAAAATATCTTGCTATCAAAATCTTTTTTGTTAAGAACAGGAACAGATTTTGATTAACTATATCAAATGTTAATTATTAACTAAATGTTAAATGAATTAATGATGCTGAACTTAAATATAGCCAATTTTGTGTAGAAGGCTGTTTTGTTCACTTTTAGTGAATCCTGTCTTAACAAGCCCAAAATACTGTGTGCCTGTTTATTGAACCAAATTACTTATCAGTACCATTGTTATCTTATTGCCATTTAGTTAAAAATTTTTAAAAGTTCAAGGTTTTCACTATTTGGGTATAAATGCTACTTTTTCTCCTCGGTCTGAAAATGTTGAGAACTACAATAATATGTTTCCAAAGATTGACTTTCAAAAACAAATTCTCTTCATGCTTGTAATTCTGAGCAGTTACTTTTTAACAGTTGACATAGTCACATATTACAAAAAATGTTGTTTTTTTAATCATCATGATAAGCATTAAAGAGATTTTGTTCATATAATTTTCATGAAAGCTTCTAGCAATTTTTGCCTTTTGACCTGCTTAATTACACATTTATGAGCACATAAGGTACTTAAATGTTTCGGAGTTGCCAACATTCGTCATATGACCTATAATTAACAATAAGAGTCTTCAAGATGCACCAATGGGCATCTTCAAAAAACGCAGGTTTCATTAATTGGCTGTGAAAGAGGGTACACTATAGAGCAAAGTTTGACATTAATTGTCGTTAATACATGACCCACAGAGTATGAAAATATCATCAGGTTTGAGTGTAGGTACAGAAGTTTTCCAGTAAATCATCTTACATTATGTTATGACAGGATGTCCTAAAATTTTTAAAAAGAAATCTCAATCTTTACTGGGTTGATTTTTATCGTGATTTCTTATTTTTCAAAGAAGTTACCTTTAATGCTGTTTGTTTGTGTAATACATGTCGTTCTCACATAAATGTTTTTATTTTTTATTTCTTTCCTTTTACATTGTAAACAAAGATCAGAATTGAAGTCTATGGCTTTGATTTCACAGATTTTTGTACTTTGTCATTGTTCTGCCATGAATTTTATGGAATTTGGTTATCGCTAATATTGCTAAGACATAAACATGTTATGGCCGTCTTGATATATAGATGGTACACATGATTGTTGCAGTTTTATATTTTTGAATCACCTCTTTACCATAAATGCTCCATGCACAAATTGCACCTGCTTTTTAGGAAGTGATAGACTTATCCACTTACCCTAATTCACATTTAAAGGGCTTGAATTAAAAAGCCTCCATCCCCTTTAAACTGGTTGATTTATGTGCTGTTTGCAGTTTTATAGGACATGAAACAATTAATTTCCTTCTGAAAGGAATCGGGAATTAATTTTGAAAAGCCCTGAAGCTTTTTCTAGACTCTAGTCATATGCTGGGTTCATTTAAAAGCTGCATTGGATATTAGCCCTCAAGAAAGGTTTTTTAATTCTTGGAAAGTGCGGCTATAGTAGCAGGAGTCAGAATATTGTCTGCTTAGTCCTTACCACAGAAAAGGCGATGGAGGACTGACTGAATGTATTCTTCTTGCTGGAAGACTATTCCGCGAGATCCTCTGCTCAACACAGAGCATTTCAAAAAGAGGAAAAAGAGAAGGGATTACAATATAAAGAAGTACAAATTAAGCTTTTCATTCTCCCAGCACTTAATTTCCGTGATACTATGCCAGACCCTGTCTAATGAATGTAATTGCTGCCTTTGATGAAAATACTGTTATCTGGTTCACACTTTAAATGGGCAAACAAGACCACCCCCCAGGTCTTCACCACCCTCTCTTCTTACGCCGTCTATAAGATCTCTAATTATGCAGAGAACAAGTGGCTTTTCACAAAGGAGCGTGTTGTTCTCGATTGCTAAGAATCAGAGCGAGCTACATTAGCACAAAGGACAGATTACATATGATATACACCACACAAAACCCTTTACCTTGATTAATTTCCTGCAAGGTTTTTATTATTTTTTTTTTTGTCATTTCTATTTTGCTTTCATAGACAAAATTTATCTTCACACTGATGAGCAGATGACAGTGCTATATATTGCAGATTGCAGTATTCCTAAACATCTCACAAAAAAGGTTAAAGAAATCCAAATAGTACTTCCTATTATTTCATATTATAGCTTTTCCATCTCTAATCGTCCTCTCATTAAACCTCGGCATTTTCGCCTAGTTTTACCTGTTTCTCTTCAGCTGAAAAATGGCAAAAATCGAAATGAATGACTATACCTCTAGAGAAAAAGCTAGAATGAACCATTAGATCTGAAACTCATTGAAGCTTTTTTGTTCAATTCTTCATATTACAATAAAATCCAGTCATAGATGTTACACGTGTGTTATCATAGGGTAACATAAGACTCGCCATAAATTAACCCACTACTTATTTTGTGCCTTCCGATTCCTGCTAATGTAAAAATTAGCTTTTCTATTAGCCCATAAAGTGTGATGCATAGCCTCCCTTTTGCATGGCACAAAAATTAAAGCATTAAAAATGGCCAGCTAGCATGATCACATAACCTGAAATGGTTTATGTCATTTAGGATAGGAGACCATCCGGACTCAGTCAAATAGGAGAACGATTAGGCAATATTTTTGATTGAAGTGTCATTTTACCAGTATTTATTTGTGACTCTGAACACCAAAACCACAGGCTACAAATAAAGAAGATGGGATAATAGCTTTTGACCGGTCCAGTTGCACTCAACTTGAAATGAAGTGTCCAGTTGTGAGTTATCGTGGCCAAATGTCATTTGTACAACTTGAAAAGTGGCAGCATTTCTCTAGCTTGTCACTGTGAGACTATAGTTCATTCTCTTGAATGAATCTCTGAACGCACACTTAGTCTGTCGCAAGCATTTTGCTCATGGTATGAAAAGGGTTTAATGGATTGGCCTGTCTGTAAGGAAATAATTTAAAGAACGTTTTAGCAGCCATTGTGGTCTTTAATCCTTTTCTGATTGCACTGATCTAGGAGAAAAGACCTTTTGTGAAATGTGCAATCAGAAATGAACAAGTTGTGATAAAACTTTTGACTAAACGTTATTTGAAATTCATGACTCGTACACACAAAAAAAGAGGTAGCACAACCTTCTGTTCCATGGACTATGCAGGCTCTTCTGTTCCCCAAAACTGGCAAAAAGGCGTAACGTATTAAAAAGTTTAGAAAATTAATCAGTCTCATCAATGTTGCCTACATTGCTTCAAAAACAATTTTAAATGTGGCTAGCTTCAAACTCAGTGGGCTAAGCGGAGAATGGAGATGACACTTTGCATTTGCAAGGCTGGACCAGACTACAGCGCATTCAGATATTTGCCAAGAAGCTGATGATTTCAGCTGGTCTATAGTGAGAAGTGGCAACTCATGAGTTCTGGGTCTGCTGTCACCGCCCCCGCAGGCATCGTTAGCCTGGGATATGATGGGAATGGCCAAGCTAATAATGGGAGGAATGACTGAACTTTGACCTTATCGATCCCTGTTCAGACCCAGATGGTCCCCAGGAAACCCATCCAGCTTGCAGAGTATTTAAAGGCAAATGCATTGAGCTGCCCAGCCCCCTGCATCATTAATTACATTTTCACCTGTGACAGTGACAAACACACCAGTGTTACACAGCAGTTTATTAGTGTCACTATGCAAAAAACTGAAAAATATTGGCAAAAAATCTTGAGAGTTTTGAAAGGAAATCTGTCGGTCAGAAATCTGACTGAGAATACCTATTTAGTTTATGTTCCTCATTCCAAGCTTAAATACTAAAACTGACTTGTAAATTTGATTTAAGTGTCAATTTGAGCAAACTTTCACTTAGAATTACTGAAAGACCTGCAGATGTATCTTGTGCTTCTTGGGTCTAGAGCATAATAATATTATGTTTAAATATAATATGAAAGCACAATAAATATTTATGGCACTGCTTTTTCCTTAAGTTGAAAATAAATTATTCTTTGAGTTATTTGAGATTGAAGTACTAAATTTTGTGATATAATACATCGCATTTGTAATTAGTTGTTATATAAGAAGCGTACCTCAGATACTTGCAAATTTTTACAAGCTACTGTTCCTCTTCAAAAAAAGGTTGCATTTACGTGTAATCAAACTGAAACCCTATTATGTGTCCCCATTAAAATATTACCACTCTTAGCATGCTGTCTGCTACGTTTACTCCACCCAGCTCTTCTTCAGAACATCTATCCCAGCTGTGATATTTTGAGCCACCTCTCTCACACTTTTGTACTCATCTTCCAGAACATCAGCGTCCTTATTCGCCTCACTTGTGGCTCTCTCTCGTCTTTCTATTCCTCGCTGAGCAAATGTCCCTGTTTTTACTGCTTACTTTCAAAGCAGCCGAACATTTACTGCGTCTCTCTCACTACAAGCTTTTCATGGGTGCCCATCTCCCCAAACATCACAATTAGTAGCCGTGTTTTTCATCCTGACCTACTGCTGTTCCTCGCTGTCTCTCTGTGCTTTCTTGTTCCCACCTCTATCTCGTTTCTTATTTCTTTCTTTCAGTTGCACCTCTCCCATCCCTAGCCTTTTCAATCGCAATCTTTTATACTTCCCCGTCCTTCTCACTGTGCCCTCCCCCGCCCTCCCCCCCCCCCCCCCCCCCCCCCCCCCCCCCCTCCCCCCCCCCCCCCCCCCCCCCCCCAGCTCTATTCCCTATCTTTCACACTGCTGCCACATTAGACCCACATTTTATATTGCCACTCAACAGTAAGGGTTGACTTGTAGACTTATAAAGAATTGGCTTTAAGGCTTTTCAAATGGACTGAATCTGCTGCAGGTCACAATGGGGAAATAAGTGGCAAATGTAAGTAAGCAGGAAATAGTTTTCTATAAATAATCAAATGGCGACAATGTAATAATGGGATAGGGTGCTGTAAAAAATATATGTAACTGATTTTTTTGCTATTAAACTGAAATAGAAAGCAAAATATATAATAGGGTGAAAGAAAAGTTTCATTCCAGGCAAAGGAATAAATTTCTCTTCAATGTCAGTGTACTGAAGGAGCTGTTTTGGTAATGGGAATACAGTAAAGGAAAAAAAGAACTCCTGTCTACAGAATCAATCGGTTAATAATTGTTTGCATTTTCATGTGTTTACAGGTAAGCACCTTTCATCTGTTCCTCTCGAGTGCAAATTTGTAACGTGCTTATGTTTTTACAAGTAATCAATGCTTCATTTTCCCCAGCTTGAATTATACTTTCAGAGGCAGGGGGGAGGATCAAGGCGTGCGAATGAAATGATTGGATGAGCGGAATACAACATGGAGGACAGTTTTAGTGCGATGGCGACAAGGAAGTAAGCCCTATATGCCGTATGTGACCACCGCAGTTCACACGTCCCCCTGATGTTTTGTTGGTATGTGCAGAGCATTGCTATAACATATGACTTGTCACCTCTTTTATGAAATCCTTAATTGCGTTTCCCAGAAGTGATTTAGGGAAAGGGGCATGAATGTGCATCGGCTTGATTTGTGATCCTTCCGAGCAGAACTGTAATTTATGGTTGTAAAATGGCTGATGGTTAATTTGCTGCCTGCCCTTAGGACTTCATTGCAAATCAGATTTCCTACTTGATGGTGGCCGTTGCGGAGCAAAGCAAGTGACAGATAATGCTACATTTAAATACTGCAAATGTACCACATGCAGCATAGCATGAAGTTTTTAAGATGCCTTCTCTTACTATCAAAATTATACGTGTTTTGTTCATGTTAATATTGGTCTACAAATGGGCTACAGCCAATCATATGCAGGCTTCAGGCAAGTGAGAAGTGAAACGGATCCTAGGGAGAGTGAGGTATGGTACCAATGGACTGAGTTTTACTGCTACTCAAGTTGCAGTCATTAGGGATTCCTGACAGCTGCTAGAGTCTTTGCTAGGGTCCTGCCACGTGGCGGATGACACCATGCATACCAATAACAGGCAGTAATATCACACTTTCACAAGCAGAAGAAGGGCGAGAGAGGGAGCAAATAAACAGCAATTGTCTCACAAGTAGTTGCAATAATGTTTGGGTATGTGGCCATATTCTCTTCCTCACCACCCACTGCCTCATCAAAGGGGTCAATGGAATTGTCTCCCAGCGATGGGCCCATGCAACCCCCCCCGTCCGCTCCACATGAGTGCTGTACAAAAAATGGGTTATCCATCTATTTTTTTCTGTTTATACCACAGTTGTTGCAGTGTTCTAAATCAAGAACCCTCATTCATTTCTACTGTCAATGCAATTCAATGATTTTGGCCAAGAAGCAAGACAGATGAGAAAGAAAGCCAAGATGTAAAGTTAACTGCAGTAGCTGGGTCATGACACCACGGATGAATGTCACGGTTGTTTAATTGAAGGTATCAGTCAGATCTGAGATGGCACCCTCTTGCCTTACGAAGGCTGGAGCAGTTTTACCAAAATCCCTGGACTCGTTTGTGGACATCCATGTCTGCTAGTTTGGAGGACTGCCAGTGTTGGTGGTGTCTGTCCAAAATGACACTTTCTCATCTTGTTAGCTGCATTCTTGTTAGCTGTCTCTTGATTGGTCAAGGACCAGGGACCAATAAACCAATAGTGGAATAGTCCTAATTGTGTTAAAGGCCTGGTGAGAAGTGATCAGCGCTTGTGATTTGCTTAGTTCTGCCCACATGAGTTTAACATTTTAGCAGCTGAAGTACTTGCTTGGTCAAAAGAGCTCAGTGAAAGATTATTTTGTAGTTGAAAGGGTGCTGAAAAGGAGACTCTTCCCACAGTCAATTGAATAGGTCACCCGGGTCACATTTATATATTGTTAAGTGGCTTTGAATAGAGCCAATTTCACAGTTTTAAATGACCCTCAATAATCAGGTCATTTAAATGAACCCATTCCCCACATCTGACACACTTCCTTGCTCATCTGAATAACAAATCCGAGACCAGGGCTTTAAAAGGATCATCAGAACTTTAACCGCGTCCCTGTATTTAAAAACCAGAGGGGAAAAAAGCCCCGTCAAAAGTGTGAAAGTAGCCGATTTTCTTAATTCATCCCTTAGGAATGGATAAGTCTATCAATCTGTTAAATTGGAAAGCCATTAGCTGCCCTGGTTTATGCGTTTCAAGCTGTTAAGTAGGGACTGATTGATTGTTGTTCCTTTGATGGGATATGCTGATCTAATCTCACTGTGCTCGAGTTTGCAATAAATTACACAATTCATTTCCTCCATTTAGAGAGAGAAAATCACACCTCCAGGCATGCGGTGCTCTAGAGGCAAAAGAGCGGGGAACCTATTTTATGGTGCCATTTAGCCCTGCAAGCTTTCAGCAATCCTGGCCTTCCCTAAAAATCGAAGCATAATCAAGGTGTATGTTTAGAAAATTTATTGTTATAATTTTCCCCTGTAATCTCTTCCATTTTCCAGCCAGTGCTATGACATAGATCACCATCTAAAAAGAGAAAATGGATAGCAGTTTAAAATTTATCGCTCTTTGATTCTCAATTATACGTGTTTATGACTTCATCTGTCTTCAGTGACTTCAACCTTTTCCATTATAGTGGAATATTATTTGTACGGAATCCATTAAATTCGCAAGGCAGACTCTAATGGTTGGGCTGCCACGATTTGCAGAGGGAAAAGTTTTTGAAAGGTGGCTTTACAAAAAGCGTAGCTGTTATGACACTAGAAATTGCTTTATTGATAGCCTGCTCTCATGCCTGCACATTTGGCCATTTGTAACCCAGCCCATATCTATATCTCAGCCTGACACTGATAAGAACCTTTCTGTTCCTGGGAGCAGATTACGCTTTGTAATGACATGCCAAGACAGGTGGTACTTGGAGAGAGCTGAGCCCGCCATTGAAGTGAGGTGGCAAACGGAGGAAGACCCCGCAGGTTCATGTGGGAAAAACTGCCTGACTAAATCGTGAATTAGCAGCACGGCTACAGTGCTCCTTAAAAACGACGCAGCAGGTAGTGCACAGCATGAAGCCATTGGCTGAAAGAGGAGTCTCGCTCTACCACCCTTCAGAAAGGCAATTCATTTAATCATGCAAAAGTTCCAGCTCTGAAAATGAAGTGAAATGGATAAAATGACATTAAACTGATAAGCAGAAACAATGCTACCAGTAATCTTTGTCAGTTTATTCCCAGTGGCGTATAATGTAAACCTTACTTTTCCTAGTACAATGCCGTGTATATCCTTGATGAAGATACTGTAGTACTTTGGTTTTGAGCATCGATCATTTAAAGGTTATAAAGATTTTTTGAAGCATCTCGTTTGTTTGGATGTGCGTGGTGTATGTTTGCGCATATGATTCAATTACATTCTAAAAGACCGATTTTTTTTTTTTTTTTTTTTTTTTTTAGGCCACGAACCTTAACAACAGCTAAGGACGGTGAACCACACTGACTGTGACATGCAAAGCACTGTTCCTGTGAGTATGCATGAAATCAATACATACACCAAACAGAACATGTTCCTTCTTGCATTACACTGTATATGTTTAAGGCACTAAAACCTTACCAGAGAACGTACAATAACAACCGTTACTTTGTTAGCATGGTGACCATGTTGTCAGTTGTGGGCAGTTTTATGTAGCTTATTTGTGCCATTTTCCAGTAAAAAATGAGTCTTATGAGCCATGTGTCTGAATGATAATCATTAAACCATCTGTCATCTTTCTTTGTCATAACTCATGTAATCCTTAGGTCCATGGTTAAAAAGGGTCAGTGGAGGTTAAACTTCAACCACTTCCTCATCTACTATAATTAATATGATTTACTGTGATTTTTTTTTTTTACTGTGCTCGAGGCTGGTTGACCATTCGTAGTCTCAAATAAATTACCTTAACAAATAATTGATTTGTGAAGAGTATATATACTAGTAATCCGCATTCAAATATGTTGATATCTTGCTTTAAGTTTTTCCAGACTACTTGTATAAAGAGCACATCTGGAAGAACCGTGCATTTGAACCCATAAGTTGTGATGTGGTGCACATTCCAAGAGGTTTACTATTATTGTCCCTGCCGGGAAGGCACTTTAACTGATATTTCTGTATGAATATTGTTTCTTCGAGTATTTTTCTCTTAAGCAGAAAATTTTTTAAAATGACTTAAAAGTGATGAATATTTTACATCAAAATGACTTTCTTGTATTCAAAAGGGAATGTCACTTTTTCTATATCTAGTCAGACTGTTTAGGATCCATCTGGCAGATATAGTTGGACTAAATTGACATATAGAATACACACTTTTGGCTAACTAGCATTTATATTATAGCAGATTTGGACATGGAATGTAATGTATTTAGAGTATTAAAATTTTTATGTAATGTAAACAGGTAGTATTCCTGCAACAAATTTGAGTCATATTAATGATTTACATGGTTTTTAGTAGTATTTAACTTATTCCTGCATTTTTATTTAATAATTATCAGGTGCTGTTTTAGACAGGTTCTTTTTATAAATATTTTATAAATATTTTTCAGTGTATTTCAAAAGAGCAATCATAATGAATATCCTTTAACTTGTAAAACTTTGGTAGGTTCCTATCAACATTAAGTCAAATGAACTACAGTAAAACATAGCTGAGTACTTCAGGAAAGATTTTGTCATGTTGGGTGCTAAAAATCCATTGCTGATGGTAAAGGTGTGATATTGATATCTTACAGGACGATCTCTGATACTTAACTTTTGTGGCACTGACTTAGACCTACCATGACTGTTTAGCAAAGGAAAGGCTTTTCGCCAGACACCAGCATAACAATGTAGCAATTCCACTTCCACAGGTCCAAATACATCTCCAGCAGCCAGTGGGAGGTCTTGTGCATTATGACAGACTGCACCTCCTCATCAGCTCAATGTCAATGAGTCCTTTTTCTGCTCAAGCCTCAAATAAATATCTGACGCAAATCTAATCACGCCGTAACTCAGCCTTTGTGGATCGATACCTAGACAGTTACAATTAGTACACTTGGGTCAAAGGGAGGGCACTCAAACACACCTTTGAAAGTTAAATAGAATGTTTACCTCTTGCATATGGAAGACTCCTGTTACCTTGTATCATTTATGGTGATCTTTAATGTGTAAAAATGAGAAGGTCAAACCAAATAATGTGAAAATTATATCATTACAGCAGCATGGTGGATTATTTTTTAGGCCATAGTGTATATTCATGTTTCCCCAGTAAATATTTACTACAACACATATGACTTCTGAGCTTGTCCTGGAAAAATCTATATCTTCAAACTGTAGGAAAAAAAATGAGTAATCTAAAACTATTGTCCAGTTTAGCATAAAAAACCAAGTCTAATCTTGTGCCAGAAACAGTTTGCAAGATAGCCAAAGAGGCATTTTGTTCTGTGAATGAACAGAATAAAGGAAAAAGGCCATTATGGAATTATTAACACTCAAGATGCAACAAACATGCATCCTCTCTGTCAAATATACACCCAGCGCAGAGAAATATTTACATACAAAAGGTAGCCATTGTGAGGACCTATATGGATATGATACCTATCAGAAAGATTAAGGAAGAAGTTGTAAAAATCAAGACTATGACTCCTGATATAATTAGAGTAATAGTATACCAATATTTTTTACTATTACTATTCAAGTGAGGTTTTTTGGTAAACACCTGCATTACACCATAATATTTCAATTGGTCCATCAAACTTTCATTGCTCATGTTTTTAGTTTTCTCATTTTGTGGTTTTAATCTGAATTTTAAGTAAGAAATGATACTCTGACCATGCTTTTAATAAATAACTTTAAATGAATAAAACAACTTTGAGGTTAGAATGGTTGTCTTCAAGCAGATATTTGTCATTGTTTTGGTCATTACATGGTGATGGATGTAATCCTATAAACTATCTAAAGTGAACCTTTTAACAAAGCAGGTGCAGTCCTGATCATTTGTAATAGATCTTACAGACGGTGTCGTTTGGTTGGTGTCATTTGTCATTTTCCATGTGACATAATCAATAACATGGCTTTGACGTAAACAATGGGAATGTCAGTATATTGTATAATTTCCTAATGCCGAGGAAGAAAAAATAAGAAAAAAAAAACCGTCTATCTGTTGTTTTCTAACAATGTAAAGTTTTGTATATAACATCCTCGTTCTTATATATATGTATAACTTATACTGACGTATCCCTTGATCGCCTTAGGGTGCCATCATTTTGGTTATATGAGGTGTCTTTATGAAAAAACAGCAAATTAATAAATTTTAAAATCTATAAGCAGAGTACCAGAACCTGGTAGGTGTAAGATTAATATCTATAAATTAGCCACAGTGTGTATGCGCATGCTGCCTAGTGTTCCACTACCCAGTATCCTGTGCTACTTTCGATAGGCTTCAGAAACCAACCACCCGAATCCACCGCAACCCCATATACACACAAACACCTTGTGATCCTGCTCTAGTGAAGTGGATGGATGGATGGATGGATGGATGGATCCTGAACTGATTAAACAATTCAGTCAGATTTTAAATATTTAAATAATATATGTATTTGTTGTTAACACTATTGTGCATAGTCAATCATAACTTGGCATTGTAATGCATTTACTTATGTAACCAGACTTATGTACCTTATTAAGACATTTCTTGCGCAGTATGCCAGCAAAAAATAATCAAGGAAAATAAAAATATAGTGTGTAGATGAAAAAATGTGTTTTGTGCTATGAATTATACATTATTTCAGATATACCACGTGAATGAACCGCGTATTTCCAGTAATCATTGGATTGATTGGAAATGTCATGGAAACAAAATCACGTACATTTGTTTACACGTTCAGTATAAATTGTCAATTCGTTAAATTTCACATTCCTGTTTTAACGCTTATGCCTATGACATTTCTAAATTAAGCACAAGAGGGCGCTGTTCTACTTGATTTTAAACGACGATGGCCTTCATTAATAAAGACGCCGAGACAAAAACCGCTTGCTAAAGAGTACGCAGTCTCCTTTGTCAGTAAATACCTGTTTTAGTTAATGCCATCGACTAGTTATTCAAATAGAAATAAGCATAGGCGAAATAATTTCTCAAACTAAAAATAAATTACACAAATTGAACGAAAATCACTTTTGGACGAAGAAATCCATTAAGAAATTGAACATTTATATATTAGTTAAAAGGAAACCAAGGGAATACTTTATTATAGCATGATATTGACAAAGAAATGGACTGAAACAGATGATGCCTATATTTTGATAGGCAGATGTAAAGAATTGCTTTGGAAATTTCTATGTAAGGGATGAGTCCATAAGGTTGTCTTTGTGATTTTTAAAATAAATTTATTTAGCTCAAGATAACATTGGATACTAACAATACAATTGATTATCTTTAGTCGTATCTAAACGAAACAGCATGTTTGATTACCTTTTTTATATTACCATGGAATTTCTATTGCTGTTGTCATCGTTGTTCGTGCTACTGTTCCTATATATACAAACCTGAATATTTAGAATGATCATCTATCTATCTATCTATCTTTTATTTGCATCTTTCCCTGTACACATCAACAGGCATTCAGATTAATGTTTTGATAATATTACGTAGCCTATACATGACATCATCATTGTAAAAATGAGCGATCATGTCCATACAAACGTATATAAAACATGATGCCTAATTTTTGAAAATTGATGTTTTATTCAAGAGTATTACAATGCTTTATTTTAAAGAGTATTGAGAATTCACATAGGCTTAGGCATGACTTCATTGCATTTAATTATGAATATTTCAAAAGTATGACTTAAATATAACTAAAGGCGGAAGTGTTTTCGGTTAATATACTACTTTTTGTTATATTTAAATCTGTCTGTTAAAAAGTCGTAATTTACTCGTAACGCAAACATCATACCAGCGACACTATTATTTAGTTGTTGGTGTGATGAACTATTATTACTATTATTGTGTGTGTTTGTGTGTTTAGGAGTTGATCAGTTCTAGGGCGTAAAATGAGTCTGAATCTGAATTACCAAAGATAACACACTCTTTTATATAAAAACAAAACTTTAAAAGTAAACTAATCGGTATAATGAAGCCCGGCTTGAATTGCGTTCAATGCCAACACCCAGGCATGCTAAAATGCTTTAACGTACAGAATTAATGATTAGGCCCAAATAAAAAAATAAGATGTAATAAATGTTTCATTTTCTGTTCGCTACTGTGTTGCTTGGATGATCTCTCGCTGCAATACATTGTTGGGACCCTGCCTCATTAACTATGCTTTAAAATATTGCCGTCTATATCCAAGTATAAAATAAAAGGACGGGTATGTCCGATTCTGTTGAACGCCGCGCTTTAGTAACGGTTCACAAAACTAGCAGTTTACTTGGCCTGTTTCACTTTGTTTCCAAGACAGAATGATGTCATTAGTATATAAAAGAACAACGTTGTCTGGTCTCAGCACCTTACAAAATAGGTGTAACCTAAATGCAGTCAAATATATAACTAAAATGATGCAAAGTAATTCAGAAACGCATAATCAGATATAGGCCTATTCAAATACACGTTACTATTTATTTAATACGGGACTACTAAATGTAAACATTGAAAAGCAAGTGAACGTTGAGGTTACATTATGACCCATGATCGACATAGCAAAGACATATAACAAATACTCTGCTTTTCACCTTTTCATCCTTTCTTTTTTTCCTTTCACTTTTTCGGCCCAATGCATCGATCGGCATTATCATTTTTCCCATACGCTATAATAACACATGAACGCAAACCGCATGGTTTCATTTAATCCTGCTGAAAGGTATCTCAGATCATGTTTTAAAAGTAAAAAGGATTTACGTGGGTGGTTTTCATTTTAATTTAAATACCCCTCTTTAATGATCATCAGTATAGGAGTATAATGCATCGTTTACTTTAATATAAACTAAAATGCGCAACGGCTATTAGCAATAAATAAAATTACCATGCAAAAACACATCATATGTAAACATCTTATTAAGGCTCCAAACCCTTTAAGTTGCTAGCACCCTCGGTCTTAACATATTTTATGGCCTGTTACTTCAAACGGTCTGTTAATCATATAAATATTTCTTACTTTTTAGCAAAAAAGAAGGAACAAAATCTCTTTCATGTGTATTTCTGAATTTACAGCTCAACAACAGTCACCAAACAGTTCTTTTATCGGTTAATTCAGCAAAGAATTTTTTAAAACATACATTTACACAAAACGAATACTGTGAAACTTGTCAAATTTGCGCCAACGATATATTTATAATATGTGCTTGCAATCGACCAAAGCTCATATTCCACTGAACAAGTTGCCCAGTGTGTATTTGGTGTCTAATTAGACTATATAAGACCGATAACACTGCCAATAACACTAGAATGCATTAACAAACAGTCAAAGCGTGAAGTTTGTAGGTGGGCTTATCGTAAACGTGGTCTCTCTCTCTCTCTCTCTCTCTCTCTCTCTCTCTCTCTCTCTCTCTCTCTCTCTCTGCCCATCGCTTCCTTAATCCCATTTGCCATTGTACGTGCCCAATCGCCGTATACTCTCCGCATTTAACTTGGATGACATTTTTATTTCATCATTAGCATCTGGTGCCAGACTGACGCATGCAGTGAACACCACCGTTACATTTGCACCGAAGATCTTCACATGACCTGGATGGAAGATTGATATTACTTTTTGGCCTTTCTCTGAATTTGTATCACTCTGGTCGTCTTTATAATTAGCAGCATAGCTCGAAGCTAAACAATACCAACGAAAAAAAAAAAAAAAAAAAAAACGGCACGTTTTTAAGTCGTTCCGTTCTCGTTTAGTTTTATATTTCTACGTGTATTTGTGGTCTGAGACATTCGGACCACAAAACATAGCGGCGATGCCCGAGACGGCACAAGAGAGCTGTACTGGGGCTAAAGAGTCTCCGTTTTTCATTAAGAACCTTTTGAACTGTGACAGCAAACCGTCTAAACCCAAGCCTATCCTTACCTCGCCAAAAGCCTTTGAGGCTGGCTTTTCAGTCTCTCAGGTCGGAGACTTAACTTTCCCTCGTTTTGAGTTGCCTGCCCAAAGGTTCGCTTTACCAGCGCACTACCTGGATAGAGCGTCAGCATGGTGGTACCCCTACACCCTCAACTCATCAAGCCATCTACACCGGGCAGACGGTAGGGGTTTACAGTCTTAGTTTTGTGTTACTTTAACATAACGCAAATGGAAATAAGATGTTATTTCTTAAAAATCGCAGTGCATGAAGCTTGATTTCGCGGCGACGGATGGATAAATTGACACATAATTATACTGAAAGTGGCATGTTGATATAGCGATTCCGGTTTGTGAGTAGCTAGACTCGCTTATATGAAAACTGGGGTTGAGTGCTTGTGAACAAAATGTAAAACTAATAAATACAAGCAATCAGTGATCCCAGATTTCGATAATGTCAAGCAGAATGACTTTGCAGTTTAAATGGCGTAATTAAGAAGAAAATGGCATGCTTAACCAGTAAACCAAGTGACATGCTTAACCTTAACCTTATCGAGCGGCTTGTCCAAAAATATAATTTTAAAATTTCAGGTCGCAATGCTTGTCATTGTTCATTTAAGCATTCCTCGTGTCTTATTTTGTCTTGTTCCTGTTTCTGTCGGTAGCCTACTGCGCCGGTTGCTGACATATTATAGGGTAAAAATATAATGTTAAAAATACGTATGCTTTACCTAAAAATGTATGGTCATACTAGTCGTAACAGAGGTTTTCCATATCTCAATTTTAGTTGCCGAAAAGGCAAACGTAAGAGATTCATCTCCAGCCTCGGGTACGGATCGAGATTCGCCAGATCTGATGCTCAAATCTGACCCTGACGCCAAAGAAGACGAAGAGAACAAAAGTGCTGATGAAATAGTTTTGGAAGAGAGTGATACCGAAGAAGCTAAGAAAGAGAGCGGAGTGGATGACTGGAAGAAACCAGAGGACAGCCCGGATAAAAAACCGTGCAGGAAAAAGAAAACGCGCACTGTCTTCTCTAGAAGTCAGGTGTTTCAGCTGGAGTCCACCTTTGACATGAAACGCTATCTGAGTAGCTCGGAGAGGGCAGGATTAGCGGCGTCACTACATCTCACAGAGACTCAGGTTAAGATCTGGTTCCAGAATAGAAGAAATAAGTGGAAGAGACAACTGGCTGCCGAGTTGGAGGCTGCCAATTTAAGTCATGCAGCTGCACAGAGGATAGTGCGAGTGCCTATTTTGTACCACGAGAACTCGGCCTCTGAAACAGGGAATTCGGCAGGAAACGTGCCAGTTAGTCAACCTCTTCTCACGTTTCCGCATCCTGTTTATTACTCACATCCTATAGTTACCTCTGTACCACTGTTGAGACCTGTTTAATATGTTTTTAAAGTTTTGTATAAATAAATGAACATAGTCTATATATCCGTATTGTAATTGAGGCGTAACACAAGCGAGAGAACTATAATTATAGTTATTATTTTTTTATAAAAATAAAACAAATGAATAAAAAGTTTGCTTTCTTATACAGTGGAGACCATCTAAGTTTAAGTTTTTTTGTAATTTTTGAAGAATAATTGTAGACACACGTGCCACAGATTATTATTATTATTATTATTATTATTATTATTATTATAGTTTAACTTATAGAGAATGCTGTCCTGGTTTTGCAGAGCAACATAAAATTCTAACAGCCAAAATCGATAGTCAACACTGATCTTACATATTGACGGCAGCAATGTATTAATATTTTCTTACAATTTTATTGGAAAGTTTGTTTATATGATTGAAGATGCTGAAATAATATCCTCCTTACACTGTTCATTCATATTATTCATATTTACATTTACTAGGAGCAATCTAAGTGACATGGCTGTATGTACAAAATGCTTCTCTTCAAGAAATCGTGACGAAATGGACTTGTTTTGTAAGCTGTATGGTTATTTTTATATTTGTGCAATATTGTCTGCTATCGCATTGTATAGTGACTAGTGCATCCTTGTACTTTATTATTATTATTATTATTATTATTATTATTATTATTTGACCGACTAGATACATCGAGTAAGGAAAATATTTTCAGCACTTATGTTGTGTCACTTTCAACTTGCATTCTTCGCATACTGAAGCGCTTTATCCGTGGGACAATCAAGGATTCTTTTTTTAATCTATAAATTTATTGAATCGGTTATAGGCGTACTGAATCCGTTTTGCTGATATTTGGATTTTACTTGAACGCAATCATCAACTGATCATTTTAATTGATTAAATGTTGTACAAAGGTAGTTGTACATAGTATCTAAATGGGGTTGGGAACTATTTGTACTTTGTAAAATAAGAACATTTTTGATATTGTATTGTTACCTTGATCTATGGTGTGAAATAAACTGAAAGCATTCCTTACTCAATAACGTTATTGGACGTATCAATACATACAAGGCAAATAATTTATGTGTTATTTGTAGATTTTCTTTCTTTCTTTCTTTCTTTCTGTTTGTTGGCAACTATGCTATTAAGTTACGCATATCATGAAGGTGTTGCATGTAACATTTCGAGATTAGTTTGGGCTATTGAGATCTCAATCTGTTATTATTTTTTCGGGATAGGCTTGCTAAATGCACGTTCGGTTTTCATTTCATGCAGCTTAAGATGCAACAAAGAAAACCGGCAGCATTGGGCAGACACTGAACTTCAGACTAGAGTATTTCCGCCTGTTTGGCAGGGATGTTGTTGCTGTTGTTTTTTTTTTATGATGGGAGGTTTCCTTCCCTTCTTTAATGCTTCGTTGAACTGCTTTATAAATTAAATTACTCTTTGTAGTGAGCTGCACTAGCAGTAACTGAACAATAATAATAATAATAATAATAATAAATGTTAAACATAAGCAGGTCTCTTTTCAATTGAAAATGAAATTCCAGGAAAGGAAAGAAAATTGTTTTTTATAGGTGACTATATAATGATGATATTCATATAAACTAACAATGTACAGCCTATTTGCAATTTTAGTAACATTGCATTAAATACACAATAAGTCAGACTTTTTAAGTGCATTTATTTGAGTAATAAATATAACTATAATAATGTGACAATGAATTAAAATAGTAACTAATTAATTTATTTTAAAGTGAGCATCAACAACGTGAGCAGGTAAACTGCATTTAGAAAGTTCATATGTACATCGTCATTGGCTTGAACAATCAATGTAAGCTTGTCAGTGCTTTTTTTCGCAACTGCAATGCCATTAAGCCATTTCGACAATTTAGCAGGGATGAGTTGTTAAGCTAATGGGGTAACAGGTGCACATAGCACAATCAACCGTTTAGCCTTTTAGTGCATTATTTTTCATAAAAATGATTTAATCAAACAAATGGAGTCATTATGGTAATCTTGCGACAGTGTAAGAGGGACAACGTTTTGTTTGAGTGTACATATTAGGGTGAGGGATCAGGAAACATTCCCTTTCTTACTTTGACTGACATATACACAACATTAAATTGTAATTTAAACATGGTATAAAATAATGATCATAGTTATGAAGCCATGTTACACTATATCAACATCCAGCTTGATTAATGATCGAACTTACAGGCTATGAAATAATGACCCAGTGACCTTGTAGCTCAAAACTTTTGCGCATACTAAAGCAACATGTAAACCTTCATGGGTCTATTAATCAGTCAAATATCAGATGTATTTAAGAAATGCCAATAAATTTGACCTAATTTTTGTTGACCCGTTTGAGTTGTCATTTAACACAGTACCAAATTTGTAACGAATTATCCATAATTTTCCAAAATAAGCAATGATTGAAGTATATAACTTTACTTTAGCTAAAGTTTGTATTTTATCTCCATAGAATGTTTAAATGACCATTTTAATGTCTTTAATTCCCAAACAATTTATAGCAGTGCTCTATGTAATATTCTTGTGTATTTCTGATAGTTTTAGTAACATATTTAGTAACACATTTGTTAATGAAATTTTCGACCACACTGTATGAACTGTCATCTGCCCAACACATTAACACAGATCTTGTTTATTTCGATTAAAACTTTTGAATGCAAATCATTTAGCAAAGACTGAATATGTGCGACAAGCTCAGTGTGCGTGTTCGTGAGTGTCAGAATACTATATAGACCTACATTAATTTATGTAGAAAAGAGTATGTAAGAGCGAAATCACAAGAAAATCTTTGCATCTTGAATGTGGTCACCTGGTTTAATCCTGGCTTTAAAACTGCAAAGGTATTACACTATATTTTAAAAATAACCGACCTTTTAGGTTAATAATAATAATTGTTTTTCTTGTGATTCAGAATGCGGTATGGTCAAATTGGTAACGTCCGTAAACACACTAATTATCAGACCTGCCCGACCAACAATAAAGCAAATGATAATATGTTTTACCGACGTCAACGGAATGTTTCTGTAGTTAGTTTTATTAAGTAAAAACAATATGAGTCAACGTCAAATGTCCAAATTAAGTAAAAAACTACGGGAAAAGAAGGGTCTCTCCGCGGATAGATATATAGGTAGAGAAAGGAAGAGAAAGAGAGAGAGCGACAGACAGAGCGAGAGAGAGAGAGAGAGAGAGAGACGTACATGGACATTCAAATATTTCCTTAATAATCACTTACGTATTGACTTATCTAAGACGCGAACTCAACACGAGCCCATTAAAGAGCATTAATAGATTGGTATAGCATCATTCCACAGACAGCATTGATCGAAAAACGTCTGTAAAATATTGTTTCAAATAAAGGCCATTGTTCCCCTGAACTGAAAAATACGCCACTCGATAATTCCCATCTGTATGACAACTTTATGTAAAAGAGACCGAGGAGACGGGTAAACAGAGAACGAGACATCGGAAGTGAACGTTGGCTGCTTCGAGTATTACATTAAAATGGAAAGCTGAGTACCTGATTTTAACAGATCCCATTATAAATTATAGCGCTAGTTATTTGTGGTTCAAGTGGGCAACAGCTTAAGTAATTTCTTTTTAACTCTTTGATTTCCATTCTCGCTCACACACACGCCGACAAATGCGGCTGCGGCTATGCCAGGTTGTTCGCTATTTAGTTTTTTTTTTTTTTCGTCGAGTGATAATGACTTTTATTAAATTAATAAAGGTAATGTTTTATTAATGGGGCATGGTTTGAACTTTGTAGTCCTAATTATTTGCATGAGTTGAACTGTGAAATTGGTTATGTTTAGTCTAGGCGATGACCGTAAACCGTAGACTATATTTTAGAAACAGGCAAGGATACATGTGAAAGAAGAAAATTATGAATATGGATTGCAAATATTCAACGATTTTCCAGGCCCCTCAATTGTATTACTAAAGAGAGTTCTGTTCCAAAGTCTGGGAAATCCGTTTCAATGTTCTGCAGACAATTGTTCCTGCTAATTAAATGATATGTAAAAATATTCCTCCAGGATCAAACTACGATATTTCGACAATTTTCCGAGGCGTTAATACGTCATTGTAAAAACAATCGTACTCTAAATGTTTTAAAAGTTGCAGCAATATACAGAACAATTTTCATGTTTGGCGTCGGACCGAAGCCTTCATAAACAAAGCAATATGAGATTTTTGTGCCAAAAAAAAAAAAAAAAGAAAAGAATCAAAAGACAATAACAAAACTAATCAACCGACTCATTTCATGACTGATTCTTTAGATAAAGCCTGCTCGATTAACATCCTTTTGTGAATCAGGTTTTTCAGTCTTTTGGAAATTGAAATTTTCTTTTGGCAAGAACCGTTAGCCGTTTGTGTTAGTGACTGAATGCAAGCTTCAGATTTTCATCAAAGTTCTATTAAGTGAAACATAGGTTGCAGGGCACGCTCTGATTGAAACAGTTTAAATTTTAATTGTGTTTTTAATTTGACATATAGTTGCCGAAAAGAATGACACCGTAACGCCAAGGGGCGGTCGATTTTCTTAATTTCCCCCTGAGGAATTGATGAGTCTATCAGAGCAGTAGATTGGAAACCCATTAAAGCTCAATGGTTAGGTTGTTAATTGGAACTTGATGGATAGGGGCCTTTGGATAGACTATACTGATCCAATCTTCTTGACTTTCTGTTTTCTAATAAATTACCCAATTCATTTCAAGCCACAGATTATATAAATCGTACACCTCCGGGGCGCTCTCTTGTTCTGAGTCTAGCGTTTTTTTGCTTTCCTTCATGGTGCTCCGTCTCTGGCTATGTGCCATTTGAGCCAAAACATGACCCATGCTGGAATATTTTAACAGGCTTCTGAGATAACTACCTTTCTTCAAGTCCGCGCATGGCTATTCGTGGCACAAATTTCTTTTGATCGAAGGCTGAGTCCAATATTCTGAGCGTTTTCATAATTTTATCTGTTGTCTGATGGGATACTTTGAAATTAATGTTTTATTACTGTGACAGAACGGAGAGGAATTCAGGTTTCAAGCTTGTGTCGTGTCCAAGAGTTACAGCAAGTCGTGAGCTAATAGAGACGTATAATGTCTGTAAAAAGATATCAGTCTTGAAGTGCATTTTACACATAGGATTTCCTCTACTACCACATGCATAATGCCATTGTATTTACTAACAGTTTTATGTAACACCTATGGGACTGGAGTGTCATAAAAATCCTCTCAAAGAAGTTCTTTTAACTCATTACTGCTCGTAGACTGTTTGGTGAAAACGATGTCAACCTCGTTCAGCTGTCACACCAGACATTTATCGCTATGCCGCTATATTGAGTAATTGTCCTGCATATACTGTATAAGGAGCATTACAATCGATTGCATCCCAAGATTGGTTTAAAATTCGTGGAATGGAAAATAAAACACTTGTACTCGGTAGCCTTGGTAGTTTTTGTGTCTTCCACTGTTTACTGCCAATTATCATTTTATTTATTAACGGAAAAACTTTAAAATATGATATTTTGGGAGCTTTTTATCAGTACATCTGAAAGGTATGAGTTAAAGTGCTGACACTGTGATAGTGTTTTATAACTGCCCATCCCTACGCTGACCCCCAGACATGAAAAGGGGTGGGGATCGACACACCCCTACCAATCAATTAGTCAATCAATTAGCAAGGCTGCCAGCACGTGTCTGTGAAGAAAGAACATTACTGTTGTAATGATGAAATTAATTCTCAATTGGAGTTAAAGGCAGTGCTTTATGAAGCTGATTTTTAAAGATGTTTGAGGGGCCGCATTACTTTTTAAGCTAATATTCAGCATTGCATTTGCTTAAAAGCTTTTCACGATGAAGAAACTATGGATTTATATGTTGCAGCCATATTAAAGCAAATCCAAGAAAACCAAGGAAACAAAATAATAAAAAGGCTTATTAAAAAAATAAATAAATAAATAAATAATAATTTCCTGTATACCAGTAGATTTCAGACTAATTGTTAACATCCTTAAACAGTTTGACTACTGAATAAAATAAGATTTTCTTTTTTAACTGCTGCCAGCCAGGTATATTAATCTGTACTTTTTTATCAGTATAATTTAATTACCTGATTATTATTTGTTTTATTACACGGTAGTCAAGAATTGAAATGCATATACATATACGAGTATGTTAACCTAAATTAATACTTATTTTCACATGCTGAAACATTTTGCTTAATCGTAGCAATATATATCCATTAATCGAATTTGAAAACCGTGTTAATCACATTTAAATGGCTTGGAAAAGATGAGCTGCCATGGATTTTCAATTGTTTGCAAATAGTATGCACCTGCACCTTGACTGGAGAGTTGAGTAGATGTATGAAAATTGAGAAGAACATTTTTTTTTTATTTTTTTCTATTCTGCGATGTACTTTAGCTGAAAAGGAACTTGGACATAATATTCAATGAGAAATAGTCACGGACAAACCCTTTATTCTGAAGGTCGAATTTCATTTTTTTAAAAAACACATCTGTCTATATAGAATAATAACCGAAGCCTTGGGTGTCTACTTAATCAACATGAGGTCATATAGAAACAAGTATATATACATATTTTAATGAGCTGAATATATCATATTTCAGAACACTATGAAATCTTTTAGAAAGTAATATAATTTTACTATACTACCAACATCGCTGAAGACACTAAAGTTAAACAGTTATATCGTTTTCCGGTTAAATTAACCATGTTCACTTAAACTAAACCGGTTCTTAGTTGTCCTTCTGCCAGAGGCTTGCCACGCTCCGTCTTTTCAAGAAAAATCCAGTTTGAAATTTCCGGGGTTTACATTACGACTGTGATTGGCCCGAGAGAGGCTTACCTACATGCAAATTAAGCGCCGCCACAATACAGGCTTCAGTCGAGAGCGCGTGGTAGCAGCCAGGAATACATTCAAGCACGGTGGGCTCCGAGAAAAAACAACTACAAACTTTCAACAAACCTTATTAAAGACGCGTTCCAAAACATTTTTCCACTGGAGTTTTTCAAAAAACATTTTACCACTTGTAATTTAGGCAAATTAAATAATTATAAATCAGATATAAACAGACAAGCATAACCATATAAAACTTTCTTCTGCTTTGATGTTATGAATCCAGAATGAACACAACAGAAGACAACGGTAGCAAGTGCTCGCTGGCTCCAATCTCCAGCTTTACGATTCAGTCCATTCTAGGCACCAAATCTGATGGTACGCGATCAGGTGCGAAGGAGAACTTCAAAGGCGCGCTGCAGAGGAAACGCGCGCTGTCCATGTCGTCTGAGGAGGAATGCAGCGGCGGCGAAGATTCCGCGGAGTGTTTCTGCTCGGGATCCGGGAACAGTGACCCGTGCAACCAGCACAAACCACTTAACTTTTCCTGTCTAAGTAAGTATAAGATAATACTGAGCTGTTTTTTAATATATGACTTGTTGTTCAGTTAGTTTTTCGAGAAGCCAATTTGAAGAATTGCTGTTACAATTTAACTGCTGTAGTGTATCTTATTTGAGCAGTCGGAGAACAGATGAAATGCCAGCTAAATTATTTTGCTCTTATTGCAAATTCAGTTGAGTCCGTAAATTGATTAAACAAGCTTTTAGGATAAATGTGTTACATTTTCTCAATTGACCGCACACCGTAACCTTACTGTAATTAGTATCCCACGCCTGTTAATCCTATTACATATTGTTTTTTTTTTAAATTTTTTTCATGGGTACTTTTAACCTTTCAACAGTCTATCACACTCACAGCTGATATTTAATTACCTCTTCTACAAAGGATGCAATAAAGTGTTAGAATTTAATATTGAATTTGCTGAGGGGCGCAAATAAATAAATTATACGTTATTCAGTGTTCGATGTTCGTTGTCTTACTACGAATTTCGAAGAACGCAATCACACGACATTTTACTATACTATATAAAATGAATATTTTCCTACACATATTTTGCCCTCAGAATAGATAACAACACACAGAACATATACATAATGCGAAGAATGTAACTTTGATGCATATTACTACTACTACTGATATACTACTACGACTTATTACAATTATCCTCATCCGCAGAATCATCATCATCATCATCCATCGTTGATTGTTATCGTGTGTGTTCATATTTTACTATCCGTTTCTTAAGCCTTAAACGAAGTGGGTTATCACTAACAATTTTGTCGAATACGTATTTTTTATTGTAGATGCAAGGAAAGGAATTACTCTCGTGGAAGATGTGAAAGAGCGACGGCAGCCTCCACAGGATTACAAAGAGGAAGAGGAGCAAGACAGACCGTGTAACCAAATGTCACCGATTTCCGAGGAGAGGCAAAGAGATGGAGCGGAAAAACAGAACAATTCGGCAAAGAAGAAAACTCGCACAGTATTCTCGCGGAGCCAGGTGTACCAGCTCGAGTCCACATTTGACATGAAACGATATTTAAGCAGCTCTGAACGCGCCTGTTTGGCTTCAAGTCTTCAACTGACTGAGACTCAGGTGAAAACGTGGTTTCAAAACAGAAGGAACAAATGGAAACGACAACTTTCAGCCGAACTGGAAGCGGCGAACATGGCACACGCCTCAGCACAGACTTTAGTTGGGATGCCCCTTGTGTTTAGAGACAATTCACTGTTGCGAGTTCCAGTTCCAAGATCTATTGCCTTTCCAACGCCTTTGTACTATCCCGGTAGCAATTTACCGGCGTTACCGCTATACAATCTTTATAACAAGATTGAATATTGACTTGATGACGATGTCAACGTAAATTACAAAGTTAAAAAACTACATACATAGGTTTATGTTTATGTCTATTTATATTACATTACTACACGATAAGGGGAGTATTATATATCTCTGAATATATCTATATTAAATACACAATGTGTATATATTATTTTGTACTTTTTACTTTTGTGTTTGTCCCTACTTTTCTAAAGACGTTTACACGTTATACAGGGAAGTACCAAAAATAAGCGAAATAATTTTAGCAGTAATAATTTTATATTTACTAAACCAGAAAAACAAAAATCAGGCACTTTTTTAAAAATGAGCGTCTGAAACCGTTCTTGATAAATGATACATAGACAAAGTAAAAATACAGTAAAATTTTAAATTAAATATACATTTCCCACAACTAGATTACCCACAGTTCCTATCTTTGACAGAATAAAATGCTCTTTCTTTCCAACAATGCCCTTTTTTACCAGCGACACTTAAACAGAACGATTAGCCTGCACAACGTCAAAATATGTTGAATCAGTTTAGCACAGGCTAAACACACTTTAGACAGAAATCAGAAATTTTCCAGTACAGTCCAGTACAGAAGAAATACTAGCCTATAGAATTAAAGGTATAAGCTTAATTATTTAGTGTGAAAAATAAAGCCGCGTTGAGATAATAAGCATTATGATACCAGTTTGGAAAAAACAAAAAAAAAATGTCGGAAGCTAGCAAGGTTCTTCGTTATTTTCTGAGTTTCCATATACCTGAAGTTGTCCTTTTCTAAACATCATTTTCAAAGTTAATGATATTCTAAAAATACACGCACATATCTATCTGTCCATCCGGCGTCCATGATTAAATGTAGGCCTATATCTATGTGACAGAAAATCAAGCAACAACAACAGGCCTATATTGATGTAGGCCGCTATAGCGTTCTTATTTTTGAAAAGATAAGTTTAAATTACAAGCACCGTGATACCGATTTAGAGAAAAATAAGCTCTCAGTTGGAGCAGATACTGAAGGTGTTTCTCACACGTTTATAATAATGTCGCAGTGCAACATAATATTACAGCAAAAATCGAATAAGTTCAATTATAATTCACGATTTCATTACCAAGGTATGGGTTTCGGTTATATTTCAATATATTCAGCTTAAGTGTTACTTTGATATAAGCATTATAAATAACTCGGCTACCTTAAAATAAGGAAACAAGAGGACAAACAAAATTTCACGGTGAAGAATAAAATAGCTTAACCCAAATTTTGAAATGAACTTAAGAAGGTAATCAGATTCCTTCTACACTGGCAAGCTAAAAACCGTTGACTAGGCCTAGATGTGTGGGGTCAGGTTCGCTGCGGTAAACCTGCGCTGGGCAATTTATAGATGCCACCTAGCCTGACTACAGCTCTGTGAGCTGCGGGAGGAAACCCGTACGATAAGAGAAGAACGTACGAATTCCACAGAGAGACTGGATTCGAACCACTACTGCTAGAGCCGTGAAGCAACAACATTAGCCACTAAACCACCCACGCACACAGACAGACATACTATAGTATATATTAGACACACGTTGAATTGTGCGCTGCGTCTCGTGTCACGTGACGAACACACTAACATCGGAAAGACTTCAGCGCGCGAGAGGAAGTTCGGTAGGTCGTTGGTATGGGGCCGGTTCGGTGTGGAATGGAGGTGTAATGTTACTTTTGTTCGGCGGACGTTGTTCCTTTTAAGCAACGTGTTAAGGTCACGTTATTAAGAAACTTTGAAAACAGCATAATAATATTAGCTGCATGGTTTCACGGTGAGTTTTTAGGATTAGCAAGTTCACTCGAGCGATTGTATTTCTTCAAGATCGTATTCTCTTGGCTACTAAAGGGTCACTCATGAATTGTAATTGATTGCTCTTGCCTAGTTAATTATGTTAACTTGTCCGATTTTGGTAACCACGCTTCAAATTCTCCTTTTTGGGCCGATGACATGTAGCTAATTTGTGCTTTCATGACATAGTCGACAATGTAAAACTTCTCTCGTCACCCTTGCGTCTTAGATATACGACATCTTCACCTGTTAGTTAGCTGTTCATATTGACAAATAATTCCGCAGCCATATTTATATAAACTGAGCAAAAATATGAATGCATCATTTGTGGTTTTGCACCAATTTTGCAGCAGTTTAGAAAAAAAAAAATCCAGCATTTTTTGTAGGCTCACAAAGAACATAGGTCTTTCGTTTTTTTTTTTTTCCAAATAGAAACGCTGTTATTTTATTATTATTATTTATTGACTATGTATCTGCTGAAGTATGACATATGAACATATTGATTGAGCATCATGTTCCAGAGGTTGGAGTAAGTCATACCTATGCAAATCATAAGCAAGTCAAGTCATGTCAGTGTACTCACTTGAGCAAGTTAGGTCAAGTCATATTCAGGAATCCTCGAGAAAGAAATATCAAAGATATTGCCTTTAACAATAATTCAACCTGCTTTTTACAACTGCTTTTGATGATGTGGACTTGGATGTTAAAAATGATTCTTTTACATTTAACCATGAACAGAATCCAAAGGTAAAAAAAAACCACACAAAAGAGCTACAGTAAATACTTTATCACGAGTCTACAGTTTGCAAATATGGTTTCAATATTAGAATAAAGCTACAGTTTGGAAAAGGTTACACTTATTACTTACAGAAATGTTACTTAATATAGAAAATAACTAATTTGTTCAAATATTCTTTATCTCTGCCAATGTGAAATCTTTAACAGTAGATAAATCAGTTAAAGAAAATTGAGTATTTTGAAATTCTGTCTTAAGCTGAAGTGTGAAAACAACTTACATTCCAATTATGTAAAAATGAATTTAATGATTCTTAGCTTATAAACTGCAGTCAGGAACATCTTTAGAGCTGAAAAAAGCAGTAAAGTTGTTAACATTTTCTAAATAAGAAATATTTTCAATGTTTGTGCACATGCAAAAATCAGAGAATGCAAACTGTTAGGGGAATATAAAATAGTATTTTCTTTGCATATTAAAGATGAACATCACTGGATGAATACTGTGATCTACAGTTCATCTGTAACCTTGTGACAGTTGAGGTAGAAATCTTCGTAGTAATTCAAGTTTGCATATTTTGCTGGTTAATTTAATGCACTGAAATAGCATGTAGCAGAATCACAAGCTACTATGGTCAGGATAGGGAAATAAAATGAATACTTTTAATGAAAAGATGTTCATATGAGAAATTACAATATTGTGTTCTCAAGTTACTGTACGTCTGATAGCGATTGGCTACAGAAGAAGGGACAGCTTGACATTTATTTCCTGGCCTGTACTTGGTAAATTAAAGTGACAGATACCGTTATAACTGGTGCACAATGGACTGTTTTAAATATATGCCAATATAATATATTAGATTGCAACAAGAATAGCAGCATTTTAAAAAGTAGAATTTTCAGAAATCATCGATCTCAAATCTATTCCACATCCTGAGTCGTGGATTACCAAGTGTAAGTTGAGTTATTTTGTTATGCGCAATCAAGCAAGTCTGAAAATTTTGCTACTCAAGTTGGGCTTGAATCAAGTCATCTCACTTGAGTTGCCTACCTTTGGCACGGTCACTCCACAGGTGTTCCCAATTAATGGGACAATAAAAGGGCACTCTATGCAGTTTTTGCCGTGCAACACAATGCCTCAGATGCTCCGAGTTACGCAGGACACTGCTATTGGTGTGCATGGTGCTCCGATGTCCGATGGAACTGTTGCCATGTCCATTTCTCTACCATAAGCTGCCTCTAATGCTGTTTTAGAGATTTTTGTGTTATGTTCAACTGGTCTCACAATCACAGACCACATGTTACTACACCAGCCCAGGACTCTCATTTTAGACCACTTATTGGTTCATCTGACCAGGCACACAGTTGATGAAACAACTGGTTTGAACAATCAACGAATTTCTTCACAAACACTGAGAAATAATCATAAGCAAGGTCATCTGCGTGCTCATTTTCCTATATTAGATCAATGCCTATCAAGTTTAGGAGTGGTCTAGTCAAACCCCATTGAGATGCTGGGGCTGGAAGCTAAATGAGTAGTTTATGTTCAAAAATTCACTAATATGGCAGAATTAAAGCAACCCCGCAAGGAAGAGTCAGCCAAAATTCCTCCACGGCGATGTGAAAGACATCTCTAGCTATTAGAAGCATTTGGGTACGGATGTTGTTGCTGAAGGTGGCATAACCAGTTTAGGGGGCAATTACTTCTGGCTTATATAAGTGCTGATAATGTCTTCCCATCAACAAACAAAATGATCATTTCTAAACTGTTTTGTGTTTCCTTGTGTTCTCATTTTCTTATATTTTGCATAAAGATCTGGACCTATTGAGTGTGATAAATATGCAAAAATAGAGGAAATCTTGAGGGCCAGAGACTTTCTGACTGAGCATTTGAAGTTCCTTCAAAAGAATGAGATTGCTTATATGAAATGCACAAGTGACTAGGTGATGTGGAGTTTGAACAAGCAGTTTTGAGAATTTCAGTTCTGACCTGAGACATGTACCAAAGTGACTGAGAAAAACTCTAATGTCATTATGTCATCACTAATGTGTCAGGAAGAAAGGCTGAAATAGGCTTGTAATGTAGAGACATTTGCCGAAAATCTGCCCTCTCTGTAAAATAACCTTGTTGTTAATATACGAGAAGGTACATTGCTGCAAACCAGTTCCTAGCTGTGCGGGGAAATTATAACAAGGTGCATGTGTTTTTTAGAGTTCGATGAAAAAGGAACATTTTATAAGCCGTTGTATTGAACAAAAATTCTATGCCTTCTTTTTTAATTACCATTTGCCTGTCAAAAGACTGTAAAATAGATTTTTAGTAAATAAAATGGTATCAGAATCTCTGTCATCAATCAGTTATTCTTGCTTCCTCACCTGCCAAAGGATAAAACTCAGCTTTTGTCTCTGTGTAAATGGCTACATTACACATGACTTCATAGCTTAAAAGGCTTTCAGTGACACAGATTATTTTTGACCCAATTTCAGCAACAGTGCTGTGCTCCCAGAAAATGGATTGCATTAGATAACGGCAGTGATTTATGAGCAACTTTGGCACCGTCAAGGTACAGGGATGAATCTGTGACAGATAGGCGAGCGTACAACAGCTTCCGTGAATGAAGCTGTTTATGAGTTTCACAATGGTCATTATGCCATCAGTTTCGGTCATTATGCCATCAGTCTCCGTAATACTCTCTAGGAATGGATGTTTGCACGTTGTCGGCTTATGAGAATCTGCATGACCTGTCAGTTCGGGTGTCCGATTTAGCGCACAAGACGATTTCACATAGAATGGAATCCCTAGCCAACAACTAGTGTTTATAAAGAACAGTGTGTGTTATGTATAGCCTACATGGCAGGCATGAATTACAAAGTTTAATAGCAAGGCCATCAAAATGATTTGAAGCAGCTGAACAGAAAAAGACAGTAGCTGGCATTGCATTAAAGATTTGTTGAGATGCCATGTTGTGTTTTACTATTAATCAAATCCATGGGTAAGTGAAAAGGAAGTCTAATTTATGGCTAAAATAATAGGCGTCATAAACTGATGTCATTGATGCACAGGTTTTTGTCCCTACTTTGAGAGGAACATCTCAAGTATGAGAGTTTAGGGGGAACGGGTATTTGAAACTGATGGAGATAAATGATTGTACAAATTTTTTAGCTTTAAATTGCACACTTTCAGTGACAGGAGACAGGCTGATCTTTGGAAGAGAAGTGGTACAGCGGTCTTTGTCTGTGACCAAGGAACAAGGGTTGTGCTCAACAGAGAAGAAAATACCATTCTAACGTCCAAACTCACTGCATTAGAGCTTTTCCTGGTAAGCGAGTAATAAACAGATCAGACAGTGCACTGGCAACATTTTCTGCAGCCTATTCTGTCTGTCATTTGAACGTTTGACGTATAACCCACTTTACAGTTTATCACTTTTTTTCTGGGGTGCTAAACTATTCCATAGTAAAATTGGTTTCATGGTTATGTCCTAATTTTAATCAAAAGTCTGATTGCTATTGAATGGCCGGACCACAGCATGGATGTGCGAAAGAAATAAAATATGAATTAAAACTGATGAAAAGCAAATCAAGTGGAGGTCTAGGCAATCGCATGTTGAAGGATAAAATGCTTTATGAACTATTGCTAAGGTTTGTAAAGATTGTTCTTTGTATGGTGGAATAGACATTATTGCAACAAGGTAAATAAAAATGGTGCTGAGAAATTCGAGAGACCACTAGGATTGAGACATATGTTCAGAAAAATGAAGGCTGGAATTACTGAGTGACTATATTGATTACATGTCCAACAGGGGGCTCTGGGACCCTGTTAACAAGAAATAACTGTATCATTTCAACCTTACTAGCATTATGGCTCCATGCCGGCCATTGCTTCCTGCATACAGGACAACATCAGCCACCCAGAAGATGCTATCATCTTCCACCGGGTCACAGATGTTGAGAGAAAGCCCAACTAATAGGGGACCTATGCAGTTTTCTGTTATATATTTGTCAGCTGGCAGAAGCCTGACAGATTGGAAACATCTGTTTTAAGTATATTTTCCATTCATCTATCCATCTTCCATAACCACTTCTAGCACAGAGTTAAAGTTAGACTGAAACGTATCCCAGCAAACACAGAGCACCAGGAAAGGAAACCCTGAATGGGATGCCAGTTGATCACGGCGAATGTATATGTTTCCCTTTAACTTTTCCTCTTGTAAGCAGAGGCAGGAAATTGTTGTCTAGTGATTCATCAAGTCATATGACTCCTTCATGACAATGCCACATGGAAGGTGAGCAAAGTACCTCTGCACTTGCAAACAGGGGCGGTGGTCTTCATTTTTCAAATGGGGAACCGGACAGTGTGTTCCAGCTATATGGTTATCACACTTCTAAGCATCAAGAGGAAGGCCGTTGACATGGTACTGGAGATCAAACCTCAGATTCACAAGGAACAATGTGGAATCCAGCCTCGCTTTTAAACAGTGACCACCACTCCCTTGTACAACCGTGTGAGAGTTTGTGGGTATGTGCTAACCCTTTCTAAAAGTGCTTTATGCACTTGGAGAAGGCATATGACCATGTGTCCTGGCATATGCTATGGGAGGTGCAGCAGGAATATGGCCTAATGGGTTCCACAATTCGGCCTCTGTATGAAGCAGTAAGAGCTGTGTCTGCATCCTTGGAACTAAACTGGACCCATTAACAGTGTGTGTTGGCCTCCATCAAGGGTGCATCTTGTCTCTGCTCCTGTTCCTGGTGCTCATGAACAGGATATCATGATGCAGTCTTAACTGAAAGGCCCAGCATACAAATCTGACACTCCTCCTATTTGTAGATGATGTTGTGTTTTTGGCCACATCTGTCCAGTACCTCTAGCATTCACTGTGAAGTGGCTGGGGACAAGAATCAGCACTTCAAAATCCAAGGCCATGGTTCTCTCTCATAAGGCAGTGGATTACTCCTTTCAGGTGAAGGGAAGAGTCTACCCTTAGTAAAGGAGGTTAAGTGTCTCGGGATCTTGTTCATGAGTGATGGTAATAGGGAACGTGAGACTGCGTCTGCGGTTTGGTTCTTGTTGTTTTGCAAGCACTGGAGAGGTCCATGGTGGTAAAAGCGGGAGTCCACTTGTAAGAAATCAGTCTACATCCCTATTGTCACCTATGGTTGTCAACTTTGGGTAATGACCTAAAAACAAGATTATGAGTCCAAGCAGCTGATGTACGGTTTATTCACTGGGTTGCTGGGCTAAACTCTCAATGATAGAGTGAGGAGTTAGGAGATGGAGGCCTCAATACAGAGCCGCTGCTCCTTCGGATTTTAGTGAGCCAGCTGTGGTGGTTCAGGCATCTTATAAGGTTGCCACCAGAATGGCTTTCAAAGGAGTTGCTCCAGGCAGATCCCACTGGGCGGAGCCACCATGGAAGACCCAGGACACATTGGAAGGAATATCTGCCAGCTGGCCCGGGAATGTCCGGAGATGTGTTCCCATGGAAAGAGACATTTGATCTGACCTGCTCAGAATGCTGCCACTCGGAGAATCAACAGAAAGATGATGACGATGATGATGAAGGTTACACGTGGATCATGTAAGAATTTGTGCTTTTCCAGCATAAAATTAAATAAGGACGAATCTCACATGATGGAACACATTCCAATGTTGTGTTCTGTGCAGAAGTTTCACAGATATTAAAATATACCATTAAGTTTTTAGCACGAAGAACTGATGTGTTTATAAGATATCCTCGTAAACTGGAAGTCTAGATTGCCCAGAAAGGTCACTCGGGCTAACAAGAAAACCAAACAGGAACAGTTCCATAATGTACTGCCTGGTGGCTTTATCTTTGCATTTATTCAAAATATAAACATTAGCCCCTTAATTAATTGTTCAGTTATTTCACATGATTTTTGAGCTGTATTCAAAATGTTGATTTTGAACAGATCTTTGTTCCCGACACCTGTTTAGTAAAAGTAGGCTGTATTCAAAAAACATTTACAAGCATTATCCCCAGTGTATATCTGTGTGAAAAATATTTATGAATAATAATGAAGAAAACAGATTCAGTTGAGTTTGCAGATTAAGTCATTCTGAGCTCAGATTAATAAAGGTTGGGTAGCTTATGTGCGATACATTTTTGTTTAATACATCCACTTGTCGGTTTGGCAGTAACAGAGTATTGATTCATAGTGACGTGTTCCTACAAAGTTAATGATTCCCATGAACCAGTGAGGTTTTTTTCTGATTGAAGTGGATCTGTATGCCTCATTAATAGTTGCAAACAAAAAGGCAGTCCCTTTAAGCATATATAATATTAAATACTGCTGAAATAAAGTTGAAGCCCTTCAGTAATGTCAAGTTAGTTTATCTTCTTCTTAATCGTATCACACGGTCTGGGATCTTACTGAGTTGTATTATATTTCAAAGTGCACTTTATGTGTTGCCTTGCCTTTCTGTCAATAGTATATCTCAATCACGTTTGTTTTAATATTTATATTTCATACACAAAATGACATGCCTAATCACACTGGTAGTGTTTCTAAGCATGCTTTACAGTTTAATCAAGTTGCAAAAGTACAGGCTTTGATAGCCCATATTGCTCTGATTTAACAACTCCATAAACCATCTGTTAAAACAAGCAGTAGACGGGGAAGAAAGTGTGTAGGTTATATAGTGATAAGATGCAGAGCTATGAATCAACTTCAGACAATAGTTTTAAAGCAATCGCAATGCATTAAGACAGGCAACTCCATGGACCTGTTTCTGCCTTTAAACGAATTTGAGGAAAATGTAACAAGGTTTCCATGCTTCCATGTCATTTGTAACCGATGTACCCCTTCATTTATTGAGTCATGGTTAAAAAGCTACATTGCATCAGCAGAGACTCTTAACCATTCTGGTTTTTATCAACAGTAAATGGAGGAGGGAAGGGGAATCCTCCATGTTTCTCTTTCAAAGTAAAAGTCTTCTATTCTATTTTCCTTCCCCACACTGTTTACATGCAACTGAACATGTATGGATATATATATATATATATATATTATATATATGTGGGATGATGTTTTGTAATTTTTATTCTTTCTGAAGCATTTTGATGTACTCATCATTAAAAGTAAATTTACCGTTATTAGAATTTTAAAGAAAAATTTCCACACATTTTTTCCTTGGCATTAACTTTTTAAATTTATTTCAGTTAATATATTAAAGTATTGTGTATTCTATTGTGAGTGTTGGTTTTGCTTCAAGTATCCTTATTTTCAACATTTGAATTGAACCATTATTAAGTAAAGAACTGTGGGTTGGCTCACATTCGTTTCTTAATTAATACACATCTGATCCAAGCAAAAATTTTGCTTCCTCTGTTATGGCTCTTGTTTGACATCTGCTAAAACTGTCTCCTAAACTGAGATGCGAATGAGACGTACCGGTATGCTATCCAAATGAATGTGTCGCGGTTTCATATGTTTTCTGTACTACAACTACGGTACAGCACATATGGCAAACTTGAATTCCTTCATGACTGAAAATGTAGATGCTTACGTAGAATTTCAAAATCAATTCCAGAGGACCCAACATCAGATAAAGGCTATCAAAACAAACCATTACCTTTTTGGTCAATATGTACTAGAATCATATTTCCTCTTTCAAATAATACTATTCAAGATAATACCTTGAAATTCACTTGAATTGCAGCTCACATCTATGGAAAGAAATGGAGACACCTTCTTTGCAAATTGCCGCAAAGTCTTGAGAAAATTGTGCAAATGGAAAAAATTAGAAATGTCTATACATAACAATATATCCATTCGTCTTTTGTAATGCATATTTGTATGTATATATACTGTATATTCACTATATATCAGGTGTGAGTTGCTAAGCAATTCCATTTTCAGAAGTATAAATATTGTATTTGGTATCATTTATGGCTGTATGTTCATTTTGCAATGTTTACAGAAACACTGTCACGGAAATCCGAATACCGAGATACAATGTTTCGTCTACAAATGAATACATTTTAGCACTTTTCCTTGATATATTATATGCTTACGTTCACCACTGTGCTAATGCCCAGATTTAATGACTGCTATCTTTGCTTGGTGGAGCAATTAATACGCATTTTTCCATTTGAGTCTCATGGCTCTCTGTTCTCTTCCCACTGTAAAAAGGGGTGCGTCTGGGGCTCTATGCACAAACGTCTAAGCACTTTGCAACAGTTGTTTTCAGTTGTTTGAAGTCCACCCTTTCTCTCCACTTCTGGGCTCTTCACAATAAGACCCAAGGAAGATAAAGCTTGCAATTATTCTATTAAAGAGCTACAATTTTTGTAATGGGACTTGCAGCAGTCGGTAGAAGTGCGGGCAGCTTCTTCAATATCCTGGACATTATTTTCTCGTTTAGTTAAATGATGTTTCTAATTCCCTGATAATTACTTGTAATGAGGCAGCCTCTCTCATTTTGATGCGGCTTCATCTTAATATAAAATGGCATCCTTTTTTTTAGGGATAATTACCACTTATAAGCCAGGGAGAAAAGGGGATTTTGTTGTGTGTCGAATGGCAAATTGCCTTGTTTCCTGCCATCTTGTCTTCCCGAAAATTAGAAAATTAAGTTTTCGGCAAAGCATTAGAACTGTGACGTTTACATTAAAATGATCCGGAAAGCTGCTGTTGAGAAAATATCACTGTTTTTAGCAGTACAGCCATTAATTGCATTCACATGGGAAAATGGGTTGAAATGTTTTCTTTCAAAGTAATGATGCAATAACTTGTCTCATGTAAATTGCAATGCTTGGATGAAAACGAAAAAAGAAAAGGTTTAGAAGAAGGTTTTTCATGTTGGACTGTTTCAATTATTTTCTGTAATATCTTACAAGTATAGATATTTTGATCTACTTTAGGTATCATACAGTTAATTTAAATATTGCAATTTGGGTGTTCTTGATTTATGTCTCAAAATGTCTTGACAGATTTTGCTGGAGTCATCATATTTCATCTCAATTTAATGGTAAATGTGAACTGCTAGACTTGATATTCTTTGATATGCCCAGCAAATAGTTAACCACAGCTGTGGTGAGGTACTCAGGGTTTCATTTTCAGTCCTAAAACGACGGCAGACAATTTGGCTCTACAAGAGCCTGTTACATGACAATTAGAATGGGGGACGTCATGCTCTTTCATGCTACCGTGCACTTTTACCCAAACCACAAAAAGAGGTTTATGTTTACCCTGAGTGCTGCTGTGACCTTTGCATGAATTTCTCGGTGCCCGTGTACCATTTCTATTATGGTAGCTAGCTGATGCTTCGCCACTGCCTCATGAGCTTTACTGAGTATGAAAAATATGAAATTTTGATCGTTTTTGTTGGCGGCGAAAAACAAACCATCACTGGTATAAAGATAAATCCTCTTTTGTTCATTGAAGTAATCTCAGATCTCTGACACTGACATTAGTGTAATGTCTTAAGTTAAACTGCAATATGGGTCATATTTTTTACATAATGGAATATAATGTGCTAATATTTCTAAGTTGATATAGTATCTGACACCAACCCATTTTAATATGAAACGGCATTCATCAGTCTTCATGGCTTCTGTGCTACAGGACACTTTAGACTTTTAAAAATCAATTTGATCAATAAATGATATGTAGAATTCAATATACAGATAACTTTTATAAGTAATTATAGGTTGCCTGCTTGTTCAGCTCAACTGAACCTTTGGCTTAATGTCTTTTGACCTATGTTTTTGTTTATGGTAAATTTTTACTGGAGTGTGGGTAGCAATGTCTTTTAAAAATGTACTTGCTTTAACAGGATTGAGCGGCTTTCAGGCATGGGTTCATGGATGATTATCTTTCATTTGAGACTAGAGCTGATAACATACTGGGCACCCTGCAGGTATTTGTCTTGTGGTCTCACACCTGATAACTAATCAGGGAGTGCTGATTGCTCAGCTTGGAAGTAATGCAATTTCTCCAAGGTGAAAATAAAGCAGCTGGGTTACTTAATTTTGCCCGAAATATCACTCAGTGAAACCCATGGTGGCTTTTGTAATTATTTCATGTAAACACTGTTTATCCTGAGGCTTCTGATATACTCCTTCAAACTTGAGCATTATTGGTATAGGAAAAAAAAATGCACAAGTAGCAATATCATTGTATGAGAGAAGAATATGTTTGTAATTTTAATGCTGTTTTTGTAATCATTTATTGTATTATCTTGTTGCAGATAACCAGATATTTTATGGTATATTTGACCTCTTGCAGATCCATCCAATCCAATCCATCCAATCCATCCAAAGAAAAAGCTTCATCCAATGAAGCTTTTAGTTTGTGCTCACAACACATGCAATTCTTCTCCCCATCTGTTATTTTCTGATTGCTGTGATTTTAAGAAGAAAGGAGCATATTTGTTTAGACCTTTTCGAGTGAATGAGTGGTTTTCAGGTGAAACAATGTTTTTTCCTCTTCCTAGCTTTTGCTTGCTATCATTTGTAATGTGAAAGATATGAGTTGTTATTCATTAAGTGTTCTCATCATCTCTTTCAGGATATTGATCCAACCTAATCTATCATGAATTTGTATGCATAATGGCCAGGGCCATGTAAATTTAGAAATGAAAAGGACAGATTCACTCAGAAGAAAATGGTTACAATAGAATTTTACTCCAAGGTGGTGATTTATTTAAATATATAAAAAAATGACTTGGATCTGAAAATTAAGTAATTGTGTTGAATAAAGGCACTATGATTGTGAATATCCTCTTTAAATGTCAAAAAGCAAATTTCTAAAGATTTTTCATTTCCATAAAATCTTCTTCCATATCCACATGACTGCATACACGTTTGACAGGCAGCAGATCACAGGTCAGCACGTACGATATCGGGAGCTGAATTTTCTCTTTGAAAAACACATTTGCGACCATTAGTTGCGTGTTAAGTTTCCCGAGCGGGGCGCATTCTCTTTGGCAGTGTCAGCCTCTCCTCTCCAGCAGTGGACCTGGGGGTTGGAGACTGGTTGTCCTGCAGACTATGCCTCATGGCAGGCCAGGGTAACGTGAGCCCCTCCCTAACCATCTTGTCGCTGCCCCAGGGATGCTTTTAAAGAGATCTGACTATTGAAAGAACATCTCTCCAAAAGAATTGTAGTTACATTCAAAACTAATTAGAAAGGCTTAGGACTGTACCCCAAACAAACGTTTCTTGAGTGGGGTGTCGTAACTGAGTTTGACGTTGCCACAAAGTGCACACATTTTTTAGAACACCGAGAGTCTTGATCTCATTTTTATTATGTGCAGTAGATATTAGTTAATGTGCAGTAGACAGGCTGCAGGTGTAATATCCACAAATGATGTGATATACAGTGACTGAATAAATATTTTTTATAATTATTTGTTCTCCTCCGACCTCCAAAACATATAAAAAACTGCTGTGTCATATATATGTTAGTCAACCACGATTAAGAATGCCTGGGATAGGCTCCAGGCCCCCTGTGAATAGGATTAAGTGGGTTGGATGGATGGATGGATGGATGGATGTTTAAGAATTTCAATGCATTTTCTTAGATTTAATGTTCCATCTATAGTTATTACAAATAATAATTAAAAATAAGGATATTGAAAATCTTGCCAAGACTTCTATATGTAATAAAGCAATATATTAAGATAACGTAAGATGTACAGCCCATTTTGTGCATGTAATATAACACAAACTGGCAGTTGTTTCTTAATTTGAATATGTATGAATTTAATATGTCAGAATTACTGTCTAAATTTAAAAGCATCTGTTTTAACTCAAGATTTTTTCAATTACTTTAATTCTTGTTTGTGTTAAGGTTTGTGCACTCAGAGATGATAATCGCAGCCTTTTGAGTTCAGCTTCATTAAACACTCTGACTTTGGTAAATGCCGCATTTGTTAGATAACACTTTTCTGATGAGCATGGTGCCATGTTCACTTCCAGCATTAGGAAAATGGTCCTAGATGTGGCACCTGTTCTATTCATTGTCTGGGGCAAGGGGCCAAGCTGCGGCAAAGAGTGAGCAGAGGTCTCTGTTTGGGGGTCTGCGCAGTGTGTCTTCCAGACGGAGTCCAGACATTTACAGAGGCTGGCTCAACAGAACAACTCAACCACCCCTCTACACAGACACACACACACACACACACACACACACACACACACACACACACACATTATCACCCATTGTTAAAGTCCTATAAATTTTGTAATCGTTTTAATCATCGCATGTTAAAACACAAAAAATATACTGTCCAAAGTGTATATTGAATGACAAAAAAAAAAAAAAAAGAATTTCTAGAGTACTTAGTTCTCCCTTCTCATTGCGTTATTCACCCTTATATAATTTTAGGTCAATGAAAGTCAATATTTACAGCTGTACTACAGAAAAATCCGCTCATTACTCCACTGTAATAAAGTATGACTCTCCTTATTGAAATTATTCATTATATTACCTTGCCTGTGATTTTTGGTTTGACATACATTTGCAAATCATTGCTAAAAGTCTAAATAGGTGAAATATTAAATGGAGGGAAATTGAAAATGCAAAGAACGATAAAGTGTTGTAAGGAAAAATGTACAATGTTACATGAGTCTCACGCCTGTACTAAAAAAAATGACCAATTAGGAAATCAGGTATCATGTTGGAAGCAGTCATGTAGGAGGCTTAACCAAACAGGTCAGAGGCCAATGATCAAAGGGACCCTGTGGGAAGCCCATGAAAGAGTGATACTCGCTTTGGTAAAGGTATCTTATCATTACAATAAATCTTCACTGAAAGAAAACAGGAGCTGCTAGTACAGTCGTCATGTGATAGTTCGGTCGCTAAAGGCGATATAGGTTGGGAACAAGTCTACAACCAATAGCCACTAGATAGAGATAACTCCGTTAATGGCTGGAAGTTACCTTAGTCGCAGGTGCCGTCTTTAACTATGCAACGTATCACGTTTGCGTCTTCCTTTATAGTCCCGCTCTATTCATGTGTATTGTAACAGCTATCACAATTTCCTCTTGTATCTGACATGACATATTGTCACTGAGTAGATGTGAACTGCAGGAGAAGATCTTCATTCTAAAATGTTTGTTTCCTTAGGTATACAATAAATAAAGGAGAGCAAATTCACAGGAGTAGCTTGTTATTCATTTAGTAATACAGTAACTAGTTTATCAGTTAATTTAATTATTAACAACATCACAAGTATATTTTTATCTTGTACATGAATGTTCAAAGTTACTGATATTCTTGCTCTTGTCATTTCAATTTTTAAATTTTGATTTTAAAAAGGTATTGTTAACTAAGCACTTGGGCTGGCTTATATTCTCATTTTGAGGTCCGGTTCAGTTTCCAGTATCAGTTAAGATCTTTAGTGACACAATGTCCTTGCTTAATCTCAGGTTGTGCCCAATCAACAATTTCCAGTATGGTTCATCCAATGAGAAAAGGAAATTAGACAGCAGAATTATTTTTGATTTACTCTTTACAGCTCACAAAAAGAAAAAAAAAAAAAAAAAATCCTTCAAGTTAGAAATGAAAAACTCAAAAGCCTAACACAAATTCACTGTACATGACAGCTCAACAACAGTCTTTTCTATTCTGTAATTGCTTCCTCTCCACAGAACTACTTTAATAGTCTTCAAAATGGTCCACATCTAAATGTGGTTAGCCTAACAAGCCAACTCTCAGGTACTATTGCCTGGAGGCAGCAGATGAGAGGAGCTGCATGTACAATGACCTAGTTCTGAGTTACCGTTGAAGTTTTTGAATGCTTGCTGATGAAAGACTTGCAGGTAACAAGTTTTATCTTCTATTGTGCATTCAAAACACAACATTTCTCACATGCATGAAGCTGATGTCCACTATTGTAAAAAAAAAACGTTAAAACTAATAAATAAAATCCATAATACAATGACTCATTCGATGACGAGGAAAATATTTTCGATATACAAAGAAATCCTCGCAATGCTTAACAAATGAGCCTTGAAGTGGGTGAAATACTTGACTTTGAAATGTTTTAGGCATAAGCAGAGCAAACACGTAGAAAATACGAAAGCCAATTCTTAAAACATCTGTCATAAGAATACACATGCATTTCTTAAATGCTACTATATTTAAATCTATTAAAAGATGGATGTGTTTTCTAAAAACAAAAGCAATCTCGCATAACATGAACATTTATTTTTATCTACAAATTATTTAACATGTATAAGTAAATGCATAAATAAATAATATTAAACTTCAATTCAAAATATTTAAAATTTAAAATCTGCACTTTAAGTTTAAATATAACCAAACTAACTGCAGAGATTGCACAATCGGTTTGAGCAGTCATCGTTGAAATCATCACCATCGTCATATTTTATTGGTGAGGGGTGTGGTCTGTAACAGCAGTGTCTACCACTGTCTATGACACTGTCTTGGAACATTAATGCCTGAACAAATATGGTATTTGGTGAATGCTAATAAATGCCTTGATAACTGAGAGATTATCCTCACTAAACTTAGGAGGTGTGACTCAAAGCTACCCATTAGTGTGTGAGTGTGAGTACTCTGCACTAAACTGGCATATTGTCCAGACTGTAATCACTGTACACTGTGATAGGATGAGATCCAAGGTCACCATGGTTCTGTCTTGGGAAAGCAGTTTTTTTTTTTTTTTTTTTTTTTTTTAATAGAAATGGAAAATAACCAATCTAAAAGAATGATTGTGGGGAAATATCAAAAACAAACTGGATTACTAATTGCATTCAAATAATAACAAGTGAAAGTGATAAAACGCTGCATTGTGGGTATTGTGTTCATCAAGCTGTCGAAACACTGGGACGTCTTATATTCTATCGTCATGTGTCAGGACAAACAGCACTCAGGGAGGTTCATTCAAACATTCATTGTTTATTCCTGATAGAAATTCTGTTGCAGGTCTTGTCAGAGATGTCTTTGCTTGTCCTCTGTGGCTATGAAATTTCCCATGTTATTTAATGTGTTCATGGCCAGAGGGCAAGGGGGAGCAGTTTGTCCTTCCTGCAATTAGTATTCATGGTTAGCTAAGCAGAGCTAATGCAACAGATCTTTGAGGCTCACGTTACCTATCAACAGAATACCTGGAGGGAAGATTAAGCTGTGAAGATGACAATTCTACATATCCATTACCATATGTGGTGTTGACCAATGTTATTTGTAGTTCGTCCTTAAAATCAACAAAAAGACTGCATCATAGACATAGATAATATTTATAGCTGCATAAGCAGGGAATTCATAAATAATATTTCTTCAATATCTTGAAATAAATTGTGAGAATATGATCATTTACAATACATATACAAAGTTTACAGATCTGTTCACTGCAGATATAATAATGTGTTTCCTATTTTACTTCTGCTTTTTTAAGTTTAATCAAAGAATTTATTTAGTTATTTTATTGTCCTCGGGATATCCCTCTGCTTCTGTTTGTGTAGTGTTTGGCTTTTAGGTCAAGACGGAATGAAATCACGAGGGCTTTCATTTAAACAGGATGGCTTACTTTGACACCATTGTAGGACATGTAAGAAGCTACTATGATCTCAAGGATTCTGTGGATCTTAAGTGACATTTCTAGGCTTCTACCTTGAGGCTCTCTCACGATTTAGCCTGCTGCTGAATGTTGAGTATTGTCTTGTATCATATTTGCAGTTAACTCGCTTGCTAATGGAAGGAAATATACTATATAACAATATCAATAACAACAACAGCAACAATATTAATAATAAAAATAAAAGTTTATGTTTTTAATTTAAAGATTTTTTTTTTTTTTTTTTTTTTTTTTAAAAAAAACAGGCCTTTAACATATTGTTCAAACAACACCTTAATTCAGATGGCATTGCAGTTAAAAATTAGGACTTATTGCAGCCTGGGCAAAGTAATGCTAGTTTTTCTGAGTAAATATCCAGTTTTATGTATTGGAGAAATATTTTTACAAATTAACACCATCAATGGTTAATTAGCTGGTTATAGGGTTAATGATGATAACTTATAGTAGACTTGTTACTCTCCTTTCCAAATACACTTTCTTTTTACTTAGAATCCCAGCAATCAGGAAACAACAGATGGAAAGTAGGACTTCATGTGGTTTTGTTAGTCATTTGCTGTTAGAGATACATTCAATAACTGACAGGTGTAAGTAGAAAATAATGTCCCCAATTGATCGGCTGTTTTTTGCAACTGATACCGTTATGTAGCGATGTGACAAATAAGACTTCAAAACCAGCCAGCATTAGGGTAGTCTGGGATATTCCCACTCACCACGGCTTTTGCAGCCTCATTTAGCGCCAACATTGATTGGTTAGTTCAGGATACTCCCACCCAAAACATGTTTTGAAGCCTCATTTATCCAATCACTAACATGTTTTTGTTCATAACATAGAAAACTAAATCAACATCTGCAGAACGTTTGTAGAACTTTTTGTCTTTGACTCTGTGAAAGCATAAAATACATTGATTGCTGAATACATTTTTGCAATATACATGATTTGCCTGAGACTAATGTATGGAGAGTTGAACAAGGAAAATACTATTTTATTCAGATTTTTTGATAAATCACTTATATTATTGAGCTTCATAATAGTGTTAATTGTTCTGCATTCACTGTATGCAGTGAGAACTGTCTGGGGAGGTGCTTGATTCCATCTGCCTATTGTTAGGTTATGAGCACAAGGGGGAACACCTGTGAAATTGCAGGCTTCGTCACTTAGTGTCACTGATTGACAGGACCAGCATCGCAACATACATGAGATTGTAGCCAGGTGTCATGAATTAAGTAACTCAAGTGTGCTTTAAGTGTGAAAGGTTTTTTTCTAAAATATGTTTGGAGAAAAGCTGTCTTGTTCATGGTCCCTGTGAAGAATGATGCTTATTATGTGTTTTGGAACCCCGTGGGCGTAATGAAGGCATAAAGTGCTGATCAGAGGTAACGTTGTGACTAATCTTCAGATTAGATGCACGAAAGGATAGGATTTTACTTATGATTTAGAGGTTTGTCACTTTATTGTGCTTTGTTAAAATGAAAATGTAACCGATCTCCCCAAACTCTTAGTGCAGTATTTGAGAACTTTGCTGTCTTCTGATGTCACATTAATCACGGCAATTTACCTTATTGGGAGAGACCATTATAAGGAAGACGGAGCTACCGTACTACCGTGTACACGAGGAGGCGAATACATGGAGACGTTCCTCTGCGCTTGGTGACAATAACAAGAGACTAAAATTTACTGTTTGGCCAAGAGAAATAATGACTGATAATCAGTGTAATTCATGGTAATGGTAGAATTGAATTTCCCAGCAGAGCCTGAAGCACTTCTATTTAATGAATGTGGTTTGGGGCTGTTTACTAAAAAGGATTTTAGCAGAAAATCGATAATGTAAGTGCAGCGTCTCTGATAATTTTTGCAATTATTTTGGATTATAAAAGATTACTTTTAACAAACCCTCTTAAACGAATGCACAGCATTTCAATGCAAAACTATTTGTGCAATGTTTGATTTTAGGTGGTTTATATTTAAGTTGCCATCAATAAATTTTTAATCAAAATGAACACTCATTAAACACTAAACAATAATGGGATACGTTTACCTAATGTTTTACTTAACCCTAATAAGACCCTATACCTAAACCAGAAGTGAGCATTAAAAGGGATAATAAAACATTTGTCGTAATTTTTTACTTCTGCTAAATATAGATCAATGGAAATGTAACAAAGAACAGGGCACTTCCTTATTACATGGAATATAGCGGTTTACTCGATACTTCATGTTAGTCAGGAGGGGGAGGGCAAGAGAGAAAAAGAGGGACGTGATTGTTGAGGTTTAAGGTTACAGGATAATTTGCCAGTAGTTACCTGCCGTCTGCACCAGAGCCAGTCACCGTGTTTTCAGCAGGGAACAGTCCAATCTGTTATACTGTAATGATCACTAGCTCTTTCCCAGCCAATGATTACCTGTAATTATGCTTTTTCCTCAGCTATTACCCTAACTGGCTGTTGTGCAGCACAGAGAAGGTGTATGGAGAACAAGGCCACTTTCATAAACTCCCCGCCGGAGCCACTCCATCTAGCTCCATTTTTGAATTATCAGGACCCCTTTCCTTTTGAAGTCTCTGTTAGCACACCTTCTATTTATGAGATGGTGATGTACTTAAAGGTCAGAGATTGATCAAGAGGTCCAGAAGAGGCCTTTTTTGCTGAAAGCACAGCAATGCTCTCGCTTCAGAGCTGAATGGTCTTCTATTTAAAAAAAAAAGTGCATCTCCCCCAAGTCAGACACATTCGCACATTAATGTACGATTCCATTTATCTCCCAAAATGCAACAATTCAAAAGGGGATTCACATTGAGAGCATTCGAGCTTTTAAGATACATGTTTTTTTTATTTTGCTACTTCTCTTGCTTCGTTCTCTGGCTAATTTTTAAATGCTGCGTGTTTTATCTCATTTAATGTACGGTATTTATATGCCATTTTCTTTCATTTAGGACATTATTGACTAATAGATGTTTACAGTATTGTTTATTATGATGAAATGCAACAAAATACAACATATGCTTAAAAATAATACTTTAGACCAATGAATGACGCAGGAAGTATATGGAAAAGAAGTCATTAACTGGTCTCTAAACGCCAACAATGTGGCTTTTAGCAGTTTTGTGTCTGCAGTGCATAGAATCACCCCCTTTCAAATGTCTCCGTCCAAATTATGTGTATTGTGTGCCACTATTTGAAAGGAATTATTTGAATATTTTTTTAGAAGCAGTTGATATTATAGTGATATTAGCTCTTCGGGTATTCAGCACAGTGTCACACGGGCTCTTTAATTTGCTCGCTAGTCGAAATGTAAAGTGAAAGCTTGACCGTACTTTTCCTTTTTAGCTAGTCGTTTTAGCAGTTGTTCTTTAATAGGGTAGACCAGTGTGATTAACGTTGCTTTAACGTTACGTCACTGGGCTCAGAGGCAAGGTGATCTAGACGTGAGAAAGATAGAAACCTGAAGACACTGACTGTAGTATGGTGTGGAAAATGCAATATCAACATAAATTACAGCATGCCTTGTTTGAATACAGTATGTTATCCAGATACTACTTTCCAAATGAGAGTAGTATTTCCATAATGTTTTTCCAAACGTTGTTCCACCCTCCATTCGTTCGCAAAAGGAATTTAATGTCAAGCTTATATAATTCTTGAGTCTTTTAATTGTGTGTCAAGAGGCCGCCCTTCCTTCACATGTTGCATAAATGGGCTCTGAGTCTCAGGATTCATTGACTGATTCAGAGAGGATATAGAGACAGCATTTATACTACTGCCTGCTTTGCCTGGACTAGAGCTCTTATTACCAAAATATTGGCTATCATATGGAAAAATAAGTAGTAGTCTCTGTATGTCTGTGTGTGTATACAGGCATATATGCATTTGCAACTGTGTGCACATATTTAAAAATTCTAAATGACTGAATGCAATGTTAGACATGCACAAACGATCTTGTGCTGAGCACATTAAAGGATTATGCGGTATATTCTGTAAGCTAAAATCAAGCAACTGTTTATTATCATACTGTTGATTCATGCAAAAAACATGTTTTGCTTCTTGTTTTTGCTGATCGTAAAATTATCAGTGGCGTCATAGAGCAGGAACCCGTTAGAATAGCAGTACCATATTGATTCAGCGATGGGTTTGTTTAACTAATGTAATCCCTAGAATCAGTGTGTTTGTCTAGGGCCCGTTCATTTAGAACAGCAATGCATCAAGCCTTGGCCGATAAAAACAGGGGCCTAATTCATCATTACCCATACGTTCTATTATTATTATTGATAACTCTTGCCTTTAGCCTGTCCATTTATTAAAAGATCGCTGACAAATGATGGCAGCTCCGTGGTGTGCTAGATGGCATTTTATTCTGCAGCCATGCCGGGAGCGTTCCACGAACCACCGTTGCATATTTATTGATTTCCACACTCTCGATAGTCTGATGTGTGTCACATTTGACAACATTATGTGGGGAGGTCAGAAAGATGGGGCTAATGAAACTGTTTGAAAGATGGATGTTGTTTTCTACTGCATTAACCTTGCAAATAGCTGTCAGAATCATGTTTTCTTGCGTGGGTGACAGGGGAAAGCCCGCTACCCCAATCCTGTCCTTCACGATCAGCTGCCACCCCCCGGTAGCTTTGTCATTGTTGACATTAGCATTAAGCAAAAGCCAGAACCATTAAATTTTACTATATTTATACAATACTAAGTACAGGACTTGTGGCAGCAGTTCAAATGAAAATCTTATTAACACGGTGCTTGTGGCAACATCCTGATTGACTTGAAACTTGTATTGCTTGTCTAAAATTTTTGATAGATTAACCAGGCATGGTGTAATAGGCAACTGGAAAAATTGTACCAAAAAGCATCACGGCCATGCTTTTGTGACAGCTGCCCTGAAGAGATATCTTCCATCGCAGTATCAATACATTGCAGCGATATACTGCATAATCCGGAAACTTTCAATGCCATTTGGAGCGCAGATGCCAATGCTAACTGCAACCTGATTACTTTAGTGGAAAAAGTGATGGCTAAGAGGCAGGAATGTGAACCCAACATTGCCAGGCAGGCTGAATCTGTACCCTGCTGCATCAAAATTGTTGCCACTCTTATGCAGGAAAAATCAGTGGCTGGCAACCAGACCAGGTAAAATTGCATATTGTTTTTTTAAGTAGTTAGAAGTACGTTGTCTTACCAAATACAGCCTTGATTAATACCTGCCCAACCAAAGGAAAGAACAACAGAAATTTAATATTTGAGCGAAGGTTGCTATGGAGTCATTTAAAACTGCCCGAGCAGTTGGAGAAGAAAGCAGTGAAAGGAGCTCCCAACAGCGGGCACGAAATGAGCTTGCTGGAGTTTTGTAAACGTCCTTCTGTTCACTAATGTACCCCGCTCAATAGCCATAGATGGAGTGACTGGTCCTGCAAAGTACAAAGAACTTGAAGGTGTGCAGTTTCTATTCAATACTTGGCAAAGAAGCTTCATTTCCCTCAATGATTTCCTGTCTTTTTACAGGTTTTAACACGCATGCTGCTTTTAATAGAGGTTTGAGTACCGTCTATTCTCTGAGAATCCATTGCTCCATCCTCCTATTCTGTCTCCTCTTATTTTTAAAGCAGCATTAACCATGTTCATTTTTTTTGGCTCTTTTATTTATTGAGAAAAAATATTTCAAACAACTACCTTTAATCATTCCAAGATATGGCTTCATCCAAGAAAGCCATTTACTGCATTTGGCTACTCCCTTAACACTAATACAAGATGGCAAATACATAAAAAAGGAAACATCTGTACTTAATGCTTTGAAGGCTTTTAATGAAATCATGTCATTTCAGGTGCAATTTTGACTACGAAATTCTCTCTCTCTCTCTCTCTCTCTCTCTCCTCGCTATCTATCTATCTATCGATCTATCTAGCTGTCTATCGAGTTGCTGCATAAATATAAATCACAGAAACTGACCGAGAATGAAAACCTGTGAAATGGGACCACAAATTATTACTTCAGAATGCTATGGTTTATTATTGGATAAAATATATTAAAATGTGCTTCATTCAGAAATGTATTTGAAGAATACATACTTTCCTAACTCCACTTCCAGTTACAATAGATTTTCAATGACTGCATCTGTCAAGGAATGGTCTCAGTGTAATGACTAATGTGTTGCTTACATACAGTTATCTATCTGATAAATTCAGCTTGTTGAAATCTTACACCTGTATGTACTTTCGTGATCTCTCGTCCAATCACCGCCTGCAAAAATCCATGGCATAAGACAGAAACATTTTATTTTAACACGCACGTATTTAACTGATAATTACTGACACTCAGTAATTTTTCAATACTACTTATTTTGATTGTGGAATGCAATTCAGGAGTTTCCCTTTGTCCTTAAACAAAATAGTAGTTTAGTCTTGATCTTCATTTGATTGTGAGGAAGTACTGAACTTGGCATTACACTTGTTGTTAATTATGAGCTAAAGGTTTCTTCAAATAGATTAATAGTGATGCCCATGAAATGTATAACTAAAGTTAAATAAAAAACATAGGTAAAAATTTATGTTTGTAGTATATTCACATTTGTTTCAGACGTGGGGTGGTGAAAACAGAATAATGACTTATGGGAATGGAGGTGGGCTCAATGGATCAGCTGGAGGATTAAAAATAATAAAAACAAACAAATAGCCATTTGGCATCAGTACAAGGAGTGCACAAAGACAAGCATGAGAAAACAAAATGGCCACTGGGTTGTGGAAAGAACTCCAGCTGGGTGTGAGGTCAAGCATCAGAGCCTCGGTGCATTTACTGGGGCAAGAGACAGCTAAACTCGATCTTACTGACTGGGCGAGCAGCAGAGGTTAACTGAATCATCGTTTTGGTCACCTGACTTTACCCCCCAAAATGTCCAGGTGCCCCCTCCTTGACTTACACTCGTTTACATGTCGAAGCATATAACGGTCTGCAATAATAAAGCATACGTCTGCTGTGAAGTTCCTGAGCCTGATTACCTGGCTGAATTTTGCTGACTAGCTGCTGTTATAACGGGTATGCGAGTAAATAAACTCTACAGAATCTCCCTGGTATGACACAAGCTGACTAATAGGTGCACATTTTTTGCCGTCTCAAGAAAAATGAATCTCATCTAATATTGTGAACGGCAACAGGAGAAGGATTGCTGACAGCTGTTCACACAGCAGAATACGCAGATAGATTTTTGGATGGGACTGATAGACAGTTTTGGGATGATGCAATTTTGCAGAATAGGCACATCACAAGTTCACTTCTCAGTGAGCCACTACTGGTACTGTTGAAAATGAGGACTTATAATCATCAAGACGTAACGGAGGCCTGTTTCTTAATGATGGTAATTGAGAATGGCAGTGGAGAGGAGCTGGAGTGTCAAACATATATGATACATAAATAGCCACCTGTATAAGTACATGTAACTGCATGCTAAATAAATGGTCAGTTGTTATGCCGTGTTTTTATTCATGGCTGCTGCGAGTACAGAAAGTGTACGAAACACAAACTGTGTTACGAAGGCCAGGCCTAAGAATATTAATGTACGCAGTCATATCACGTGGTTTGCTAGGAAATGGCCATTATAATTGTGTGTATTTACTGCTGCCAGTGCTTACCGTGCTGATGACGAGATGTCAGAGCTAAATTGATATTATGATGATTTATGTCAGTCAGATTATATCGTGTGGAGTTGTAAAAAAAAAAAAAAGCCTTTTGCTTTTGTGTAATGAATGTTGGTCATTTTTGCAGATAACCGTTACCATCAAAAGGGCTCCAGGTTTGTTTTAGAATTTTTTTCTTTTTTGGGAGGACTCTGACTAAATACAAAATTCTGGCAGGGAACCACCGATATCTTGGATGAAGCTTTGGTCCAAAGTTAATTTCATTCTATTCCAATTTATCCAAAGTTATCTCCTCTTACTCTGGAATTTGATGCTTTATTTTTATAACTGTTTTACTTACTGTTCAGGAATGAAACATGAAATTACTGTATTGTTCTAGAACCACTTTAATGAAGGGACCTTGAAGCCCCTACAGTAGCCAGTCCTGGTGTGTATTATTGCTTAAAATTATGACTACCAGGTCCCCTGCTGGTCATGTTACAGTAGATAGAGGAGAGAAACGTCAAAATTGGAATGCAAACAATTTTCAGGCTTGGTGATTTTACTCTTCATAGATTTCCAATGCAGATCAGAATTACAGAAATAAAATGCTCATGCTGTGATAGGGCTGTTTTGGAAATAAGTGGAAACCTGACAAATGTCATTTCTAACCGTCTGCCCCTTCACATGTGCTGTTCTTTAAATTTGTATTCAGCATGGTTAAAGGGGTGTGCCCTGTCCCCGTTGATCTCTTTTACTGACCCCAGAAAATACGGCCTTTACATGTAAGGGCTGAGATTACACATAAGCAAATGACTATGACCGCAGGCAGAAATGAAAATTGACAACATGAGAAATATTTTTATGTCTTTAAAAAGTAGATAAAGTAGGAGATGAAACAGACAAGTGGGGTTTGTTTCATGCAGATGTCTCTTAAACATATAATTTTTTCGAGTTGCTATACATTCACTACAGCGTTTTTTCCAAACTTTGAAGCCACAAAGATCCACCAATACACATCCACACATGCATACAGGCAAAAACACTACTCGGGTAGAAATCCTCTCACCACCAACCGAATTGGACAATCGTATGTTGAGGGTCTTTTCCTCTGGACTACAAAACTAAGATGTATAATTATGTGGCATTACACAGTGGAACTAGGTGGCTGAATTCACAGTGTGCACTCTGAGAGCTAAGCCAGCGAAATTCTCAGAGTTAACTTGTCTGACAAGTGATCATCATGGAGATGGATGTGTGATTATAGGTGTAAAAAATGACAGGAAAGGGGGTAAAATGGATTACATCTGGGCAGATAAGATTACCGAAGAACCGCTGCAAAAGCTCCATGGAGTTAACATGTAATTCAAATACAAGTACTGTGTTAATAAGATCATTTACATCATAATCACAACACAACCAGCCATAGCATAAAGCTAACTGAATCTGGGTCATGGGTAATACTTTTAAACAACTACTTGTTTTTACTAAAAATCTATTGAGACATTCAAGTACAAAGATATTATCTTTCTGGTCTTTGAAAATAAAAAGTCCAAATGGACTTTCATTGTCATGAAAAAAACATTCTGAAACATTAACAGTGGCAACAGAACCCACTAATGGGTCAGTCTTGTCATTGTAGTCTTTGAAGCTTCACAATAATGGGATCGATATAGAACACAAGTCCAAAGTATTAATATACTTCTGATTGTCATTCGGAAAATGTAGCACTGCAGAAAGGGCATTGCTGTAGTTGTGCTGTAAGAAGCATTTTCTGCTCTTTAATTTCAATTATAGTGTGGTTCAAACAGAATTGGTTTGAACCGGAATGGCCCAACAAAGATTTCACAGACCTTAGATGGAAAAAAAGGAGGGAAAAGGATTTGTACTGTAATAATGCCCTGGCTTTCATGAGCTTTCAGTGGAAGTACACTTAGTCTGAGAATAAAGAGAAAGGCACATGAGATGAAGCAAACTATATTTTGCTTCATCTCAATATAATATAAAAATTATATTTTTTCATAATATAAGATATGCTTGTGTTTTTATTACGTTCTGATATGTTTGAGTGTTCAAACGACTTGCACAAACTTGAGGAAGGTATGCTTTTAAGTTTTGACTGAGATTTGGGGTTAGGTCCAGGACCTATTTGGTGTGGTGTATAGTGGTTCGCTTACTAAAGAGTTCACTTACAAATCTGAGAAGGAGGATAATTATTGAATTTTGAACAAAGGTACCTAACTTAGATTCTTTTGTAAAATAAAGTCAGAAGTTTCTCTTGATAAAAGTTCATTTTAAACATACACAAAAATAATGAAAACAAGAACAGCAATAATAATAATGCATCAGGTTTCCTTCCCACAGCAATGTGTCTATCACTGTGTTGGTTATATTATTAACTTGTTCGAAGTTGTTGTTTATAAGAGCGTAGTAGAAGATGTGTCATCTTTAAGATGTTATAAATCAGGCATCTAAATGTCCTATATGAATGTCACCAGATTCACACACACACACACCAAGCAATTAACGTATGTTAATTAGATAAGAGAGTAATACAAAATTCCTATGATCCTGACCAGGATGCGTGCTTGGAACATGGAAGGTTGGATGGCTAGTAATATGAGATGTGAGCGCTATGTAATTTGCCCAGGAAATGACACCCATTGCTCCACAATATCCTGTATAGTTATACCCTGTGATCCCATAGAAAATCCCATTGATCAGCTTTCAAGTAAACCCACTGTTTGCCAGACTCCCGTTTAATATTAGCAAAGGGTTGATTTACCTTTTTCTAGCATGTCATGATTTTCTCCCGCTTTTCCTTACCCAACTTCCAATGACTGCTGCGGCCATAAATTTGAAAGGCCTCCTTTGTCCCTACAGTTCAGTCTTGCACTGGAGCACTGATAGACAGGGAGGTCAGGTGCCACCCCCTCCCCAACTAAACTTCACTCATATAGTTGAAGACCAAGGAATATTGTTGATGGATATCTTGAATCTCCCTATTAAGTCTTTGATGAGGGTTTTGGCTTTATGAGGTGGAGACAATAACCTTGCACTGACAAATGGCAAAGACTGGGCTTTTCAGCCAGGTCAATGAGCACCGCAATCATCTCTGCATACTTTCTTCTTTTGTAGCACCAGCACACATTTCTCAATTAATCAAGAGCTTGATGAATACTTGATTAGTCAATCAGGTGTGCTGGCTTGGAGATGTCCAAGAATGGCCACAAGATCTCCTCTAACTTCTTAGCATAGAAGAAGAGCTCATTCTGTAATGCATACACTGTGCTCATACTTGCATAACAAAAATATTGCAATATGGCTTTTAACATCTGCAGTAAGGTCCTTGTTATACACTATACAAGGTCCCAGACAGGCATATTCAAGTCTTACCACGTCTGAAGACGTGGAAGCACAGGGAAAAATCTGTTCATCTGTTAATATATTACATTGCGTTGTTGATAATAAACTTAAATGAGGCCTTTCCCACTTAATTAGACAGTGAGATTGCAAAGCAGATGGCAGCATGCATCCATCAAACTTTTAACTGCTTATCCTGGTCAGGCCCACACGGAAATGACAACATTAAATAGCATTTCATGTGCTCCTTACTGTATGACAGTATTACGATTAGTTGATTAAGGTGCTTATCTAAACTAAAGTGTTGATGATCAATCACAGGATGATGCAGTAAATAATTTCTGAGTGTCGCAGATGCCAATATATTCCTGGAACATCTCGCCTGGAATTACTGAACAGTGAATCAGGACTGTGGTGTGATCAGAATGCTTTTGTTTCAAATCCCTGGTGGGGAAATCGCTAGTGTGGCTTATATCCTCTGGAAAATGTAAACAGGAAGACCACAGCATTTAAACCCCACTTCATGTTGTGCTAATTCCAGTTTACGAAAGGTATCGGTGGATGGATGTCTTGTTATTTCAGCCTCTCATGTAAGACTTTGTACAGTTCAAAGGAAATAGACCACGACAAGCAAAGTGAGATTACTCGAGCTGTGTTGCACACCAGATTTCTAAGCACAATTTTTATCCTCATTCATACAACCATAAGTTGTCAAAACAAAAATAGTTTGCTATAAAAGCACTCATTTAAATGCCACAATTTGCAAATCAAGCACGTGTTGAGCATTACATTTACACATAAATTAAATATGACAAGAATAACAGCATGTTTCAATCTCAGGGTAAATACTCAGATTCACACTTTATTATTTTTACACATATGGTTTAGATCAAATATCAAGCAAAATATCGAAGAGAACTGTATTGTATGGACACCCTTGGACTGTGATAGCTGACAATTACCTGTATAGTGCTGAAAATGGAATCAAGGTTGTACATTTAGAAATATTAAAATGTCCTTGTTTTGGACTGACACTGCAGAGGAGTCCGTGAAGAGTCTGCAGGGAGTAATACAAATGACACCACCTTCAAGCCTTTATGCTGACAGACATTTTCTCTCAGCAAATTCCTGGTAAGACATGCAGAAAAAAAAAAAAAAAAAACTATTTTAACCAGATAGATCCCACTCAAGGAAACAGCACCAGAGTAAAAAAATGGCTTATTTCCCTCAGCATTACCTTAAGGGAATAAGTATGATGATTGTGACTTGATTTGAGTCAACGCCTGATCTGGCAAGAATGCATGAGTACTGCATCCACAAGTCCCAAATCTAAAGAATGAAGATAAGACCAAAAGAATGGGGAAAAAAATTGAACTATTTATTAAGCTTTTACTACATTTGAGAAATATTCTTCAGTCCTTCGAAGAACACGAACATTACGTTTGTTCTGGTGTCTTAATCTTCTCAAAAATGACAGCAAGGGTAACCGCTAAGAGGTATGTAACTACACAATGAAGAATGCCAGCCCACTGATTAAATTATAAGCAATGGATATTTTATTTCGTAATATTTTAAAGTGATCATAGGCATTGGGGTTGTAATTCAAGGAACAATTAATCACGTCAATTACAGAAAAAGTACATATCTTTATTATGATAATCAAAGCTATTAAGATTAACAATCACTCCGGGTTGGGCTATCAAGGGTTTAAATAATACCCAATGTTGTCGTTTTGTTTTTGTGCAGTTTTTGTACGTTCTCTTAGATATTATCGTATTGTCTGTTACAGAGATGAGGTGGTAAATGTGGCTGAAGGAGAAATAAGAGAAATAAGAATAAATTGAACTTTCAACAGTTTCAGACTGTGTTTAGAAGTAAGACCTGCATTTCATCCAGGGTGTACATCGTCCTTGTGCCCATCTGCCTGTAAGAGGCTCCAGCCTCCTCAGTGGAGTTTAGAAGATGGATGAATGGATTTAGACGTCGGCCTAACGTTTGGATAACGTTTGTATAGTATTTACTGGAGTAAGAACTTGCTTCCTTGAAAGGGAGACATCCGGACATCTAGCTGTCCTATGAATTCTTTCCAGATCTAAAAGAAAATTAAACGCAGCCATCTACTTAAACTAGGCCTTTAGCTTTGTTTAGCTAAACTATTAAATCCCCCCGGACCACCCCTGTCACATCTGCACCAGTAGTCCAGGTTTCTCAAGTCCCAGCCGTGGTTTTGGGTGTGCCCATGTTCCTTGTTTCCCGATGCAGTTTAATCACCTTTGCCCTGACTGCTCTTAAGTGTATCACATGGTTTTTTTTGTTCATGACGTCATGTTCCTGATTCGGTAATGCCTTAGTTGTGAATGTTTGTGTGTGCATGCCAGCAATTTTAGCCTAATCTTGTCACGTCTTTTTTTTAATCATTGAGTTTGTTCCCTGTATTTCGAGCAAAGCCGGGCTTTTGGTCCCTTGTCTTGTTGTTGAGCCTTGTTTGCACTCGCACCGGCATCCTCAACATCGTGGCCTCTTGGTCGGGCTGCTCAAGAGTCCAGGGACTCAGCACCAAAGACGGCTGTGGCCCATGACGACACCCCAATAGTTTTATTTAACAAAGATAACATTTTAACATGACTAAACCTAAACAAATTTTAAGAAGCCTAAAACAATTTAAAAAATCGACAAGTGTCATAACACTTAGCTGATCAATAAATAAAAGAATGAAAAAGCCTAAAAGTATTTCCCATATTGATTCCTACTGGTTAAAAGGAGGCATACATTTTATTTCTCCATTCGTGTGTTAAACTACCTGAAATGCCTTTCACACGCAAATAATAAAGAAGTATTATGGTTATGTACACGGCTATCGTTAGTTCTACAGCTTCCAGACAAGGTAATAGTTTTATACATGGGGACCACAGCAGTTCCCTGTAAACTCTATCTTTTATCGGAACTATCTAGCCTTTACACTACATGCACAACGTACAAAGTTTCTTAGCTAGAAGTACATGGATGCATGGGAAGTGGCTCTTTTCCATATCATTAATTACTCTCTCCCTGATTAAGTGGAATGTTTAATGCCTTTACAATAAGTCATATCACTTATGTTTGAAAAATAATATCCATTTATATAACTTTTAAACTATGTGTTAATGATTTGACCACTGCAGCTGGTTTGCTTACTATACTTTGGTCTTTTATCCTCCAATCCAGAAAAAGACCAGGTCAAGGCATCAGCAGAAGCGAATCGCACTCACTGTTGGCCATGCAGACGTTAGTGGATTGTCTGTATCTCATGCTGATGATACTTCCAACACTGAGGAAACTGGGCAGTGGTGGACCTGTGAGATATCCTAAAACATATGCTCTTCACACTTTTACTTATCTTCCTCCATGGGGAGATATTCAACTTTTTGAATAAGTTTAAACATTTATTCTAGACAGTCATAATTACAGCCGGCTGAAAAAAATGTATCTGTTGCCTCCATCGCATCTGTTGTCGATGCAGCGGGAGCAACATTAGTGCCGAGAGCCACAGAATGTTAAGCGTTCCCTAAAGAAGTTCCAGCTGGATTTTATTCTAATAGCATCATTATATAGTGAATTAAAAGGCAGGGGAAAATGGAACTGTAAAATTTAAATGACTCAAAAGCCACATCTCTCAAGCTTGAACTGTCTTTATTGGTGCTGTCGGCAGAGTAAATGGAAGTTGCACAACTGACATAAGTGTTAATCATATATTTATAAAATAATAATGAGAGAATGAATAGTACAATAGGGTCCTGGTACACAGCGCTATCAATTACTTTTAATATTCCAGCTGAAATCATAATAAGACATGAACAAAATGGTTTGTTTTAAACAACCCGTGAGGTGTTCTGTTTGTGATCCTGTCTGGGATGTATAATTTTACTACTGGGTAGCTTCACACCTCCAGGGGTGGGGGTTCGACTCCCTCTTCTGATGTGTGTGTGAGTGTCTTGTTTCTTGGGGGCTCTGGATTGATCCTAAAGTCCAAATGCATGAAGTTAGGTGAACTGATGCCTCAAAATCGTCCATGCTTTGTGTACCCTATAATGGACTGGAATCCCAAGTGTCGCTAAACTGTCCTTTGTGGGTTTCAGGCCTCTTCTTGCCTTGATTGGTTTACTATGTAACGCTCGGGTGAAATTTTCACAATTTTTAGACTGCTTTCACTTGCCCCTGTAAATGAATGAAAGCACACCAGAGTTCTCCCGCACCGCTTCCACGGGCATTGAAACGAGGTGAAAGTTCTGTCAGTCACTTTTCAGGGGTCAATGGGAACATGACCGTTACACAGATCCCTTGACCTCTGTCTAGACCTATGTAGCCTAAACCCCTTCATCCTAAGCAATCAGCTGCATCCTGGCCAGCTTCATGTTCTGTCATTCACATCTGATGGCTCCCAAACTAAAACAGCATTATAACGTCGGCAAGCTTTTTTATTTGCTCCGTATAAATGTGCAAAGTCTAATATATATTTACAGAATATTTCACTCCATTATGATTGATATACATGTGCAATGTATTTGCAATATTCATGTGTTGCTTTGAATATTTTCAGGAAAGTCCTAAAACAAACACTGCAATACCTTCTTTTAGAAATCTTCTCAACTGCAAGGAGCCATTAGGGAAGTTAACTCTTTGTTAAACTAACTTGAGTAAATGCTTCACAGGTAACCCTTTGAAATTTCTATAATTATGAATGCTGCTCCTTGATAATTACAACACCTCTCTCAGCAGTCATCAGGCTTTGATGTCCACTATCTTCCCCTAATTTCTCTCGAAATAAGGAGATAAAGCATGACTTTTGCACTTGCTAACACCAGATGTCCATGCTTTGTTTTACACCTGCAATTGGCCTCCTCTGCCTAGGCATTTATCTGGATTTACCTTTAATTTCCATCATTTCTGTCATGTACAAAATGCGTCCATATCATACATTGATCGCCTCCCCCAGTTCCACTTTTCTTGTTTATTTGCCTTAACAATAGGTTCATTAATGAGATTTGGCCACTCAAGAAATTGGACTGCATCTATTTCAAAGGCAGATTATAATGGCATTTCTTATTTTGTTGCATTCAGGGAAGATTAAAGTATATCACAATGCCTTTTTACAGTTCTATTTTCTTCATTGTAGAGGTGGTCAATTTTTAAATTATTTGTTCTTTCTCTTTCATCTCCCGCATTCGATAAATTGTCGAGGCCTTTTAGTTAATAGTGCCGAAAGCTAGGCTTACTGCTCCTGCCCTGGTCCATTGTCTGGGTCATTGTACACATCCAATAGGCCTTTCATTACCTCCAAAAACATCAAAAGCCAGATAAGCATCCGAGGTGGGGAAAAATGACTTTGTATGGGATTTTTCCCCCTTGTATTTTTGTCCATAATTGTTGGTGTTTTTTTTTTTTTTTTGGCCAGTGTTGAAGAGCTGGAGAGTAACAGGGCTGACAAAATGGGGCGGGATACGTGATGGTTTAAGACACTGCCGCATAATGAAATGGCAGTGGGAGTCGGGCTGCTGGTCCATGGCATTCTCCCAGGGCTCCCACAGGTCTCGTCCACTAACCTCATTTTTTGTGACAAAGACAGGTGCAGTTTGATGCATTTATCGGCACGTCATTCTACTGATGCAAAACATCACCACTGAGCTCAAGGGCTGTAGCATACCATTATGTACATATTGATGTTTCCCCCAACCCCCCATTATGTGTGCTCTTTTATTGTTTCAATTACTACAGTATTTATTATTAACATTATTATTTTCTCCAGAAAGTATTTATATGTAGGCCATTGAGACCAAATATCAAATTATAAATGCATTATAAATACACTGAAAATACAGTATATTTTTAGAGAATTCTACACTGCCATTTCAATGCTTCAGATTCGAAAGACCTGTTATTTTCATATATCATTTTCCTGAACTGGAGTCGTCCTGCTACTGAAAAATTACAATGACAGTACAAATCCCAAAAATATTTTTGAATGTTTCAACAGACTCATTCGTTGTCCAAACCAGAAGGTCAGGAATGCATTTACTGATGGCCTAGAGGGCCATCAGTAAATGACTTCATACTTCATACTTAACTCTGCAATACTGTTACTTCATGTTCTTTACATAAAATGCAAAATGGGTAATATTGTCATCTTAAATTATTTTAAAACTCTCTGCAAAAACGATCTAGGGACAAACGCAGTTGGAGCAGCTAAAAGAAAAAATGCACTGAAATCTTAAAAACCCACACAACCCACAATTTCAGTGCATTTTTGCCATTGGGGGGGGCAATGGCAAGCTTTCAAAAGAAGCTGGTCTTTCTTATTGGATCAGCATTTTATTAATGAACCTGCACTGAAAGGACCTTAAGAAGAATGACATTGCGAATCTGTTCTTAGTGAAATGCAGGTGACATAAATCACCCTATATGGCATTATTGAATCAGAAGCCTTTAGGGGCTTAAACCTCACCATGTCACATCTCGCAGTTCCAACCATTAAGCTTTCCATGAAAGAAAACAAACAATTTTAGCCCAGAGGCTCGGCATTCCCTCCTACATAAATTCAATTTCTTGATAGCAAACCAAGTGAAAAAACATACTGTTTACAATATTTTCAGGATTCAGATTGTCAGCATTCCCATACTTTTTAATCATTTATCCTGTGTGGTGAAGACCTAGAGAAAGACTGATTTAGACAGATGGGGTGGATGATATTAAAACTAAGTCTCTGCTATGTTCTGTTTATTAACTATAAATCAATCTGCAGGATTCTATCTCTGACCTAAAAAGAGTTTCATTCTGCTGCACGCCTCTCCCACTGAAACACAAGCACACTAAATGTTTTGAAGTTTCAAAGAATGACCACAAATGTTAAATAAACACATCTAATGATGAAAATCAATTCATGACCTGCATACTTATTTGTTCTTTTTAAGTCGTAAACTGTTCTTTTTTAAATTGTATTGTAATGGCATTTTGCTAATTCTAATATCAAGAAAAGTATCTTACGGCATGCACAAACTCTTTAACGATGGCCATTTTCACATGTTCCCCAAAGAAAATCCTTGCCCCTTCAATCAGTTAAGTGACCCATCACGAAACAGCTCTTGTATTTATGATAATCCTGAAGTTGACCATAATAGCAATAATTATTTTGGGTTTCTCTAATAATATTATAAATGGCATTGATGTTCTCCATACAGTAGGTCCATTAAAGCACATCAGCAAGTGTATGTCGTTTGCTGTTTTCTTTTGGCCATTTCTGCTCCTGTCCCCAGCAAGAATATCACTTGGGCATTTTTGTGTGATATCATACCATCTCCAGACTTCGCTCCCCTCTGGGTACACAACATAGATGGCAAAGAGCAATCAAACGTGGGACATTTGGCAGCATTATTCCTCAGAATCATTACACTCCAGTCTGGCTCACGACATACGGTAAGCACAACTTCCCTGGTGTGAGCTCAGACTGTATTACTGACATAAGCTGTATAGTCATCTCCTTAGATACAATCAAAGAACAACACACTGAAGCTTTTATTTTGGGAGTGGATTCAACATCTATCTCTATCCTTTATGGAATATAAAAGCTCTATGGAAAAATTTTAATTGTGACTTAAATTACAGCAAAATCACATTGGTCAGAGTGTCCACAAAGACATAGATGATTTAATCTGAGCCAAAGGAAACACCAAAGCATACATATTCGTCATACACATGCTTTTATTCTAGATGTTATATTTTGATTACCAAAAGTATTAAATACGATACAACTTTTTGTACATTCAATGGTCCCTCCATCCGTCCCTGGAACCATTTGATTCAAGTCAGTTAAATTAATTTTTATAGTGTCCTTCACAGCACAGCTGTCTCAGGGCATTTAACAGGAGCATGTGGTAGTTTCGATGTACATTGACGGAAAAGGAAATGGCCAGGAGACGAGGAACCAGGAAGTCATGAGCGAGGAAATAAAAAAGCTCTGGAGGTGCAAGGTCAACTCATCCATATATCCTGATCATGGTGAGAGGGAGCCTGAAGTCTATCCCCGTACAGCATAGCAATCAATCATCAGTTATAATAATTGCAGGTCCAATATAATTCCTGTCCTTTTTGTTATAACTGACACCAAACTTGGAAACAAAGCACGTATATTTCGTGAAATGTATTTGTACTCAGTTATTTATGTCCTTAAACTGATCTATTTTATAATTATTTTTACACAGTATAACTTTGGCTTGGGGATCTACAAAATCAAGTAGACATCCTGATGTTAATTTTGCTAATGGATAGGTAACACAGTCATCCTGGGCAAGGTTTCTATTTAATCTTATGCAGGTACAAGCAACGACAAAAGATTTTTTTATCACGTCCAAATCCTGGACCTACTTGTAAATGGTCTCTAGTAAGGAGATGTTCTCCCACTTGGGTGGGATCCCCCACTGTAGAAACTGCTCTTCCCGGTAAAGGAGACAGAGGAGGCTTTAATGCATTTCTGCAGCTGTGGTCTTTGTGGCTGACCTGCTGTTGTGTTGGCAAATGTAGGACTTTGCAGCTGGAGTGAGGATAAAAGGAAGCCTGAGTGAAACCCAGCAGCCCACGTTTTATCAGCCACATCGGGATTTCCAGCAGTATATTCCCCAAACCCACCCACCCATCACCCCACAGAAGAAAACAATATCAACGACAAACAACAACAGTCAAGGCTACTCATCCTTGTTTAAAATCAAGAACTGCTCTTGGTTTAATCATTTTGAATTTTTGCTTACCCTGTGAGTGATTCTTCATAGAAGGAATGTGGGGGAGTTTGGTTTGGTCTCCCAAAACTGCCTGCCAGGAATTTTACAAAGGGTATAGCTGAAACCACTGTTGTAAGAAGAATATCTAGTGTCAGACTGGATTTATTGATGCATTTGTTTCACCCTTGGGAAAATCAGCCATGGGAGTTTGAGATACTACTGTACCTATCTAGATGGCAATGGTAATGCATATGTTTTTGATATTGTGGCCATCTTTTGCACTGCTGGGCCCTTAGCACCTGTTAAGTGAATAATGACACTGAATTCTTGTGGTTTTTGAACGTATGCTTAGCCATAGTTAATGTACTTTCACACGAGAAAACACTGATTATGTGTCATAATACCATATGTGTTTAGTTGCTTTTATTACAAATTCATCTGCTTTTATAAAAAACTGTTCATACTGTTCATTATTTCCAGATGACTTTCAAATTCTTAAGTTTTCCTGATATGACATTACACACTTGCATTAATGAAACAAAAACTTACTTACCTGTGCCATTTCCGTGTAAGTGTTTTTGCTCTATTCACACTCGGCTATGTCCTGCCCTGGGCTCTCTGTGCCCTTAGTATCACACCAGCAGCAACTGAAAGCCACATTTTGCCATGGAATATCTGTGTGACATCAGCCTTTACTTCTAAGCCAGCTGTGTTAAGTCAAAGCCTTCATGTTTCAAGCTAACATTCCCACACATAAGCTATGTTACCTTACTTGCCAGCCTGTAGCATCACAGAGCAATGATCAATGACGGAATTTAAATTTTACATGGCACATTGTTTAAATTACTTACACGACGCATATTTAAGCAACGGGGGACGGGAGACGGTGACTCAGTGGGTAGCACTGTCACCTGACACCTTCGAGAGCGGGACTTCAAACCCCGGGTGTGTGAAGTTTGCATGTTCTCCCCATATCATGCAGTTAGGCTAATTGGTGTCTTTAAATTGCCTGTAATGCATTTGCCCTGTGATGGAATGGCATCCTGTCCAGGATGAACAACAGCTCCACAATGTCCAGTATGGTCAGGTGACCCTGATCAAAATAAGCAGTTAGAAGATGGACCTTTAAGAAATCAAATGCATTTACTTTATGCATACATTGTATATTTGTTCCACCCTTTAAATTATCTAAACAATGGCAAATGTCCCTCTTTCCACCCTCAATGATGTTTTTTTATTAAGAAATGAACGTGCACGCTTTACTACTTCCCTCTTCAAACTTTTTAACTTTCTGTAGTTAATAAAGTAACATGTAAACATGACCTCTTAAGCACCTCCATTGTAACCAGATATGTCTCTGTAAAGGGTCTCAAAATTACAGTCTGTCTCAGAAGATGCCGGGGTAAGAATTTATGTCAGTGACAGCTCTGCATCTGACAGGCAGCCAATGACATACTTTCTGTTTTGGGGCTGACGTGTCATCACCTGTATGTTTGCCATTCAACCCGCATACATTTTTCCGTGTTCGTTTACACAATGCAAGAATATCAGTGTGCTGGAGTTTCACCCGGAGCAAAAGGTGCTGGGTTTCGGGAGAACTCAGACAACGTGTAAACCCACACTAATGTGACGGCACCTTCCCCCCTCCCCGCCTCTCCAACACACACTTTGTTAAGTCATCTATCACCAGAGCCAGACAGACCTTTTCAGGTTGGCCTGTCCCCTGTCTGTCAGTGATTAACAATGAGAGTCTCTACCTGAGTGAGTACAATCATTCCATTCCTTGTACACGTACTTGGTGCTTGCTTCTCACTCCAGGCCCAGTATACAGCAGATTAGAACAACAAGCCCTGAAGATAATAAAATCTGTCCGTGGCTAGTGTGAGGGGAGATAAAAGAGACTTTTATTTGCTGGAAGATTCAGAAAGGAGAAACTTGAAACATGCTAACTATGCTAAGGTACCATTGCCTCACATGCACAAAAAAAAAAACAAAAAACTTGAGGTATAAAATAGGTTTTAGTTACCAGTGAGTCCATTTGACACTGGAAACAATACAAAGCGGTTTTAAAATTTCTGTGATATTGAGCTGGCTCATCATACATCAGAGGACACGAAGGACATAGAGCAGGAACTGACACAATAGAGAGATCAGAACCATCATGATTTTAGGGCAAATAAAAGCAAAAACACACAGTGACAGACACTGTTTCCAGCACAGATGGCTGTCAATGTCAGGGTCACGCTCATAAAAGCAGATGCTAAATGCAGCAATGAGTCAGGGACACCCTTTGCAGCTAAAGGCGAATGTAGTGGTTAGATCTTGTATGCTGTTTTCACAGCGGCTCTCCAGGGGATAAGTCTGACTTTGGATGCTTTTGCTTACTGCTAGCTATACCAGCAGTTAGGCTAAGCTGATGATTTCACACATGCAAATTCCTGCCGTTTTCTACCTGGCTTCATGGTACCTGTCCAGTCCTGTGCGTGCTGAGCGCTCCTGTGGAAGGGTGTGAAAAACCTGACCTTCCACAATGCAGGGAGCTCCTTCTTGGTGCAACCCCATTAGGATAATCTGCTATTTGGTGACATGCACAGTTCAGTTTAATTACCAGATTGCCAAAGCTATGACCTCAATCACTGGTTAACTTTAAAATAGCTCTGCCTACAGCCTTACATAGCTAACAGGAAGCCATTAGAGCTGTAGCAATTACCATTTGCATCCATCCACATAGTCCCTATTTTATTTTAATCTGTTTAAGTGCATTTTCTGCAAAAGGTTAAAATATGAATCTCCCTCTCTTGAATGCGGCTGGTTTTCAGGCTGACTTGAGAGCACAATTTATGACTGATTTAATTTGGTCTTCACAAACATTCCTAATGACATTACCCTGCTGCATATACTGAGTGACTGCCTCTTATTCCATTAACTCCTAAATCAGGTTTAAAGACCATATTGATGCTGGATGTTATTATGGGTGATTATCAAAACAGACAATGGGCAAAGTGTTTACTAACTGGTTTATCGGTAATTTCAAGTAACTACAACAGATGGTAATGCTACAAATTATAAATCAACCCTTTCTGCCATCGAAGCACACTGCGACTTTTTTCTTGTAAAGGAAAACAGCATCCTTTGACTGATAAATTTGATATAAGTTTGAAATACTATTTGAAAAAAAAAATCTCATCTTCTGCACGTGCTAATTGAATGTGCGTGCATGATGGGAAGTGGCTGGGTATGTTTGGGAACCTCTGTGTATGCCAATGATACGTGTTCGAACTATACGCTAGTGGTCAGGGTCAAAGGTAGTACAGAAAAACAACATGTTGTTGGCTGTCATTCTGGATAATGAATTAATATGACTGTAAATTGATTTATAAAATAATGTGGTAAAACACTGGATCTCTTGCACAAGATTTATTTTTATTAAGAATCACTATAGAGGTCCTGCTTATCTAAAATATTCAGCAAAAAATAGCAGTGAGAAAAACACTAGGAGATTAAAAAAAAAACAAAACTTCAAAACATTTCAGCAAAGCATGCCCCATTTCCAATGACAGTTATGTTTGCTGTGCTTAATGAATGACCGTAACACAACAGTACAGCCATCTGTAACTTCCAAGCCATGAAATGACTCATCCTATAGCATCCAATTATTCAAAAACATGACAAAGCCTCTTATCTGAACTACACAAAGCTGTAAAATGATGATTTGAAAATTGCCTCCCCATATTTTCAAGCTCTGCCTTCTCCAGTTCCTCCCAAAACAATAAGTGCCCCTTCGAATGCATAAAGCGTGGTGGACACCACCGGTGATGCAGTGTACTGATAGATATGCTAATTCATCCATTCATCCCACTTCACTACCTTTGTTCCTTCCAATTAAAGCAAATGCCACTGAAACTGTAATTAAGCTATGCAGAGGCAAACGACGGCCCGCTGTTATAATGAACTCTATTGATTTTCCCTTTATTTCCATCGGTAGCCTATAATGTCCAATGGTTAAAACAAATACAGTGTAGGGTTCCTGAACATGGCTTGCACCGTGTGCCTGTTTCTAATAAGCCCGTCCCCTTGAGCCCCTTCCTAAAAAGGGGTGGAATGCCAAGAAAATTACCATTAGAAGCAATCCACCAATCCATTTACTAGTGCATCCTGATCTCTCCCTGCTCCATAGTCTAAGTGAATGACCTGGCACTCCAGGACTAAATAAATATATATGTGCAATGTTAAAGAATAAACAATTAGAATTTTTCGATAATGGAAAGGATATGACTCAATAAATCTATAAACAGCATGTGGGTAACCCACAAAAGTGTAACTGATTGTACAAGCAGGAGTATGTGTACTCATGAGGGCAGATAGCATCGTTATGGATCTGGAATTACGACAAAAAATTTTAACGTTGAAATCCTAGGTGGGCAACTGCTGATGTTCCTGAGAAATAGCACAAAATTTGCTGAACTCCTTCTGTACTATTTTCAAATGGAAAAATTAGCTGAATGAGTTACTTTAGGTTTGCTGGGAAAATAATTAAGATGTATGTATTTATATAGAAGTACTCTCAGAATTTTTAAAATCTTGATATGGGAAAAAGTAAAAATAAGTCTTTGTCAGGTTGAGATGTCCTGTGACTATATTTACATAGTCTCACAGACTGGTTTTCCAGTTGTATATAATAGTATCAGATTTGTATTCCAGTATCGCTTCTGCTGGTTGCTTCTGAACAACTTGTACATATTTCAAGTTAAAGAACCTATTTTAAATCTTACAATGAGAAATTTGCTTCCTTTCAAGCACATGAATTCTGTTCATATTCCAATCATAACAATATGTCAGATTAAAAATGTACTAAAGTGCGTCAATATGATTCAACAGAATGACAAATGCTTGAAATCTCTTCACAAATTGATGTTGTGAGAACTAATTAATGGATGTTAAGTTTGGTGACATCGCTTATGGCATTGGTTTGTCTGCTTAATGTCGCTAGTCATTCCAAAGTAGTGTCATGGTAAGTTTTGGTCTCCTTCCACTTCTGCAATATGGCTACAAAGACACTGCATAGACGTTTTCATTTACCAGTCTATTCCTAACCCGTATAATTGAGTAGTTCCAGTCTTTTCAGTGCATGCTTTGCATTCTGGGTGCTCAAGTAATACGCAATTATGTACAGAGTATTTAACTTTCTCAGTAGCTTCCCGTATATGTACTCAGGAGCCAATTACACCAATCATGGCCTCTTCAGAAGAACCATTTCCCAATTACAGAAATCCAAAAATTATAGTTTAGTTAATTTCACAAGCAGACGCAAATGTTTTGCCTTCAAGAAATGAAATACTCCCATTTTTTTGTGTCTGATCTCAAGGAAATTCTTCAAGTGCATTTTGTCATGATGCGCAAATTTTCAGCATGTCTGATTAAATCGACCACATGCTCAGATGATCAAATCAAATACTTTAATGACTTGGCAATGCAATTCAAACCATTTTAAGTCAATAAAATTACTCATGTGTAGTTTTTGGCCATGTCTATTTCACAGCACCGATTACACAGAAAATCATTTGCTTAGCTTGGCTCAGTACTTAAACCAACACAAACGGACACAGCCAAGGTTATGGAGTTGGTCATACATTTACACGCAAACAAACCCAGAAGCAGATCCAGCAGAATGCAATAACTATTTTCATTCAAAAGTTTTCCTTTCAGAGGTTTGTAAGAAAGGCACCATCATTTTTCAGTATAAGTGATCGAATTAAAACAAACAGCTTGTCTTGATTTTTATATTTCGTCGCTGTATTACCTTTGAGTAATGACAGAGATCAGCATACTATGTAAAAAGCAATGTGGGCTAATTCTTTTTTAAAATCGCCATATAAAAGACAACTACATTCAGTGGTCAGTAATAGAAAAAACAAATTTTGGAGCAGCCTCAGTGCTTTCAGTTTTTTAGATCCGGAAAATAAAATGGTATATATGTGGCAGAAGGCCCAAATAGTGAGCGCTTTTCTGCTTTTTCCATCCAGTCAACTGGCAAGTTAATGAGGCCAAGATTAAAAACACATTTCTCAATTCACATGCCGCCTAAACCGGTTAAATGTGGATTACACTGAAATTGAAAGCACATTAGTCTGAATACTGAAACTTTTTCACAGCACTTTCAATACATGAAATATGCAATGAAACACAAAATTAGCCCAAACAAATATCGGCATCTAATGGATTAATAACAAAATTTGATAAAAGCTGTTATGAGGGGTAAACCACTACAAAGGGAAGGCAGAAGGAGAGAAAAAAAGCCTTGTAAGCACCAACCCTAATGGTTTTCCACATGGGTAAAAAGGTAATTTAAACAAGTATATTGTGTCCTTATTGAAAATGTTTTGTCTCGCACATTGCTGAAAATGGCTCTAACCTTTTTCCTGAATAAAAGGGACTTAATAAAAGAAGAGAAATGTATAAAAGCCCAGGCCAGGCATCACCTCAGCACAAGCTGCTAGGCAGAGCCTGAAAATGATGCGTTCCCCCCAGTGTAATTAGATGAATTAAAAGCACAGAGTAGTTAATGCAACCGTAGACCAGGCCCCGCTTCTTTTCACTGCCCCCTCCCCTTACCTGTCCATTTCAGCTCAGGGGGGAAAACCACAGTCTGAGCTTCGACAATGCGGAGAAGAATGTTGGCGGTAAGTAAAATTAACAAGCTTAATCTGTATGGAATCTGCAGTGAGTCATACATGAAATGTATCTCCAGCAACAAGAGGCTAATAATTCCTGCTCTCTCCTTTTTGTGTGGCTAATAGATCTTACAATAAATTAACTGCATTTTAGTTTGCAGCTTCAACTCCATTAATCACTCCAAAGAGTTGTGTAGTCAAGATACAATAGAAAGAACTCAACTGGTACATTTCAGATGTGCAATTAGGGCCCATTAGCCTGACGCTAATTAGGCCCGGGATGTTGATATTTCAAGTACTGTTTTATTACGGTATTTCATTTCTTTGCAGCATCTTTGCAGGCCGCCTGGTTCTGCCTCCGGAAGGGATAATGAGAGCCCAGGTCAGAACAAAGTCATCTCAAGGGCTTCGTATTAAACAGGCACACACAGAGAGCATGGGTAGGAAAAGGAGGTGGAAGCTTATGAGGGGATTGAAAAAAAAAATCCTTAGCTAGAATTAAACTGATCTGCTTGAGGTGGCACATTTAAATGGTAGCCAGCGGAAGGACGTGACATCTTACCTCTGATGCTGTGTCCCACTAGGCTGCTTCATCCAGCGCATTAGCCCAGTGCACTGATTCCAACCCGCAGACAGGAGGCAGACAGTCTACTGCCGCTGCACCGGTGGATCCATGCTCACACAAATTGAGTCACTACTGTCCTTTCCAGCACTCAGAAAAAGGTCAAAACAGACAGGGAGAAAATTACGGCTTTCATTGTTTAGATTTTATTACAAAAATCTTTTTCAGGGTGGTTTTCGGTGCCGTCCTCCAAACAAAAAGCAATGAAATGGGGAAAAAAGAGAAGTGCCTATTTAAAAATTAAGAACGGGCTCATTTTTCAAATATGACAATATTGGGTTTTTTAACTGGCATGATCACATTATTAAAAACAATTGCATTCATTACAGCCAATTAAGGAGTGATTCATCCAGCCAGATAAACAATCTGTGGCAGAGTGCTAACAGGATACAGCAGTTAATTAACCCTTAACACTCCATACAGCTGGTCCGATTCCACCCCCGTCACACACACATACACAAACAAACACACATACACAGAAAGGCTGCTTTTAAATGTGTGGAGTCTATAATTTGGGCTGTTAGCAGCCTGATCGGGGGCTAGGCTTTTGGGTCTGGCCCAGTAAGGAGGGGAGTTAGTACAGAAAGCATTCAGGCTGTGTGGCTCCCTCTCTCACTCGGGGCACTGACAGAGCGGCAGGTTGAAACACCTCGTCTCAGACGAGGGGTCACTCCAGTCCTCAGCTGGCACCTGCGTGTGAGTCACGGGTTTTTTTTGCCGGTTACAGAAAGCCATTTGGCAGCCCATTAACCAGCTTGCTGTCAAAGCATGTCAAAGGATTTGAGAGAATTAATGCTGGTATATAGGAATATATAGCAGAGTAGCAGGAATACTGTAGTATGATTCCCTAAGATACATCACACTAAGGTAATATACTCAGTGAGATATTCCTCAGATTGTTGTTCCCCAGTTCCTAAGAGATTGTGTCTCATATTTAATCTCAAGATTCAGATGTTGTGAACTTACATTCAGTGGCCACTTTATTAAGGACCTCTACAAGGTACCAGGCTGGACCTCCTCCTTTAGTTTCCAGACTTCTTCAAAGCTTGACAAGTTTGGAGAAGCATTTCAGGAGACCATCGTTTTTGCACTTGTGGCTTTCCTGATAGCGTTAACGAATCTGGCCATTCCACCTCTGACATTTGATGTTTTTGGCAGCTGAATGGTTGTTGCCTGGATGCTTTTGTTTATACACCATTCTCTGTAAACGCTCAGTATTGTGCTACATGAAAATCCCAGGTGGGCAGCTGTTTCTAAGATGCTGGAACCGTGACATATTTGGCACCAACCGTCACACCACGTTTAAAATCAAACAGATGAAGCGCCTTAGCCATTCTAATGCTTAGTCGCACAGTAAATGAACCTCTTGACCCCATCTGTATACTATATCTATTCAGCACGTAGTCACATGACTCACTGTTTGGAGGAGCAGGTTCTTTGCATTAACAAGCAGATGTATCTAATAAAGTAGCCACTATCCTACAATTTGAAAAGACTATAATTTTCCATTGACACCCTTTCTGCCAAGCAGCTTCCAGCTTGTCAAATCTGAATCACATCGAATAGTAGATGTTCGATCCAGTTCCAACGCCTACCCTAGCCCTACAGTACTTATATCTTCATACTTCGCCTTTTAAATGCACACATTGAAGTTAGAAGCAAATTCATTTTTTCTCCACAAAAGTTGAATCAAATGACGTCATGTGGCTTCTGTTGCCGTCGGTCACTGCCAATAACCCCACCCTTGCTGATGGCCTGGGTGGGCGGGGGCACAGATTCTGTCAAGGAGTGTAGCTAGGACATAAAGGATCAACGGAGTCCAGAGAGCATGGCACACGCAAGCCCAGGAAACATGCAGGGGTGCTCTGTGAGTTCTCAGCACTGATTACTGCGCCAATCCATAGAAATTGAATAAGGCCAGTCCAGAGTTCTCAGAATGAACCTTCATATGTAATCAAGGACCTCGTAGGCCACTGGTTCACCCTGCATTCTGCAGTCTGGAGGCCCGCCCTTGGCTGCTGCCATTACTCTCAGTATCACAAACCAAGCGTTTTGCTCTAAGATGTCAAATAAATTGTGTCACGTGCTAAAGCCTCATTACATTTACATAATAATGCTAATTATTATCACACTTTAATTTGAATCATCAGATATATTTGCAGTCTTTTACAGTTGTAGTTCTGTAATTTTAACAGGCCTGAAATTATTATCCTGTACATTGAGATCCCTCTGAATAAAACATATCAAGAAAAGGCAGTGTGGTAAAATAAAGTCACACGCCATCAGGCAAGTCCACAGTTGGTCCCTTATTGGTTGGTGATTGCACCGTGCCAAATTGCGGGCAATGCCACCTTGTCACATGCCTTCTTGCCTTGCTCCGATTGGGTCAATGGGCATGTGGTGTCTATCGGTCTCGGGACAATAATCAGCTTTAAACAGATGCTAAACTGACAGGGTCACATCAGCAGCAGAACATCCTGGAGTTTTCTCACGCTGTCTGTGTATAAGAAGCAAATGAAACATGCGTCTTATTTCTGGGGCTGAATGAACACTCTGGGAGTTATCAGATTATTGAAGGATACCTACAGTCTCAGACTCAAAGTATGTGTGAAATGAACATGTTAAACATGCTGGAAAAATAATTGAGTAATACGAAATTTCATTTTTCTCCTTAACTGCTGAAACTGCAGATTTGTAGGAGAGCTCAGCATTGTGATTGTCCATAATGATCTTCAAAGAATGCGACCTATGACTGCCTTAAGTGGAACACAAACAGGAATGTTGTTGATATTGATAAAATTAGGTTACTATTGCCGACATTTTCTTCAAGAAAAGAATTAATGGAGAGGGAAAAAGTAAAAATGTCTAAAATTTTTCTTTAATAAATCCTATTCATTATTTGAAACAATAAGACGTCACAAAGTCATTGGCATGCCTGACTTATTTCATGGCATTTACAGACTTAGGCCAATACACAGCAATACCCTCTTCTCATCATGAAAAAACACTGGTGAGTACGGCTGAAAAGAAAACTGAAGTAAAGCCTTCAGAGATTAGAAGAATTGTACAGTGTCGCCAGATTCTGTCCCAGCTGCATAAGAAATGATTGCAAAAGGCAAATGGACTTTGTATTTCTCTGCAGGATCTTCAGTCTCCATGATACAAGTTTCTAGTTTATACTGCAACAGGGACAATCTGTCCTGTGATCTGATTTGTTTTTATTTTGTTTGTGCGTTAAAATAAAGAACTGAAAAATGAAAAGGGTAGACTTAATGATCAAAACTGAAATCACATTGAAACGTCGGCAATAGATATTCTATAAACAATGCCGATAAGCAAAAAACTACAATATATATGGAAACAACTGTGATTTTTCAAGAAGGGAATAAGCATACTCTTTTGTGGCATACATCTTGTGACATGTATTTAACGAGTGTGACTTTGATCCTTTTTGAGAGGCCGTGTGGGGGAGGATGCACACAACGGCTAGCTATAGAGACTCCATTTACAAATATTTTTTGGTAAATAACGTATCATGTTTTAACACAGCATGTCCCATGGGTTGGAAGAGGACTCACTGGAGACTGTTTGAGGGGCATATTTAGGGGATATTGACTACTGAGCATCTGGAAGGGCAGCGTGCAGCGGGTAAGGACTTCTGACCCAGGCCTTGAAAAATGGTCTCAGTGGGCAGACTCCTGTGCTGGTGGTCCTTTGGGAGCTTGCCTTCTGCCCCTATGGAGGAATCCCTCCATTATCAGGCATAATGGTTCCCCCTAACCCCCATATCCCTGCTGCCCACTGCAGCCACTGAGAGGTCCCACAGGACCTTGTGATGGCTGACCCTAGTCTGCCTTTACCCTTGACTTCACTTTCTTAAAACACACTAAATACCCTTTCATTTGACAGAGCTTGAAATTAAAAGGGCTGAAATCTGCATCATTTGCCTTAGCCATTAAAATATTGATAAATGAATTACTGGCATGTTTGGTTTTACGGGAGGGACACTGATAAGGGAGTTCCACTGGTTGTAATTTCATAACGATCTTTTACAATATTATGTAGTCCAATTTATCTCCTTATAACGATGATAAGTAAACTGGAAGACCATGTAATATTTCGCTTGACCAGACCCCAGAGCTACAACGGACAGCAGCATGTCTTACGCTAATTCATTTTAGTAATGTAATTAGAGGTTGGTCAGATATATGTGGTCATCTGTAGTTGAACAACACACACACACACACACACACACACACACACACACACACAAATCCATGCCATCTTTCACTCAAAATACATTTAAGCTGCTACAGAATTTCTACACTTGTTTTTTTCAAGAAAGATATTTACTGTAACTACTGGTCATTCATAATGTGAGAAGACATTATATTAACCTTATAAAAAAACAATCAGTAAATCCAAATTGTGCTTAAAAACATAGCATGTTACAACACAATTTTTAACTCTATTAACAAAATTACCTGCAAAACTTTTTTACGGGGGATGTTATGTGTATACAGCGGGGCATGATTACAGTTGGCAAAAAAAAAAATTAACAGCTGCAACCAAAAAAAAAAATAAGGTGAGCAGTAAATATATAATGGTACCTGATTAGAAAATGGATACTCCTTATTTACTTCATAAGCTAAGTCAATTAATTGCCTCACTCTAAAATAAACAAAAGAAAACCCCCAACCGCTGGCGTAATAAAACAGCAAGAGAGCTAGATAGCAGCTTTTAGATGCAAAATTTACATCTAATTATGTTCTTATATAATTAACCGCATTCAGTTAACAAGCATCTTGCAAACGGGCAGCGTTGCTTACTGAAATGAACGCTGGGCGGCCCTGAACACTGAGTGAATAATTAGCGTTCGGCATGTCGGTGTTAATGGAAGTGATCTGAAGAATCACCAGCGAGGGAGGAGAGGAGTTAAGGGGCGCTCGCTCTGCCAAATCATGTGACCAAGCCAACAAAAACACACACAGATGTATACAAAAAGACCAAAGCATTTTTCAGTTGATGAGGTTATAGGTTAAACGACTCCCAAACTGTGATGAGCATAAGGTATTAAAGTCTAAGACTTGAAATACAAGTTAACAGTGAGTAAAAATGTACATTTTTCTTGTGTTCATTTCAAAATGTTCCCACTGTTTATTTGTGTATTGTGTTTTGGGTTGTTTTGGAATACAATAAATGCCATATCGGATGTGCATCTGAATCTATACACTAACGTATCTTTGATAGGCTTGTATAAAATTTTGCACGAGCCCATCAACGTGAGAAATGATGCTGCTTTACTTATACGGTGAAACTGTTGTCACGGTAATGAAGTCAAGCGTTGATGATGTTCCTCGTTAGTTACCAAGGCTACCCCTTAGATCTGTGATTTTCCTTTATCCTTCCTCCTACTCCTGAACAACATAAAACAAAGAGGCTATGACAGCACAGCCAGTCGTACCACAGTCCATCTCACATCACTCTTTCTCCTGGGATTCCAGTTATGGACATGCAATTAGAATATTTTATTTCACTCTTCGAAGCTATGGGAACTCATCCGCATCTCTCTCAAAGGTGCTCTTGAAGATTATGCATCAGTCCTGGGAGCATGTTGCTCAGTTAAAGTACTCTTCAGTCTCGTTATGGCGTGAGAAATGCACTCCCTGTCACTGATCAGGACATTCCCTTCACACCAGCTGTCACCCATTTAGCAGTGTTGCAATGGAGACTTCACTTCCAAATAAATTAGAGGAAAAAACTACCAAGGTTTACCAAGGTATTTCCCATTGCATGAGTAAGTAGTCAAATTTATGCATCTCTACCACTTAAATGCAATAGGTAGTTTAGTTGTCTTGCTGCTGTTCTGTCACAGGTAATGCATATTATCTTGAAAATGTAAGAATTCCTCTGTGTGGGTTTGTGTTTGTGTGAGAATGTGTTTAAAGGACAACTAGGGATTTTGAGTCACAAAACCATCCCATTAAATCATCATGTATAAATCTTATAAAACAAAAAGGCATTCTATTTGAATTGCTTTAATTTCACAGTCAGACGTGACAAGTCATTACTGTGAAACATTTGCATTTAGCTTTAGAAGATGCGTTTAGAAGATGATGTCTGAAACCAGTATGTATGCATAGCGAGTGTATTTATATTGCTAGCGTATATTACCATCGAGAGAATAATCTTGTCATGTTATGCCAGACCACAACAGAATATGTCATTGCGTGATATTTGTTGACTATATGAGTATCCATCTCAAGTCCAGGTTACCATTTTCACCCTGGTGTGTATTACATAATACAGCCAAAAAAAAAAAAAAAAGCCAAAATCAACAGCATTGTTCATGGAATATTAATCCTTCAGCATAGCCAGTCATACCACACAACACAACAAGGCCAGTGGGTTCAAATAATCACACTTGACTGACTGCCAAATTCCCATCACAGGGATTGCTGCAGCTTATATTGAAGTCAGACTACAACTGTAACAGCAGGTAAGAACATCTACTGCCTTTCTTCTGCGAGTTTAATAAACACATGCTAATTCTCCAAAGACCTAACTTTAAGGAGTGATAAAGTTACCTCCCTGAACCTGATACAGTCCTTAACAATATAAAAATAGCCTACCCTCCACAGACTAATTGCTGTTATTCACCGTTGAATAATTCTGAACAGGTCATTCAAAAGTAAAAGCATATTTGTGCTGTTTTTAATGCTGTGTAACTTGAGACACTATAAGGTAAAGAATGAACTAAGTGATCCATTTTATTGTTTTAAATTATGAATATCTATTTTATGAGTAATTTGGCCACATTACCACATTTAAAGGCTCTTTGAAGGATTTAAGTGTAGCTAAACCATACGTTATCAGAGAGAACCTTTACTGATGTCATGGATACTCTCCGTGTTCCCTGTTGCTACATCACTGTATAGCTGACAACCAACAAGGCTCATGGGATTTACCAAAACAAATAGGCTTTGCGGTTGTGTTTAGCAGTGTCTGCGAGAGGGTCATTGCCAGGCAGCACTTCAAACTTGATTCCAGCCCCATCTACTGGTGGGTGATGTCTAGGTTCAAATCTGAATTTAGAAGAATCCACAAGAGAGCAGCTTAAAGGTGTCGTGTGCTCAGTATTATCAAGTAAAGAGCTCGTACCACTTAAGGCAGGGCAGATGGTGCAACCAGTCTTGTGTCTTTAAATACTAGTGTGCTGTACATTACCTGTGTATTGGACTGACTTTAGATGAGAATTACACATCCATCCATCCATCCATCCATCCATCCATCCATCCATCCATCTTCTAATCGCTCATCCTGCTCAGAGTTTAGCTGAGAATGAACCAAAAGAAGAAAATAATATGAGTAAACCAGAGACACAGCTGGACTTACTTCCAGTTGTCCTCAATAAAGCATAGAGAAAATGAAATCTGAACGTGAAACTCATTTAACTGTATATTGTAGACAATAAATTTTCATTTCCAACAACCTGTTAGGACAGTGATAAATACAAGTTGCCTGAAGTGAGCTCACATATAATCATATACAGTATACTGCACTGCAGGTCTGGGAAAATGCATTAGAACATGTTCAAAATTGCACATATTGTTGAGTTCATCTGTCAATCCAGATTTCAACATGAAGTAGGAGGAGGACCTCGTCACAGGACGGCCTGCAGCCTACCCCTGTCAATACTGAGCACAAGGCTGGGATACACCCCGGGCTTAATGGTTCATTGCAGAGCCGTTACAGGGCTCATATTTGAAATGATTGTTTTTGGATTCTATGTTGCACAAAACAGTGGCTCCCCAATCATGAACAATAAAAGTAACAATGAGGTGGATCTTGGACAACGACTTCACTCAGATCGGTGCTTAAACATCTGCTGTCAGGTACTCATGTTCAGCTCAGAGTATAGAGAACCCATTAAACCACAAAATGATAATATCTACTGCGGCACATGGGGGAGTAAGCTCGCTAACATATTTGATAACGTGAACCAAGAGTTATCCGGTCATCACGGAATTTAGTTCACACAGTTTTAATCTCGGTGGGGCCACCTATGTACTGGCTGAAATGATTATCAGACGACTGGGCTTCACAACAAAATGGACCACTAAATAAGCTCAGAGTATTGCAAAAAGACACACAGAGCAAACAAAATGTTCTTTTGTGCAACCCTCTTCCTACCCCAGAACTGAACAGACCTCAGAGTTTCATTTGTGTTTTATTGTGCTCCTTGTATCTTTGCTCATTTTTCACCAGTATTGCATTAAGTATTGATATTGATTTTTTGCAAATGGTGTTGAAATGGATGGCTCGCACTTTTTTTTGTTATTGTTCACGAGCACTTGTAGGTAATTTATTACATCTGCAGCCAGGCCTGTCCCTGGCTGCCACGGATCTGATTGAAAGCGCCAGCCTCACCAGCGGAGAGCTGTTCGACATACCTCATTTTCACAGGCACCCATAAAGCACCGGTACAAGAAGGCATGGAAAACACACGGTGATAAACAAAATGGCAAACTTATGGGGTTTTTTATCTTAGAGGTAGATTACGCATGGCACAGATCGCTCAAAACAGTGTCATTCTCCCTTGCAGATGGATGCACTCGTATTGCAAGCCAACACTCTCCTTCGCTGTTTCCACCCACTCTTTACAATCAACAGCCTCAACAGTGACATCTATAGTATAGGCTATCCTATCTCTGTATTTCCAGATGCATTGGTATGCCTGATTTACACTGATTACAATTTATGCCAGTTTTTACATATTCAAGAGCACGTCCTGACTCCCAGTCCTCAAAAACAAAATACCAACAGTTTTGTCAGAATTTGGAGATGAGAAATCCCTTCTTACCACTGCAGCAAATTCTGACAAGATATTGCTCAGAAATGAAATAACATTTAGGGCACAGGGAATTAGAAGTAAACACACACTTGTCAGGCCTTCACTGATCAAATCATTTCAAATACAGTGGCAGGGTTTGGAAGCAGCAAATGTTGCAGAACTGCAAAACTTTGGTGACGGCATTTTTATGCAATAAAGATCTCCGGTTCATCCATCACATGTTTCAAATAACGCTCTAGCTGAAGTCAAATCTGACTCAATCTTATTTGAGCAGATGACCTGGGAGTTTCTGCTTGTTTTTTTAGATTGTATGTGGAATATTTTCACAAGTTGTGGAGCAACATTTAATTAAAATTCTTATTATTCAACAAAATCTGTTACACCTGAGCTCAATTTGCATTAAACAACCAGCATTGCTTGGGCCTCAGTCACGGCACGTTAAGTGCTGGCCTCTTATTGGTTGTTTATTTATATTTGTAGTTTAGTATGGTAATCGTACCTTGACTATGGTGATAAAGTAAAAATTGATACAGAACAGCACTATACATGTGAAATAGTTTGGTTTGTTTAGCTGTTGTTTCAGTATGTGGCTAAGTTAGTAATTAATGGCTATGAGAAAACAAAAATAAGTCTTATTATGAGATTTATGAGTAAAGATCTCACTTTGAACAATGACTATTACTATGCATTTGGGTCTTCTTCCTGCACACCCTATTCAATCAGTTGCCCAGGGTCACAGCAATTTCCTGTTTCCTGTAGGGTCTAGTCCAACACACTCTTTGACCATGGTGTCAGAACGCCTGACAGGATGGTCCAGTCAGGGGTCCTTTCAGTTTTGGTCTTTCAGTTTTCAATAGCAAATTTAGTATCTGTGGGATAAGCTCAGAGAACCTTGTCAAATGTGTGAAATAAGAACAGAGATGGATGGATGGATGGATGGATGGATGGTGTTATATCTTGTCAAACAGATGTGACTGTGTGAATAATAATCAGAATTTCCTTAACATAAATATCACATTTCATAACAACAAAGCCCCGCCTACTGGTATGGCATACAACTAATAACCAAGATGCTACAGATGGATGGACAGACCTTGGCATCTAAATTTAGACAAAATCATGGCAACTACATAAAATCCAAATTGCAGTTTGCAGTTTCACACAATCCAATTATAAAATCTATAAAACGTAGAAACCAAATGTATTCCACAATGCCAATTTCCCAAATCGTTATTTCACATTACTTCAGAAAACACCACCACCTAGTAGTTTAATTATTTCAAAAGTAAAAATATCCCATAACTGACGAATGATGTAGTTTCTTATTCCCCTGAAGAGATGGAAACGACACTAGTCACAGTAGTTGAATTATCCTGGGCTCATTAGGCACTGGATTCTCAATGATAGAGGGATGTCCTTGTCTGTGGAGTGCATTAGTTTTATTAGTCAAAGCACTAAGAAATTTCCACAACCCTCCACCCCTCTCCCCCCAAAAAAGTCTACAGCTTCTGTTCAAAAACAATTAATGCCATCTAGTCCCTGCTCACAGACAGGCAGCTGTGTTTTGTCTTTTGTTTTTTCTCCGGTGAACGTAATTACAGCAATCGAAAATGAAGAGGCTTGCTTCAAGAGTTTAATAAAATACAAGTATTTTCTATCTCTGTATGGATCATGTTACTCAGACTTGGAAAAATAGCACTCCTAGAATAATTTAGATCAATCAAAAACAGGTGGACTATGAAACTACCACCTTGGTTGTGCATCGCCAAGTGAAGTCCCCAACAACCGTACATAAATGAACCTATTTTGAGGTTCCATTAGGGTCTGGTACACTATAGTCAAAAGGACAAATATAGGACTTGATTTCATTTTTCTAAATGGGAGCATGAAACTCTTTCTATGGAGCACTCACTTTAAAAAAATACCTGTTAACCGCCACTACATAATGAAATGGCTACTCAATGTTGTGTGCCTGATTATGGTTAGCTAGTTGAAGACATTTATGTTAAAAGGGTTTCAGAATATGCATGCTTGTTTCCAAAGAGGATACCGAACTCTAAAATATTCGGTTGTGGCTCTGCTTGAGTGTCCGACTAGTTATACTGTTAGTGTTTTGGTTGTGTCTTCTGCTTAGTAAAACGAGACACATGTGGGTTTTCTTATATTTTATTCAGCTAACCAAAAATTACAGTCACCAGCCACGCCACGCTCCAATCTCTACACCCACATGCCCTATGTCAAATGCAATTTCCTTTAACCAATCACAGTGCAGTTAACTACTGTATTTAACTTCTGACACTAACACCACAATCAGACAGTTGCAGCAGTTGCAAGGCTTATGCGATATTATGAGTAACCCATTTTTCAGTCACTTCCTTGTTGGTTTGTGGCAAGTCATGAAGTCTACCTTGTTTCAGTAATCTCAGTTGAGTTCAGGTGTGTGTGAAGGAGGCTTGTAAATGCTCAGGGTATTTGTTTCTTGTCACTGACTATTTTTTCTCAGTTTTATTTCTGAACGTGTGGTTTATATAACACTGTTTCAGAGTGTTTATAATGCAATGAGAAGACTACAGATGTCTGCAATTAAAGGTTAAAGGTAAACCCTATGACAGTTCTAACACTTCCCTCTTGACGGTTACTGAAGTGACTGACAGATCACACAGAAAAATTGCTACTGTTGTCGGTACAGTTAAGAACCGTAATTATACAAAGTCACAAGAATACTGACATATGGGGAATGTCAAACGCAAAAGACGAACTTGTAATTTGCTTAACTGAGTCACAATGAAACATTACACAGTTTGTATTAGAAACTGCGATTCGATTATTAGTTTTTTTTTTATATCAGTGAAGATAAACAGTAGCACACAAGTATCTCATTAATTAACTAGTTCCTCATATACCTATAGTCTGAAATCAAATATAAAACAGGGTGATGATATATGCTATGTGTTTAACTGACTGATATTTGACTATGAAATAAACATCTTTAACCGGAGCTTTCGTTTCACGCTGAAATCCTTCGATACTGTATCCCGGCAAAACGACGTACTGTTTTATCCTTGACTCTGAGTTATGAAAAGCCAAAATTCTTGGTACGAATATCCTAACCCCTCCTTCTTCATCCACCAGCCTTCTAAAATTCTGGCAAAATGGGCAGAGGTATACTGTGGGAGCATTAGCCTAAAATGATATGCTGCCAGTGCCGATATAGCACATACAGAGGCAGAATCCAGAATTTTTACTTGCTGTCATTGCATTGATGAGCATCTGTGTGTCTATCAATTTGAAAGACACACCATCGATGTCAAATCTACTCTTGGAAATAGATGTGAAATAAATCAGTATGTTTTATTGATTTTTATTGTTGAACGTGACTGAAATATGCGCTGACTCTCTATTCAGTCTGATCAGCAATATTTCCGGTGGTTTTGTTGAACCCCACTTGATCACTGAGAAACTTTATCACTCTAATCAATGTAATGCTTGTTGTATGACTCCAGATCGATGATGAGGTTTCTTACTCCACTCTGGTTTACTTTTCAGAGGTAGTAGGGAACCATTTCTAATGTTCCTAGCATTCTTCAGTCGACTCATCTCAATTCCAACCAAAAGAAAATTGACAGGTACGTGAGAACCTGTGAATATGGGGATTGACTATAAATCTGCTTGCTGACAATATTTGAAAAACGGAACAGTCTGTCCAAGCCTGCTCTGGTAATATCAAAATTGTAATATAAATTGTGCACAAGACTCAGATGTGATCGGAAGAGTAACATAAATTATCGTAGCCTGATAATTATGTTGTTGTTGTTATTATTATTCTTTCTGTGATCGGGTTCCGGAGTAGATGCCACAATCGGCTCGAAACTACAACAGCACGCTCAGGCTGAGTTAGGACAGCCGGAATCGGTCCAAGTACTTCTCACTGACACGTGGTTGACAGTTGTCAGCCAGGCTTGGCCCGATTCCGGCATGCCAATGCCTAGTATCAGCCGATCCCGCCGCACCTCAGCTGAGCTTGGCCCGACACTTACTGCTAGCTGGGTTGTTTCCAATCAAACTCTTTTTTGTATTGCTAACATAATGTATCTAACATAACAGATATCAAATTTTACTACACTCACGCACACTGCAATTAACTTAAAAAAAAAAACCGAGTATCTCATTCTACCTATGCTGAAAATGAGAAAAATCAGCCAGTCCATCAGGCAGACTAGCAAAGCAAAAGTACAACACAGCCGACAGTAGATTGAAGCTTTCAATTATTCTCCCAAGTGAGAACCTCTTAATCCCGCCAAGATTAGTGTTAAAAACATTCAATGCCATTTCACTGTGTGATGACATTGAAATATTCTTAGTGAATTGCCAATAAGACATAAGCAGCACATGAACTGAAGTCACATGTACATGATTTAGTAAATGAGGGAATGTTCAGTTCCAATGGGAACTTTACCCGTCTTTTCTATAGGTGAGTGAATCTGAGCCAGTCTCCAGTGAGAACAATCATGGTGACTGGGCTAATAGATCTTGACACTCAGTGCCAAACTTTAGCCTTTCCGTGTTTATATTTTTGGTATGAATTCAGTTTGTTTTCCCTCTCTTTCCTTGAGCACTGATTCTTAAAATGGTGATTTGTTCACCTTTCTGAGCTACATTAAGCTCCAACGTTCTCTTCAGACCTATTACAGCCTGATGGAATACGTAAAACTAGTTATCTATTACAACACTCCCCCTTTAGAACGTACCAAGTAAAGAGGAAAGCAATGTCATTTTATTCCCTCTTAAGTCTTTTTATACTCATGGCAAACAGCAACAATTTCAAAGCTTTTGAATTTCTTGAGGAACCAAAAAGCCACATCAAATATGTATGAGTGGTTCAGTAAACAATGCCCAATGGTCTTATTCCTTTTAAATAAAAGCATTTCCAGGATACGTAAGGGACTTTAATATTGCCTTAAATATTAAAAGAGAGTACTAGGCCTCATCTATATTTCATTCATTGGGTACAAATGTAAGGGGTCATCAATCTTCAAGAAATTACCGACATTTCATTTGAAGGGAAAGAGGGTACACTTTACTCAGCAGTAATAAGGATTGACTTTCAGAGGTCTTTAACTAAGATGGTTTCTGGAGTGTTTTGGTGCTGCACTACTGCAAATTTTCAGGTCTGTGAATTTCATGATCTCTTTTATATAACAGACAATAATACATTTCTTGATATCCATCCATCCATCCATCCATCCATCCATCCATCCATCCATCCACTTATCCTGGTGAGGGTCTCAGGGGGCACAGAGCCTATCCCAGTCAGCATAGGGCAAAATACGTCATTGTTGTGTATAAAATGATAAACACTACTTTTTTTAAACTTCATCTTTTCCGTTAAATTATTTATCAATTCTCTTATTGTCCCATTTTCTTCTAAAGCATTTGGAAAGAGAAATTTATGGTAGTTTAATATGCCTTGAGGCTTGTAGTCTATAATTACTGTACGATAAAGAAACGGTTTAAGGACTGAGGCAGCACGCTTGGGCCCAAATGATCCTACTCATGAATTACTTTGCCAGGTAGCTAGCCAACCTCGCAGTCACAGCCCCAAACGCAGTATGGATCTCACACGCCCAGCTTCTCCTCTCCCGTGTGGAAAACTCCCCATTAAATTATTAATTCTCTGTTGTTGATCCATCATGAACCGTGTATATACATTCTTGGAAAATGAGCATTACAGTGGGCTGGGATTTATGACAAAACCTTGACGTACAGCGCTAATTCACCTTGGCAGTCTTGTCAGATCTAGCTTTATAAATAATTTATATCCAGGGCAGCAAGTTCGGCTACTGGTACTGCTTCAGCTGCTAGATTCCACGATCATAATGGCTGGATATTTGTTTCTAATTTATGTACATAGTCCCATGTCAGTTCCCCTGTCTCATTTGCATAGGCAGATTGAGATGCTGGCTCCGTAATGAGGGTGCAGAAGACAAATGGGGCTCCCTCCCTGCCACTGCACTTCTGTAAATGTTTGATTAGTTTTGAATGGATTACTGTTAGATTATCTGGTTCAGGGGTTAAGGCTGACACCTCTCTGCTCCCGCTGCTTGCCTGATCTCCCTGACGGCATGCCACAGCCTGCCAGGCATCACACGAAGGTGCCACGGAATGGCTGGAGGTGTGCATTTTTTGGCTGTAGTGCACTACAATTAAGTTTTTTGTTTTTTTTTTTTCCCTACAACACCTTCCCAGGGAGATATTTCATTGTGACCTGGAAGAAGACACTGGAACACTGGTGCTGGGTATTAGCAGAGCAAGCACCCGTGTTCATCCTCCCCGCCATCAGATCATTAAGCCTATAATATTGAGGTGGTCATTTCCACATGATGCTTTTATAGTTAATGATTTAATAGATTGTCATTAATTGACTCTTTATAGTATTTTCTTTTGCAGCAGGAGTGTCCAGCAAAAGTACACAGGAAGTACACAGGACGATTAAAATTCTTTTTCTGGCCACTTGACTGAAATAATTAAAATAAAATAATTAAAATGATTGCAATTAACAACTGAATGGTTGTGTTTTGAAGTCACATGATGCGATAAGTTATGGCATCCAGCTGCAATACAAAAATTTTTCATGAATATAGTAAGGTACCCATTGTAATGTGGAAGCCGTTCAGGCAATTTTATCACAGCACTGTATGCCAGCAAAATCATTCCAATTCAACCCAAATGTGAATCGACACTTTATTTTAGAAAACCATATCTGAATTTTTGTTTCCATGTATTAAATTCCAAATTTTCATGAAAAACGTTCCAGCGTATTAAGACAGCTGTGGTGATTTCCTAATAAATTTTCGGTGTAAATAAGAACAATCTCATACACATCTGTCAAGATTCAGCCCACCAAAGTGTCTTTTCTTTTTTTTTCCTCTGTTGCCAAACAGCTACCGGGGCTCAGTCCAGCGCGCCTTGGCTATTTAACTGGGTTCATTTTTTTGCACTCGGATAGCCGTAAATTGTCTGGCCTGAGCCGATGCGTGACTCCATTGCTTGTATGGCAATCATGTGGGTGATTATATGGGTAATGAAATGCGCACCTCCTCATTGTGTCGGGCCCTCCGCTCAGGCCCTGGGCTTCTGCTTAGCGCCTGTGATGAATGGCACGCAACTGTTGAGGTGAGCGGGAGCCCATCCGTTCCGCAGGCCATTACGACACAGACGCGAGGCGGGCTGGCTGCCAGACCCCACTCGCCTCCTGACAGCGCCGCCGTCGCGCTACATTCCCCCCAATCTGTTTTGCTTCCTGTTGTGACCTTTCATACAGTAAAATGTATTAGAACACCATGGTCTCATTAAAACAGTGCATTAACCAAAGACTCTTTTTAACTAAATGACAGCCGAAGGACTGAAAGCCAATAGCCAGAGGCAGTTAGAAACTTAACTCATGAATCAGACTGTTAATGCTGCTTGATGCCTGGAGCACCTTGGGCACGCGACAAGCTTTCCGTTCCCCCCCCCCCCCCCCTCTCTCTCTCTCCTTCTCTCTCTATTCTGCTCCCTCCTTCCCCACTCTGATAATTCTCAAAAGAAGGAAAGCTCATTACTTTCCTCCTGATGGGAGAAAATGAGTGAGCGGGCAATAATAAAGCTTGAATTTTTCAATACCGTTAAAAATGGGGTTCTGACAGTTTGCCGCCAACGCAGGGGACAGGCCTAGATACTGCGGAGAGAGCCACCGAATTAGCAATATCATATATCATAAAATCTAATTAAATCAAAGAGCAGAATGAAATTAGTTTTCTGTGACTGAAACCGCTGCCAAGAGAGCTCCTATTAAATGAACTGTAGAGGGTGAATTTAATAATTCACAGTGAGGGATTTTGCATTTATACAAAAATTGTGCACTTAATTGTCCATGCTATATTACAGATTTGGCCTTATGTTAACAGTGTGCCTTAAGCACACTTACTGGAGCATATCATGCACATATTAAAATAAACGTGGCTGATAAGGCTTAAAACACAGGGTGAAATTAGACAGCAATAATCAAAGAGCTGCCCAGATGATACCCAGGGCAGGACCATAAACTGTGGTGAACCTGCACAAACCTGGTATTAAATACACATCATTTAAACAGCACCGCGAGTATGCCTTAACACGAGGAAGCACAGAGTTACAAACGTTCCTATCTAATGTCCTTAATTCATAGAATAATAGTGTTATTCATTGTGCTTTGCCTACAACAATAATCACGCAATAATACTTATAATAGCATATGGCAAGAGCTGTAAGGACTCCAGAAAAAATTGTAACATGAAGGACTCTGGGAAGAGAACTTATTTATTTTCAAAGTACCCTGTTATACATATTTCAGTTCCAGCAAGACCATTTCTGCATGAGAAAGCAGTTAGTGCAATGTTCCATTTTCCATAAGGTTAATTAAACCACAAGAACCTTCTTCGGCAAAGATTAGTCACTCACACACGGCGGCAGATTTGAGGCAATAAGTCACAACATTCCAATTAATTGGGAGCAAAGGAAGACACTAGTTCATGTACTCACACAAATATGTCACTCGCAATCAGAATGAATTTGATTACGTGTTTAATAATCTCATGTAATTTACGTAGTCAGCTCGAACAAATCAGGAGTGCCGTTTAGCCATGACTCCTGCAATACCGATTATTGTACGGTGACATAACATCACATCTTTATTCATATTGCATAATTGAATATATATTGGTTGTTCCGATATATTCAAGTCATCCTCAACAGCAAATAGGCAGTGTGTTAAGGAGCATTCTCGTCTGTGCGGGGCTGACATAGCGGACTGGTAAATAAAGGGAAAATTTTCTGCTCAAGCTATCATTCCGAAAGCACTGTGTGTGTGTAAATCTTTTATTCTCTCCTGGCTTCAAGGAGCCCAACTTTATTATAGTCCCTGTCAATACTTTAATAATAAAAGAATGCAAAGGGCAGAGAGTAGCGTATTACACTCTTAACAAGAATATACTGGATGCACATTCAGTGAATATTGAGTTTTAAACTTGTCTTATCATGATTTGTGGCCTTGTCACCACAAATATTTTTCAATGTCATTGCCCAAGCCTGCGCTGTCACTTATGCGGTCAGCTGGGGAATAGGAAGCATAACACAATGATCTCGCTCTTAATGGGAGCTGTTGAGAGTGGCAAGGGTGATGAAGCACTATTTAGTTATAGGGACCATATTTCTGCTTGGGGACATTATTATAAAACATGGTGTTATTTTGTCAGATTTCAATCATTGTCCCAGCTATTTGTTATCAGTGCATAGCAGTAACGTCAAGATATGACAGATTTGGCGACGCCGACAGAAACATACGGTTTCCCTCGTCTGTATGCTTAACGCAAACCGTTACGCACACTTCTCGTTCAAGGCTCAGTCTTTTCCGCGGACACTGCCCGAATTTCATTGCAGACCACTACGTGACGAGCCTTAACCAGCCGATCCCAGAGGGCGGGATGATTAGGACAAAGGCCTTGCGTTTGTCTCCGAAGGGGTTTCGCTAAATACTCCGAAGTGATGAGACGGTTCCGTATTAGCCGTTGTTTAGAGACTACTTGTGTACCAAGTATCTCCATGAAGCAGGCCACAGGGGTACGGAGTGTAACTTTGACCAATAAAAAACGATGGAAGAGGTGTTTGTGTTTCATAGTCTAATTCACTTTGCAGCAGAAGAGTTGGATTTTCTTTCAGCCAACAACATCAAAGGCTGACTTGGCAAATGCCCTTCAATGTGTATATGGTTTAAGGAAAGGCATCTTTGACACAAGAGCTTGCAGAGGCTTAAAGGTCATGCAGTCCAAAACGTAGGGGCAATTTATTATTCTTTCCATTGATTAAGCCAGTCAAATGATCAAAATGTAATTGAACAGTTGGAATGTTAGTAGCAGGTTTCCAAAAAGAGGAAGAAAAGACAGGGTAGGATTTAAGCCCAGACAGCAATGACATCTGAGAGACTAAGGACAATGAAGTATGGTTAATAGTCACAACCGGTTTTGAATGATAGATTAGATTAAAAAAAGCAAGTGATAAAGAAACAATATCAGTGATAAAGGGCCTAAAGGAAACTCTGTACGTAGTGAAAACACAGTGGAGAAATCCGGTAGAGAAAGAAGCGATAGTCAGTGAATCTTGACAATGTTTTCCTAGTTTTCCAAGGATTATACATTTGGTTAATCTAGACATTACTGAGGGCAGTCTATGTAATTCCATTATCTTTCAGCAGGGAGTAGCTTCTGAATGTGACTACCAATAACAAAAATCTCCAGTCACTTTAATGGTCCTATCATCGTTTATCATTGCCTCACTGTATGCATGCAAATGTGTGTATAATTGTATAATTGCAGTATAATTGCTGCAGTTTTTTTTTTTTATTTAAACATGGCGAGTCTGTTTTTACCTTTGAATATTCTGAAGGAAACAACTGAAAAATAGAAATGAAAAAATCCATCATTTCTCATGATCTTTTGTTTACCGTATGGGCTTGCTGTCCCAGAAATGTGTGGGTTGCTAAGCTTTCAATCTGACCAAAAAGAGAAATGTTTTTGCAGTCTTTTCACAAGTTACTCCTGCATGGCATTAATATCGACGTTTGCTTGAAAAAGATGTCTCCTCAAGGTGGGTGAATGATTATTTACATTTTTGCATTATGTAACTTGATAGCAGGCCTGCGTGTTGAGTCAGTGGGCACCACTTTTAGCTCGCACTTCTGTGGTTGGGAGTTCAACTCTGGTCTCTGCTGAGTAGGTGGAGTTTGCATGTGTCTTGTGGAGCTTCCAGTGTCATGAATGCGTCCGCTGGCTATCTGAAGACATGCAGTTAGCATAACTGGCATTTCTAAATTGCCCATAACGTGCACATGTGCTGTATGTGGGTATAGACTGGCATCCAGTCCAGGATGTAATCCAGTCTTGAGTCTAATGCCACCTGGCATAGGTTCCAACCCTGTCCAAGATTTGAGGTCGGATGTTTTTTAACAATGCTTTAAAAAATTATTTAGCTTGATAATTCCACATTTGCATGTCTTAAACAAGTGCATGATGAAAACGAACAGAAAGATAACCTGACAGAAATGTTTCAGATTCGTTTGCTCAGTTTAACCAAAGAAATAATTTCAGTAAAGATATTGTAAAAAAATACATAAAATTGGGAACATCACAGCTTTCAAAAATGTTGATTCTACTTTTTTGTTATTTTGGAAAGGAAAAATCATTTACATAATGCATGTTCTGAAATGACATGAATAACTGAAAATGCTCCAACAAAACCCTACACAGAAGCCAAACTGACCTTCAGAAAGCTACGTCCACAAATGCTGTGGATAAAACTGTAATTGGCTTTTACCTCAGTATGACTTGCGGATGGTTGGTTTGGGTTCCGTTGCTTTTTAAAATATTAATATTAATACAGGCTAGTACTGAAGCCCATCACAGCTGTGCCCCATAGCTTTGGGTTCCTGATAACGCCATTACCATCCTCCTCCCATTGGCGCAGAATGTGTAGAAAATCCCAGCCACTGATCTAAGAGCAGCATTTAACGAAACTCGCCACAGAAATGGACCGCAATTACTCTGTTCAAATACTTTCTGGTTTTAGAATCACTATAGGCCACAATGGAGTTTAAACATTTTTCGTGCAGTTCAGTTTTTTGCTCAGAACATACATGCATTCTCGTAGCAGGGTAGCATGCATTGATGATGACGTTATCTCAGGCTCGTAAAATCATTCACTCTGAAAGTTTGAGAAACATGACATATATATCTGGAATCCTATCCGTTCTTGGGCTATAAAGGTTTATTGCTCTTTACGTGAAAACCACCAAGGCGTCGTCTCAATGAAAACGTAAACCTGTATGTCACCTTGCTTTAAGGATCCCCCCACGCGCACAAATTGACGGCACAATTTTTCCGTTAAAATATTAGGATATAAATAATGCAATCATAGAGAACCCGTGTTACACTTTGAAAAAGGGGAACAAAGTATCACATCCCGCGCCGAAAGGATTTAATGTGTTAAGGAAATGCAGCCTATCAATGAATAATTTACAAATCTCACAGATCACTTTTGTTATATTAAGTTTATTCGTAGTAACTGAGATCTGGGGTTCAAGAAAAGGTAGTCAGTTTAGCCAATAAGGTTTGTCAAAAACAGGCTTTCAATATTTTAAAATCTTGACACTTCATAGGTACTTTTGACCAACTGAGTAGGACGTGGCAGGAAGAGCCCATCCTTGGTAATCCTATTCTTGCTCTTGCTGTTCAGAGACCTTGCTGTTATATTTTTATCGGCGGCATTTTTATTGGACTTTTATGTTAATTTGATAATAAAAAATGTTGATATATTTTTCAAAATTTGCAGACACTCCGAGGCCACTTTACTAGGTACACCCAGCGAATACTGGGCAGGATCCAATTTTACCCCAAAACTACTCCAAGAGTAGATGAGCTGTGTGTTCAAAGAAGCTGTTCTGCACATCGCTGTTGTACTGAGCTATCGTTTTGTCGTCATCTGTGGCCTTCTTGTTAGCTTTAATGAGTCTGGCCATTCTCCTCTAATGTCTCTCATCAACCAGGTGTTTTCAACCACAGAAATGCCGCTGACTGGATGTTTTTTGGTCATCAAACCATCCTCTGTAAAATCTACACACTGCAGTGTGTTGGAAATCCCAGGAGCGTGGCTGCTTCTGAAATGCCCGAACCACCGTGCCGGGCGCCAATAATCACGCAATGTTCAAAAATGCATGGATCATGTGTATTAGCCACTTTAAATGTTTATCAAAACAATTACTGAACCGCGTGACCATGTCTTTGTGCTGCAAATGCTGCTGAAGCCACATGATTGGCTGTTTTGGAGGCGCAAGCTGTTGGTTTTTACAAGCAGGTATAACTAATATGTCACCAGTTATTTGTTGTTTCGTTTCCTTTCTGTCGACAGGAGTCAGCGGGCTCACGTGCGAGTAAGAATTTCACTGTATCCAGTACATGTGATAAAAAATGAATGAATTCTGGAATCTACTAAACTAGCCACTGAATGTGTATGTGTTTGGTATATTCGCACATACACACATATACGCATGTATGTAATGGATTATACATGAAATACATCGCCCATTACCGCCTAAGTTGAGTATTAATCTATTAAGGCACAATTGTCAACATGAATTTGCAAAAAGAATGTCACACTAGGGGCACCACTTGAAAAGGTGCCATGATACCCTCGTATCAGTAGCAATCCTAAAGGACAGCATTAGAATTGTCTAATTTACCTTAGCATTAGCTGACACGTCCATTAACCGAAGAAAGCTCAGTGGTCACAAACATGGTTCAGCAGTCCCTGCATTCCGGAGACATCTTTCCAAGCAGCAGACAGCTACAAAGCAATTCTTAATCCAAGCTATGATCTTTGAACAGTGCGGATTTATCATGCTGAAAGGTAACAAATTCAACTGAACAAAGTTACACCGTAAGATGTTTATGAGTTAAAAAGAACTATCAAATTTCATGTAAAATAAGCTTTAGTGCAGGAAATGGTGCTAATATTTTATGTCTAATTCAGGAGAAAGATATATTTCTTGTGATCAGAGAAAATGTGATTTGTTTGATGGTTTCCCATCATGGTATCACTTGCTGGTCGGAAGATAAAATGTCACTTAGGATAATGTAATTGGCCTTAAGGTATGAAGAGGTGAATTATATTCTGTGATTTATAATCTGAAAATTAAAGACTCACTCATTTTCTAATTTAATTCCATCTCCAATGGAAAAATGTTCACTCTGAGCTAAATTGGCGAATAATGTTGCTAATTCAAATGCAGATCTAATTTCAATTCTGGTTGCTGTTTGTCATGATTGACGAGCCCCCGATGGATCGTTACCACTCCTATCTTCTCATCTCACCGACGCTCCGGCAGTTGTGATAATAACTTGAGGGGCAAAATGGGAGTGTGAGTTATGAATCACATTTCCAACTCCCTTGTTAGTTAAGACTATAATGCTTTACTTAATAGAATTTCCCACTCTTTTCTGAAGTAAGACTTTTTAAACCCCACAATTGTGTACAATTAATGAAACCGTTCGTGATAGCCATGACATTTTTATGAGTCTCTGTGCTGTATATTTAGCATTGAGTTGATAACAGATCGAGCATCCAGTCAACGTATAAAGCCTCTATTCACATGCATAATTACTTCAGCCTCATTGCAATACAAATGCCATCGGAATACATTTGCTCTCATGAAGTTGATTTAATGTAGGGTAAATGTCAAGGTAATTACATGGCAGTCCAGGTTAAAAGTAACATTAATTTCACCTGCAGAGTGACATTCAGCAAGCTAAGAAAGACTTTAAGCACAGTATATAAAGATTTCGGCCAATCGTTTTTTGAGAATCCTTTTTGCTTATGTTTAGGATGACGAACCATCCCAGAAATAGAACCGCTGCGAAATACTTTATCCGTACTTGTCCGAGGGGGCGGAGTTGGCTTGCAGTTGGAGGTGGAGCTGAATTATTAGGGAGTTCTTGCATATTATATCGCTGCCTTTAGTGACATTATAGGGACAGAAAATTTCCAAGCTAAAATTTTCAGGTTCTTTATCAATATCTAAATTCACTAAGAGGACAATTACTTTTGTCTGACCAGGTTATGAAGTATACGCTGTACTGGGAACTAATGCTGCCTAATAACAATACCTTAAGCACTTTTTACTGACGGCTTAATTTCATACAATATAATATCAATACATAAGGGAATTTTTACGCAGTAAAAGGATTTCTCTACTGGTTTATTTAACAAGTTTTGGCAAGCGACGGGCTTGTTTCACAGTCAGTGAATGATAAGCGTGGTGACAAGGCACTTGTTTCTGAGCCTCTCCCTTTGTCTGCCAACAGTTTTGACCTGAGCAGGAACATTTCTGTAGAAGTGTCTGCATCCCTTCTCCCATGTTTGGAGCCTGGGTTCCTGCGGCAGAGCTTTTTGTGGACCTTCGGGTTCGGTCAGCAGCTAAAAATGCAAGAGGACCCACACCCAGCAGCTCTCTTTATTCACTTATTAGGGTCCTTTATTGTGCCGAAAACGAAAAAGGGGCCTGCGATTGTCTCGAACCCACTATCCATGCGCTGCAGTGTCTAATGACGTCCAATTCAAGCATTGTGCCAGCCAGGTCATTTCCTAACAGTTCATTCTGAAGAATACTCACGAGTCGCCAGAAGCACGATGGCCCCAGAGCATCACAGCTCTCTCCAGGGCTTAATGATGTGTCCGAGTTAATGGCCCTGCATAAAAGCCCCTGCTCTCCATTCTGCACTTTGCCGTTACACCCGGTGCTTGAGAGGAAAAGGCATGAAAGAGGCATTTTCTCACCTTTTTGTTTTCTGTCCCAGACCGCAGGATTCCACGCGACAAAAGCCAACTCAGCTGTCAGCGCTTGACAACTAAGACATATTATGGCAGCAGAAGATTAAGGCGACTATCTAAGAAGCCCATAGCATGCACTGTTTCTGGGAATGCACCATATTGAGATGCTCAAGGGTCAGGGCGTCTTTTAAAAGTAAGATGTCTGTTTGATTATTGGCAAAAACTAGTCTGAGTTTCCAATGCAGTCTTTGAGTTAAAGCCAACAACAATGATTGTTTATGGTGTGTGTGCATCTGTAGGCTGAATATCGTATAGAAAATTATAAAACAGATTTAAAAAAATATTGCTGGAGAACTGGGACCTGGGATGTTTCCTCATTTAAACATTCTCTGCAAAGTTGGGTTGTGCTCAGAGCACTCAGTTTAATTTTAGATTTACAGGTAAAATAATAAAACGAATTAGCAAACAATTAAGCATATAACAGTATTAAGGACATTTTAATGAACTATACAACCCATTCTCGCTACAGTTCCTGGAAAACACAATAGTTCATTCCACTCTGTTTTTAACGAAATGGGCCCATTTACAAAATGTCTGGGATATTAATGTGGGACAAATGCAGCCGTAACCGAGCCAACTAATTTTTGCTCATTTCATTTGAATTATTAATAATAGCGAAATATACCATATGCTCCCAGAAGAGCTTTATACATTTATTTCAAACAAAATTGCTACTGTTTGGTGAAGAGTATAAGTAGCTTAACTGCTCTTTTCAAAAGAGGTGACTTATATAGGGATTTAATCAAGTATAAATCAGCCTTTGTAATTAGGGTCACAGCTGCTACCGAGCCAAAAGCTGCCAGTGCTCACTGCTTATGAGCTTTCATCACCTGGATTACTTTAATCAACTATCATTAGTCTCCCTCTGATCACATTATTATGATTTCAAGTAATATTTTCATCAAGGGCGCTTTATTGCTTGTGTTTCAAATGAAAGTTGTTTTTTTTTTTTTTTTTTTTTTTAACTTTTACCAAAACCCAGAGTGTTTGACCAAAAAGGATTCCAAGTTAGACCTTACTTTTTCATGTACTGCCATGAGCCTATAGGAAGGTAGTAATGAAATCACGTTCTAAACATTCTGCAGATGTGATGCGATGCTAAAATCACAGAGACTCATTCACTGATTAACTACAGCGGGTACTACCGTACATGCTGATGTGAAATCTGAGCAGGTATATTGAATTATTTTGATAATAATTTCTGCTTGAAGGTTATTCTGCTGCAGCACATGGGTTATGGACTTATAAGAATCTTATGGCAAACTATTTAAACAAAACTTCTTAAATATGCATTAGCCATTCAAAAATTGGCCCTCAGATTCCAATTTAATGCACAAGGAATATAGATGTTAGGTACATTGTCTATTTTGCATTACAAATTAGGAGATTAATTCAGAAGAATATGACACTTATGTATAATTGCCTGTATGTGTATTTATGAGTATATTTAGATGACCGTCTCAACCCGAATCTACGTAACCTACCTTGATGTGTATGCGAGTGCACTTCAGCTGAGATATTTTTTTGGCCTACCTTCTTAAAGAAAATTATTCACATATCTTATTTCAAATGATTAATTAAAATAATTTTAAAATGCAAACAAAAAATGAACAGTCAATGGTGCTAAGCTCTGTTGGAGACACTGAAGTGAATGCAGCGCGACTGTTAGGCATTTCCTAACAAGGATGTGGAGCACCACCTAGTGTTCAGTGAGTATAATGAATAAAAATAACTGCCTGCATCCTATCATCAGTCATTATGATAAATGTAATCAATGCTACATTTCTATTCATTCTACACCCCTGTGATTGTTATTCCATGAAAACTAAATTAGGATGCATATTTAATTTTTTTTCTAGAGAAACACAACATGCATTCATTTTCACATTGGCCTTGACATCTGTTCACTTGTCACATACATACAAATAAAATAATCTTTGAGTTTGGTGTAAATTAGTTTGGTTTTCATTCGTCTGCAGACATCACCTCAACGTACAGTATTATTGTCCTGTCATGGTGGTGGTACACGGTGACGGGGGTAAGATGATGGCAAGAGTCATGACAACGAGGCCACTTGTAAACAAAGCCATGAAAATGAGGTACTTTGTTCCCTGTTAACTTTATTGCTACGTGTAAAAGCGAAAAAAAAAAGCTTAGGACAATCCATGCACAGTTGGCGAAGAAAAAAATGGAAGCGGTAGTTACATTTTGTTCACTGTCATTCGCCATTCAAGCCTCAGTTTAGGCTATTAGGTATGTTAAATACGTTGAAGGGGAGCAGATTTCCTGGTATACTAAGCATCAGCCTTTGTGAGGACTATCTGGAGCTTTGCATACATAACGTATATTTGTTTAGCATGCCAAAGTAATGCAAAGCAATGTGACCTTATACTTCTCGTATAAACAACTGCATACTGTTTACCTGGAACTACAACAGTGAAAGTGTTTTTGAATTCTAAGATGACATGCAGTTAGGGAAATATTATTGTAATTTGCCAATACCAAAGCTGCAGCCAGTAGCTGACCCTACTGTTAAATTAATAAGACAGCAACCTCAAGAATAAAATATCATCCCCTTGAAGCAACAATGTATTTTTCTGGAAAGTCTAATTATGATGTATATAATCTCATTAATAATTTCTGAATACATGCTTAGTGTTGTTGTGTTGTATGAATTAGCACATTTTAACATTTCTCATCTGTTATGAAAGCATATTAGGAGCATTGGCAGGTCTGCTGCCCTTGTAGTGGATGTAGATATACAAAGGATGAAATTAGCAACGTGGAAAATTACGGGAAGTTTTATTCTGCACATAGCAACATCATACAAAATAGATTCATTAACATGTTTCGGGCTCTTTTCCTATGTGTTAAATGCACAATAAGGAAAACTGTTCCTAGATTGCCGGATTTTTTTCTTTCCTTTTATTTGGGGTTAAACCCCTTCAGAAATGCACTATAGGGATCTTCATTGGGCAATAATGGAAAACACACCTGCTACTTGTAACATAAATTGCAACTCAAGTACTGTCACCTTGCTTTTTTAAGCTGGGGGATGAAGTGAGCTGAAAATTAAAGGAAAAGGTCAGTTCTGAAATCACCTCAAAATTCATCCTTACAGATGACAAAGAGCCACGATCAGGTAAGAGCCAACGGATGGTGCTTACCAATGTTACTTTATTACTGGGTGCTCCATCTCCCAACAGATGATGGGGACTTCACCCCCCTCCCCACCTCTTTCACCTCAATTTCTGCTCTCTCCCAAAAAAAAGGTGGAGGCAATTAATCCTTATCCACACTATGTCCTATCTTGAAATGCAAATGAATGTTTAGCATCATTATGTCTCAATGCAGTTTTACAAAAGCTATATTCACACTTAAAGTAGAAGTGTGTGCAAGAAATTAAGGCTAGACAATTAATTTATTCATGTGTAAAAGGCTGATTTGATTAATTTGAAAGCAATAAACATGTATTGCTTAGAACAATTGACTGAATTAAATGGCTATTTTCCCACAGAACATAAAGCAAAAAATGAGGCACACATGTCCAATTTTATACCTTTAAGCATGAAGAAAATTCCAGCTGAACAGCAGATTCCACTGAGTTTGAGAAAATGTTAATAGTTTCTTAATTATTCAGTCGGGATGAATACAACTTTTGTTGTTGCGGAAACAAAGAAAAGCTACCATGGTGTGAAGAGGAGGGCGTGTAGTGAGGATGCTAACAGTATGGATTCAGGCTCAGTTGACGGCAGACATGGGCACTGGCGTTCAGTTTGATTTGGTATACAGTTAGCAGTGCTGAAGTGGTAATTATGCAGCTAAAGTTTAATTGTCCAATTACTATTAGGCTTGTGAGGGGGCATCATTGTCCCCCCC
>JAACJT020000052.1:7249459-7308128 GCA_009936485.2 Gymnarchus niloticus | reverse complement strand
CCACATGTTATTTGTAATGGTAAGCAATTATAAAAAGGACTCTTTCGCTAAGTTGTTTTTGGTGCAGCCCGACATAATGAAATGCCTTTATTACCCAGCCTGAAGCAGCTGTTAGTAGGAAATTATAGGTCATTTTAGCTACCAAGAGCACGACTGGCTGGCATTTATCAGGAAAAACTACATGCATCATCTGTTGAACCACCCGGAACAGGATCCACTGATAGGAATATTTCATGTGTCATGACCTTTAACAGTACATATCTAGAAAAAGCACAAGTGGGAACCCTGAGGTCATAGTGTATCGCATTATATTACTTAAAATATGCATGAAATACATTCAATATAATGAATAAGGAAATCAATAATATGATGTGTAATTTTCAAGTTGTTTTCACAAGTAGCTTGGCCCAGCCTCTAACATGGGACAATAACTAGAGAAATGTTAAATTTCTTGATACATGAATAATTGTAGTAACAATTCAATCATTGGTCTGTGAATCTCTAGCCTTCTGTGTTTTAGTCTCTGATGTCCTCCACGCCATTAACCCTGTTTTTCCTTCACCTGTGAAAACAGATTTATTACATTCTGTACAGCAGGTTGCTCTGATAGACACCTGGAATGTCATGCATCAGTATCTTATCTAAAAACATTCCACTCTTATTTCAATTAAGCCGATTCTTGGAACTTGTGATTTAAAATACCGAGAAGGAACTCTGTCTTTGCAGAAGAATCACAGAGAATCCGACTTTGCGTTGTTAAAAAGCAACCATACATTCGATGCACAGCCATGTTGGTACACAACAAGAAAACAAATGAAAAATGGAGAAGGGCACAGGATGTGCTTAGCCAGTGAAAACTCAGTTTGTCTGCGATATGGTGACATCTGATATGGGATTTTTTACATTTCGCATGTATCACGTTACTGACATTGCTTCTAAACACATTCAAGTCTATTGGCGTCCAATAAACGTGAATGTATTTTATTGCTAATAGTAATTTCATATGCCAGATAATGTGACGTTTTAAAGTCCATCCATTCATCCATCCATCCACCCTTTACCCTAGTCAGGCTTGTCAGGAACGTACCCAGGCAAAACAGGGCACAAGACCGAGGTACACCCTATTGGGATGCCTGTAAGTTTATTTCACAGCTGCTTACATGTGCATGTGGCCTTCAGTAAGATATCAGTACGACATTCAGTATTTAAATGACTGAAATCTGATGCAACTCCGCAGAAGAGGTGTGTCCCATCAATCATACCGCATTTATACCTCTCAATTCTGAGATCTTATTCTTTTGCGTTTCACCTCTAAAAATAAAATGAAATAAACAATTATCAGAAGCAAACATAAATGTGCAATTATAATCAGCAGAAGCTTCAAACTGGCAACTCAGGGCTGCCAAGCATGACTGGTACCAACATGTGCCAATTACGTTCTTTTAAGCAGCGGACATTTTTGACCAAAGTGCCATACAGTGAGGCAGATACACCACAGAGTACAAGGAGCAGCTTAGGGGCCTTGCTCAAGGGTCCAGTGGTAACAAGAGTATTTCTAGCAGCTAAGGGATTTGAATTGGCAACCTTCTAGCCAAAGGCACAGACAACTAACCAAGACCACCACGCACTATTCCGTGTGTACCTGCTAGAAGGGAGCATTGAGATTTCTGCTTAAAAATGTGAAAATTAGACTGCGTCAAGTTAAAAAAATGAAAAAATCCTAGGCTATATATTTCGATTACCAGAGTAGGGATAGAGTGAAAGGTGCTGCTGAAACTGGCCATTTCAAAAGGCTCACGGCCCGGTGTTCGCTTGAACCCGCCATTTGCTTCCAGGTTCATTGATTGCTTTGGATAAAAACATCAGTCAGGCCAAATTCTCACATTCATCAATGCATTGCAGTTTTGCTGGACTATGTCGAAATCAAGTGGCGCCCGTCACGCAGGCAAGACTTCTCGTGTCTTTCGGTCCCTTGGGAACTTCAGTACTGCAACAATTACTGCCAGTTCCACTTAGGTAGTTAGCTGCATCGATGATTCATGTTGTGTACAAGGTATTTTCATGTCATTTCCTACACAATCCAATTGTGTTAAAAATAAGTTAAACAAATCAATAAATATTAATGTTCAATTGCTTGACACTCCTAGAAAAAGTGCTTTTGAAAAATTAGATTTAATCCCCAAACTGATAAAGACTGGCTTTTCAGGAAATAATCAAAACGCAATCAGAGAGTGATGTTACTTAAACGGATAGAGGGAGTTATCAATCATTTACGATTCTATACAGAATCTCAGAAAAATTAACATATTTCAAATAATACTGTTAAAAACAAATCTGTTATAAATGTATTTTGTTGTTTGCTTTGCAAAGCATACATTTAAATGAATGCACGTTACAGAATGGTCCTGTACTGGATAAGTAGCTGTAGATGCATGGATGCATGGAACATATTTCATATGCTCGGCATTAAAAGGTTTTAAATAGAATTGTGAGTGTGAATTATGGTTAACAAAGGTTAGGGTCAGTTAATTTCAATTGGAATAGAAACAGGTGTTATCCAAATGAATAGGTACACAGAAGGAATTGTTGCTTCTGGTTAATCATTATTTGTTTTAGATGAGAGGTTAATAAATTAACAGTTAAAATTATGATGTACAATGACAACAATGATAGTGCTATTGTGAATATGCTATACAGGAATGAGTTCGTTGATATTTAATTTGCGTAATGGATAATGTGTACTATGTCCCCAACAACATGCTTATTGTTGTTAGGAGAGGGTAGGCAAATCTCAGGCAAATCTTCTGTTTTCAAGTAATAAGCAGCAAATTTTGTGTTTTGGTGTCAACATCGAGACAAAAAAAAAATCTCCTTATGCGTATGTTTCATCATAAGATCGATCAATTGTAACAATGCATGTAAATTCATTGTTTTTTAATACATTTTTTTCTTTAAAAGAGTGAAAAATATATTGAGGCATGAATCAATGAATTTTTTTTTTCCTGTGTTTGTGCTTCTGGGTCTGATTTGCATTAAAACTGCAGTATAATTTGTAATCACTTACCTTCACCCTCCTCATGCTGTTTTCTAACCTTTTTTATGGTCTTATTGCAGTTTTAATTTAGAAAGCTTCCAATATTAAAAACAAAAGCCATTGAAAAAGGCAATCAAAAATACTTGACAGTAATATCCTAATATATAAAATGTTTGTGTGAGTGCGTGTGTGCATGAGCCTGGTGGTGGACTGGCATTCGACCCTGGGTGCAGCCCCCGCCTCACGCCCTGTCAAATACTGATCTACAATTAGTCTCACCGCAGGGGTGTATATATATTTTGTAAGTACTCAGGTTATTGTTTTTAAGAGTATTTTAGCTTAGTGCACTTTTAAATTATCCCAAATCTGGGACTCCAGGTTTTGAATGTGAAACAGAAATGAAATTGTGAATTTTCTGGTCTGTGTGTGTGCAGTCCTTGGGCCTAAGAAAGCTGGTGAAACGCAAATGAGGTTCCTGCTAACAGCAAATGTGTCTTTTTCGGGGAGAATTAGCATGGTCGCGCAGCCCACCGTCACCAACAATGGGAATTCAGTGGCGTTTTAATATAGTTTCCCTTATGCTAAAATGTGCCGGCCTCAGCATTATTAACTGCCGATAAACATCACACTCAGTAAGGGAAGCAAGGCTTGGATTGTGGTCTGCATGTTGCTAAACGGCAGAAGAATGGTATTGATGAATAAATAATAGACCGTGCTAGATGAAAAGACCTCTGGCATATCCCTGTTAGTTGTCTATTATCCTCAGTCTCCTGAGGGCTACAAAATAGGGGGCATGTGTTATATAGACATTTATCATGTAATTACAGTTTTAGTATCAGTTTCTGATGGTCTGTGATGATTACTAATAATTACTGTGCATTTTACGCCAGTAAAAGGGCCAGATGGGGTTCTAGGACATAGGCACAAAGGGATATATATATATATATATATATATATATATATACATGTATATATGCCTTTAGAGGTGCTCATTAGCTAAATGAATTGAACCATATGTGTTCAATACCTAATTAACAACACTGAGAAAAGATGAGCGGTGACGTTTCAAGGATGGCTGCAGCCCAAAGATGGGAGGTAAAGAACTGTGTATCTATAACATTGTTTCAATAGAATTTCTTACGAAAAACGCTGGGAATTTAGGGATTGTTTACTTATTTAAGCATAATGTTTTATTTTGTTTGTGCGCATTCGTGTTTGTGCAGAACGAGTATATGTGTCAATTTAGGAGTAATAAGTCTCAAACCTCATCAGCTTGTGCGTGTGTGTATTTTTGTCACTGTGGTAGAATAAAGCATTTTGTTTTCTCAGATTATTTATCTAGATACTGTTTACAAGTGCATAACATGATTCTGTGAAGATTAACGGAAATCCAGTTTAAAAATTGCAGTTTTACAGCTGCTTCATTAACAGTGCATACGACAGTACAAACATTAGGTGAAGTTTTTTTGTGATTAGTTTATCAGAGGCCTTGACTTCCCTTTTTGATTAGGTAATATATTTCCTCAAGATTTGTTCTTAATCAGCTCAGACTATCAAATGCATGCAAATTCACTGACTGTTGTTTCCTCCTCGGCCCCTTGAAACCTCTGGTTTGATAAAACTGACATTCTATCTGGGATGGCAAATTTACACAGTCTGCATTAGTCATCTAATGCCCTGTCACAAGGCATAGTCACAAGTTAGCGACCCTTTCAAACATTTATTGCAAGCCGCTTCTTTTAATCCAAAACTGTACAATATTTCTTATTTGCATGTGTATTCAATAACAGGAAATTCTGTCAACCAATTGCAAAGCATGACTAAAACCAGCCAACAAACACAATAGGAGTAACTAAAATGTTGCTAGATGGCTTGGCGGCTTGAGCCGTACCTGTTTTACCTTCCTGGTTCCAGTATAATCTGGGGCATCTCTTACCCTCAGATACCCTCTCTAAATAGCCGTTTGATTGCTGATATTTGCAAAAGGTAAGGTGAAGGCCATCTCAATGCATGAGTTAACAAATAACATGCCAAAACATACCCTACAAATTCCTGAAATATGCCACTCTGAACAAGCTTCTAAGATTGTACATGCTCCTCGGAATTAATTCTGTAAATAATCATAACAATGCATTACAAAAATGATGAGCAAGTGAAAAAAGAAAAAGGAATAAATGAATAAAAATGAAAGAGAAATATCCCCAGGTGAAAACAAAGCTCTCGTTTCTGTCAGAGCCTATGAGCGTACCTGTGCTTGGGCATGGCCAGTGTGAATTATAGTGGGGTGGCATTGTATTTCCACTCCGTAGGACCCGGTATAAATCAGAGGGGTCAAGCAGCCGCAGATGGGATCCCGCCAAATCGGAGGGTGTGTGTGTGTGTGTGGGGGGGGGCAGCCGGCAGGTCACAATGAGCTGCTGTGACCCTGCTATGAACTGAGCGGAGAGACGTATCACCAGCAGGTGCAGCCCGATAGAGCTCAATGTTGCATTCAAGTTTACTCCTTTTACAATTCTGAGAATGGCGTGGTGTTGTGTTTTAATCCAATCCCCCGGGGGGTCTCTCCCTCCGCATTCTCACAATCACCTGAACAAGAAACAGGGAATTCTTCTCCGGAGCTTGCAAGGCTCCCGCTCTCCCAACCCGGTCAAGGGTAGTTCACATTAAAGGTTCTGACTGACACAGGTTACCACAGGACAAAAGCCAACAAAATAAAAAAAAAAAAAAATGGAACCGTCCTGTTTAATAGAAACAAATTGCTCTCCACTTCCCACTGACACAGATAGTGGCCCATTTCTGCCTGCTGCCCTTTGTTGGGAACAACAGAAAGGAAATGTACTCATCCTGGGAAGGATAAAGTTCAGGCTTTTTGTTACACTTGGTTATCTTAGCCCCCCGAACAAGCACAGCGGTTAAGTAGTTCAGGTGCCTGGTACATTCTGTGAGATTAAAGGTCTGTAATTCTGGCCCTGGTAGGAACTGCTCAGCTGCAGGCGAAGGCCCTATGAATGGAAGTCTTGTTGGAACTCAGTGAGCGAGACGCAGCTTGGGCCCGCCTTTCTTCGGCAGGCCTGAAAGGAACCCTGTTGGGACTTAGATCCCCCTCTGTTGAGGCAGGACAAGAGCCGGTCCAATCTGGCAGGGGCTGTGTTTCAGGAGGTCTTTCTCAAAGGCATTTTGAGGAGAGGAAACTCAGTTCCTCTGGAACATGCATCCAATTGGACATTATATAGAGTGGCAGGAGGTATCTACATTTCTCCTATATAGAGACCTTTCATCTTCCCATAGGGGAGGTCATGGACTGAAGAGCATGGGCTTTTCAGCTCAGTTTTTCCTCCTCAGTTTTAATTAACAAAATAATTTTTTTAGCTCTACCTCGATCAAATGAAGTTGCCGGTCCACATTATTTTCATAATTTGTTGGGGAGAAAATCTAAATTTTACTCTACTGTACATTACCATGGAGAAAATTTGCAATTCAGTTGCAACTGAGTTTCTCAACAGAAACAGTGATCCGCCACACAGGAACAGCACCCTGTATTCGTGTACTGTATGTGTACACATGTACATGCGTGCCGGTCAGCCGTATCTCCACTGATTAATTATGTCATTAAGGCCATAGTGTCGTTCCTCAGCAGTTCACAGTGAACAGGAAGTTGGACTGTGAACAATATGCCCTCTACCCGCTTTGTCCTTCTACTGAACCTGAGACCGGTCAAGCAGAAATGCGGATCAGAGCCTGAGCATGCTGCGGTACCGCCGGTTTATTCACGGGGTGAAAGGTCAAGTGTAAGTGGCAAAGGTCAGCTCTGAACCTTCAATATCGCTTTACAGTCCCAGGGTAAAGATGAGAAAAGGTTGGAGGGGTAGAATGCAAGATCAATCAAATCCTCTCAGAGCCGACAGAAAACAGAACAGGAATGGCTAGGAATTTGGGATTAGTGCTCACTGGAGTGCCTTTACATTTACTAGAGTAATTCCAGAATCATCCATTTGTTACAACAGCAGAGCACAACGTCCTGCAAGTCCAAGTGTTGACAAATTCGATACTCGTTACAAAGTGAGCTAAAAAAGCTACCACCATAGATATAAAAATCCCAACGTTGTTTTAACTAACAAATGGTTATTGTGACAACACTCATAAAATGACACATGGGGAACAACTAAAGAACAGTCTATTGGTCCAATATGATAAGTACTTTTGTGGCAAGGGCCGTTCTCCCCGCTCTGTATGACACGAAGTAAATATCCACTAATCCACGTCTTAATCTTCCACCTGCCCCGCACAGCTTAGAGAAACTGATACTCCTGCGACTGCCCCTGTGACCTATTGCCTTTCCTTTACCATCTATCCCCCCTTTCTGATATTCCATTGGAATGTCAGATAAAGGGTGCCCTAGCTAGAGAGGAGCACGGTTCTCTGGAGGAAACACTTGCCTACTGCATCCATGCCATTTCTCTGAAAGTGTCCACCCGCTCTATAAAGAATGGGGGGGGGGGGGGGGGCATCTAATATTCATTTTTGCATAATTTTCATAATTCATTTTTTAAATAACAGTACTTCACGGCACAGAAAGAAAGTGTAATGAGTAAAAATGGAGTTGGAGCACAACATTCTTAGTTGATAACGAGACAGACACTTTGAAGAGAGTTTTTAGTTAATAATGTTTAGTGTTTTTAAAGAACATCACCGCAAAGCCTGGGTCCAATGCGAAAAAATAGTTATATAGTGGAAAGGACACAGGACGCTGTTCAGTATGCTAAAGGGCTACAACGCTGCTGTTGTGCTGCCCGACGCCAATGACTTAGCTTGAACACATAGCAAAACAACGATATGTAAGGGTGTTGATGATAGTCAATGACCAAAAAGTAGGACTGTAATCTACATAATCACCGTCCAGTAGCAGAAAAAAAGATTAAGCTAATTAACCTATTTTAATGGAGCGTAAAAGAAGATCCAAAATATCAAGAGCAATCTTGTGCACTCAGATATGTGGATGCATCTTTTTTTAAGGATCTACAAAGCCTTTGAGAGCTTCTTAATGAGCGTGCTTAGTACATGTAAACACAGCTGCATACACTACACCGGGAACTACAGAGTGCCTAATAGATCCCCTTTAAACAGAATATAAAATTTATTTTGAAAGGTAGTAGAATTCTGCCTATTAAAGGAACACAATGCATAATAACAACGAAAGATCCTTCTGCATCTGAGTCATACTGAGTAGCTGAAATCGGTTATGTTTGGAAATCTATAGTAAGTATGGGTGATGACTTGGTGATATATTATTATATTACTAAAAATGAACCTAGAGGAAGGACATTTCCCAGATTAAGTCTGGACATTTTCTGCAAGAAAGTGGTATAGTGGCTAAGTGGGTCGTGCTGTTGGCTCACTCTTCCAGCACTGAGAGTTCTAGTCTTGTGTCGCTCCGGCTTCTTTCTGAGGTCCTAGAACATATCCTAGACTGACATGCCATCAGTGCAGCTGACATCACTAAACTCCCTTTGGGGTGGGTGTGTATATGTACCCTGCAATGGCATGCAGTCAGAGATGTATTCTAGGACCCCTAGGACCTTCACCAAAAACAGTACCTGGAAGATTGATCTGGGATGGTCTCTGAGAATCCTTGTGGCTGTTGGAGAAGTACGCTTATCATTGTCATTACACATGCAGCATTTGGTCCGATATAAGGGATACATTGGACTTCAGAGAGAATCAAAACTAAATATTGAACTAAAATTGGCAGTTTAGACACTGCCGACGTACATTACTTAGATAAGTTATATGAACACGAAATGTATTCGTAAATAAACAACCAACTATGTAAACAGTGACGAATTATATGAAACAGTTGCTAGAATTTTAAGTAGATAAAATCTAGCCTGTTGGTTGGAGACAACATTCTGCAGGGCAAGTGTTCTGTTCATTAACTCAGACTGTAACAGGTGAAGTATTAAAGGACACTGCCACCTACAGGTCAGATTACAGCACAGCAGAACTGCTGGCTCTTCCATACCTGTGTAATCAGATAAATAGACTTTTGTGCACATTCAGTAGACTGTTGAACAGATTATTCAAAAAGATATTCAATTATGAGAATATGAAAATGATCAGTTCCATTGTGTACACACAAGTACACATAAGCATTTGTAATGCATATTTGAGGAAAACGACCTAGGATGAAGAAAAGCAAATTAAAAAAAACAGTTTTGCAACATTATTAATGGTACGCTACCACAATTTTCACATATATCATGCATTCATTTTTTTTGTTTTGTTTTGTTTTTTTTTTTTTTGATTGCGAGTTTGACCAGAACTGAAAGCGTTTACGATCAAAACAAACTATTTTGTATAAAGTCACAGAGCATATTCAAATGACCCCACCTACTGGAACTGGATAATTTACTACAATCAAATATATTCCACTTCATGTTCGTTCATGTGAAGGTATGGCTGCCTATGCTTTGTATGAAAGCGTTTGTATTTCCCTGTATTGTCTAGATGCTACAGTATATTTTATTACAAATATAAGTAACATAGAATTTCAATATTTTTTGCTGTTGTGCACTAAATGGTATATCAATTTTATATTACATCTTCAAATAAGATAAATAAACTGCTGTTTCTTGTTAAACTTGTAGTATTGTCCAATATGGCGATCATTTTTAATAATAACAGCTCTCCATAACATTTTCACCTTTAAATTATGTTACAAAATGCAGCTTAACCATCAAAGAAACGCATAAAATATGAAAAAGGAATATCCCCCAGGGAAAATTGTAATAAAACACTTAATACCAAAATCCATAAAGTATTTCAAATAAGTAGCATGTTCAGAAACTCCCCAAAAGCCCTTTTATGTGCATGTGGCTAACTCTTTTCAGACAAGGCTGCGATTGTGGTTGTCACCAGACAATGACATATTTCTTTTCTTGCCTTAAATTCTCTGTATCATTCTGCATAGGCGGGCAATTTGTCTGTCATGGGCCTGAAGCAGCTAGCCCACTCGGGCCCCATTAAACTGACAGCGCTCTTATTAGTAGAAAACAGAGCCAGCAGCCAATGAATTTAGCCACTGTTCAGGAGCTGAGCAGCCCCAGCTAGGTTTTTTTCTTTTTTTGAGTAATTAATTTGATAAATATATTAATTATGAATTGGGTTGACAGTAGAATCAGATTGTCTGCCTTCCAGACAGCCTTTTGTGATAAGTCGCTTTGTGATGAGGTTCTCGGGTTTCGGGAGCTGTCATCCCCGGAGCTTGGTCCCTTATCACCACCTTGGCTATTCACCAGGTAATTTCCTGTGTGTTGTAATTAAATGGTGGCTTTCTAATTGCACGTAACTCCCTTCCACGGGACCCTCTTGGGTTTCAAGCAATGGACAGTAGGACAGTAATGCTCTCCTGGCCCTTACAGGAAGCAAAACGGAAAGATTGTAATTTCTTTACAAATATATAATATGATGATTGACAAAAAAAACATTTCCTAAATAATTTGGCTTATCAGAAAGACAAAAATTATTATACTTATATACAGTAAAATCCTTATAGGTACATGTGATGACATTTTAGCCCTTCTATATCTTAAATAGTCTTAAAAAAATGTTAGTGGGGTTAAGGCTGTATGCATTTCAGAATCTCGAACATCCTAAAATCTGCCTTTGCTAATGTGGAAATCGCGTCAGAGGATGTATGGCCTCTCCAGTATAATTAACACGGTGAAATTAAAAGGTCGACCTTCAGAATGACTCAATTTCCATATTTCTTCCTATAACCTTTGATGGGCTTTACTTAAGAAGGTTTGGGGGAAGGGTGATTTCAGGAAAGTCACGCTCCTCCACACAAGTCTGAGTCTTGCATCGCTGGGCCTTGTCTGACAGCGGTCCGGCCTATGAAAGGACAGCACACTTCATCTCTGCTCCTGTCAACACTCCAAGAGGAAACTGTAGGCCCTTTGTGCACCTGTCATATCATCCAGCTTATTACAATGGCAGGAATGGAAGGTATTTAAGTTCCTTTGATGTCTGTATCAAACTGAACTGTTTTGATGGCCGCGTACATACACCCAACAGACAAACCATTATTTCGCTCCATTTTAAATATTGCTTTTTTAATAAATGACCAGAAATATTTACCATATTACAGATCTGTTCTCTACACTAAAGCATATAGCTAATAACAACAGAAGTATCATTACAGAAATAGCAATTAGGTGAAGGGGAACAAGATTTTATCCAGTAATTTATATACTATTCTTAAACAAGTTTCTTGATTTGCCAAGTAAACATAATATTAACATGGTAGTATATTTGAATATTATTTATTAATTAAAGATATAAATAATAATAATAATAATAATAACAATAATAATTCTGAAAATGATCCATCAGTCCCTCATCTAACCATTCATCATGGTCTTAATGAAGGGTGGGGTACACCCCGGATGGGATGCCAGTCCGTCGTAGGGGCACGTACATACAAACGATCAAATACTTCGGCCAGCTTGGAATCTGAACATTTTTCAATTAGGACAACAATTTTTAATGCCTCATTTAATTTTCAGCCAAACAAACTCAAACCCAAATCCTCTGACCCATCATATTAAGGATTCTGAGTTATTTTCCTATCGTTGCAAAGGTACATCAACCTAATGTCCCTCTAGAGGACCTGTCTGGTATGTTAATGCTGTCTGATCCTAGCCTAACCAGGCCCCTCAAGCTTGCTCGAGGAGTGTAACCTTTTTCCAAGTACAATGCCTAGACACGTTTACTGTTGGTCAGGACCTGGTGAGTTCCATTTTCTTTGCCGTCACCTGTAACTCGCACAAGTAAAAGGACCGAGGTCTATGAGGGACCAACAAGCCTGGCGAGTGATGACAGCAATCTCTATCTGTCAATCTCCCCGTGGATATTGTTGCAGAGCTGGCAGACGGACAGCCAGGGTTTGTGAAGCGAGAGATCTTTTCTATCAGCGGGTTATCATTTCCAATTAAATCAAGGGTCTTTCATGTAAATGTACAGTCAGCTCTACTCTCTCAAGCCAGTTAGCTATCTCAGATAACAGAAAAGAAAGAAAAAAAGATTTTTAGTTTTTTTTCACTCCCAGCTTAAAAGTTTTTTTTTTTTTTTTTTAAGTGGAGTGGACAAAAAAATCCATGCTTATTGCATACTTATTAATGGCTTCTGCAACTGGCAAACAGAGCAGAGATAATTTCTTTGGCATCCAGTGCTATTAAGTATTTACTTTAGCAGGAAATGCTCAATTTCATTTGGCAGCTACTTGGGCAACACAGGTGAAAGAAATGTTTACAGAGAGATGTTGAAATGGGCTATGGGAAAATCTCTCACGTAGAATGACATCTCAAAACTATAGCAACAGGATTCAAATAAAACAACATTTAAATAACAAAAAACTAGCAAAACCAAATTAGCCAATTATTTTGCGAGTTTACAAGGACTTGCACAATTTCCATAACTATTTGTTATATATTAAAGTTAGTAGGATAGAGTTAGAACTATTTCAATTTTGTACTGAAGAAAGACCTATCAAAATATTCATCCCTGCTGCTTGAAATGAACTTTTTGGCCATTTGTACAAGTACTTGGGAATTCTGTAGTTTTTGCATATTCCCTCTCTCCATGAAACAAACGTCTTCATTCAGGTGAGCGCAAGGTCAGCCATTAACCAGCAGGCTGAGGCAGTTCTTGGGGTTAAAGGCCTTCCTCAATGGTTAAGGGTGCCAAAGCTGCGATGGCCTCTCTGCCTGCAGTGGCAGTTGAACCTATGACCTTCTGGACACAAGCACAGATGGCTAGCCCACAAGCACTGCCTGATGAGCACATTTGCATAGAAGTGACAGCAATGTTTTGTAAGCCTCACTCAGTCAATCATACATTGAAAGGAACGCTTCAGAGTGGCTGAATACTCTTTCCTCCTGTGAGGTGCTCTGTGGAAGTGGTGAAGCCTTGAAATGCATTCCAGGCCTTATCGAATGTGCTTGATGCATCAAGATTAGCTCACTTTAAAAACCCACCTACACTGCAGACAAACTTAAAACTTTTAGATATCGCGATGTAGCATGCTCGAAACGTAACGTGTGCATTGCTGTACAAATCAGCATCAGGCTGCTTTTGTAACACTCTCAAAAAATAAGGACCCAGTAAGTTACAGGAGGAGCTGCAACTGATACCAAGTAGCAAATACAGTGTGACTGTTCTGGCATGTGAGTACGCTTTGCAATCAATCTTGTTTTACAAAGAGAGTCTTTAAGTGCAATTCAACACACAATTTCCTCTTTTAGCCCTACAGTAAGATATCCTCTAACTTCTGCAAGTTAAACCCAGCCTGCTTCCTGCTTAATGATACAAAAGTGTACACTATTAAAACAGACAAGAATTCAGATAAGCATAGCATTAAACTCAATTTCAGTACCCCACCCCCACCTTAATCCTCCTTAACCTGACAATAATACTTTATTTATTTGGTAGAAGATAAAATTGTTCTTTGGTGAGATATAGTACGGTTTCGCAGAAAGCCTTTTTATCCTAATCCCTAGAGAGAGTGAAAAAGTAGCCTTTACTGAAATAAAAGTACACTTTGTAGGGAATGCAATGCTAATCTCCTTACTTTTAATAGTTTTAAAATCGCATGAAAAATTAGGTAAACAGTGCACTTGATTAATGGGAAAAGAAGTCAATTGGCCATAAAGCTGAATGTCAAATTCCCACCTTCACAAAGCTCCTTTCTTTCTTCTTTATCCTGATAGTACCCAGAGAAAGATCACTTTTCTCATCTGCAAATCTGAGAGCTCTGCACGACAATGAAAATTGTAAGCTGCCTAAAATTTCTGATGTCTAGATGAGAACACACTGTACACTACAATAAAAGTTTTAAGCTGCACAATTACTGGGGTTTTTGTATTAGTACCTCATGCAGTGAGACTGATCTAGGATGGGGAAACCAGCAACAAAATTAATGACTGCTTTTCTTGTGATTTTCTGGTTTTTGACAAATATTTGCCTATCCGAGACAGCTGGGAAACAGGACGCCTGTCCACTGCAAGGCACACACACACAATCGTACTTGTTGAGTAATTTAGAGAAAACAATTAGCCTAAATGCATGCAGTGCAACGTGATTTTGCCCAGCGAACATGGGAGGTGTGAGGAAATATTGCTACACACTGAGGCACCTTGCTGAAATACACTGTCATTTTAAAAAAGGACAAAATCCATTTTCAAATAATGCTTTTATATGCTGTACAATATAAAAGTTGGGACAGGGTAACTTAGGGCCAGAGTTAAATAAAGTAAATCATGATGAGATTTGAAGCTAATTATATTGCACACGTGATTGTAATCATTCTTTGATTTAAAAGCTGCATTAAGGAAAGGCCTAGCCCTTTAGGAGCAAAGATGGGATGAGGATCACCAATTTGCCCACAACCACATGAGAAAATCAGTCAGAGGATTCATCACGATGTTTCTCAAAGACTGATCGGAAGGGATTTGGGTATTTCACCCCTGACGGTGCACAATATAATTCAAAGATTCAAGGAAACTGGAGAGGTTCTGGAGCGTAAAGGGCAAGAGCGCAAGCCTAAGCTGGCTGCCCATGATCTTTGATCCCTCAGATGACACGTTGTCAAGAACGGTCATTTATCAATAAGTGGTATAACTGCAGGGACTCAGGAGTACTTTAACAAACCTTCATCAAGCAACACCATTCATAGTTACATCCATGCCAGCCACAACTCTGCTGTGCAAAAAGGAAGCCGTAGGTTAACAGTGTCCAGTAGCACCGTTGACTTCTCTGGGATTGGAGGCATTTGTGATGGACCATCACGCAGTGAAAAGGTGTATTGTGGTCAGACAAATCAACAGTTCAGGTCTTTTTTTTTTTGGAAGACTTGCATCTTGTATGCTCAAGACCAAAGAAAAGGACCATCCAGATTGTTACCAGGTATAAGTCCACAAGTCAGTGTCTGCCACAGTATGCGGTTGTGTCACTGCCCTGGGCAAGGATATCTTGCACTTTTGTGAAGCCATCATTAATGCCATAAAGTATGTATAGATTTTGGAGTAACATAAGCTGCCATAAAGATAAAATGTCTTTGATGGATGCCCATGCACATGTTGGCAAAACCACGTTCTGTGTGTATTGCAAAGCTTGTCCATTTCCTGTGGTCAGCCGTTTGAATGCTAACTATAAATCTACTCATAACATACTCATAACTGACGAATCAGCGTTAAATGAGAAAGCACCTCCCTTCTGCTAAACGTAAGAATGAAATCAACTGTTTTGTTAAACTGGCTGTACTAGAGCCATGATTATAGTACAGATATCTGCAGGTCATTTAGTGTTTCATCCAGGTTTCTAACCACCACACCAACTGCTGCCCTTACTAATCCTGATTCTCCTACAGTGATGCCCTTGTTGTTCTGAAAAGCTGGTAGCTCCCTGGATGCCCCCTCAATTGACCCCCGCCAGCCATGTTGCAGCTCGGTTGGCTTCTCAGTGACCCATTCAAACTGTGTCATCTAGCGGCTGAGATGATATCCCTTAAAACAGATAATCTGGCGTGGACTGCAGCTGCACGAGGTGAAAGCTCTGGCAGAAGCCTTTCAGGATCATGTCTCAGCCCTTGGCCAAGAATTATAGTCCCCCTTAGGATTTAAACATACTCTGAAGAAGTGTAGCGGTGAAACTCCCCGTGTCTCCTGAATGCAGTGCGGCCTGCTGCTTTTGTTGGTCTGTAGTGGTGACAATTAGGCTTGATCAGTCAAAGTAAACGGACTAAAATGACATATGGAAGGTAAATGGCAACTTACAACTAAGTGGCAACTGACCTGATTTAATTGTGTGGTGATTCCTCTTTTAATTCTCTTCTTTTTCAGCAGTGCTGAAAAGACTGAAAATATATACTGACTGCATCCATACCCTTGGTATAAGTATGAATATGAAAGATTGTAATATGGATTTCATCTATGAAATGCAGAGTAATTAGAAACTACAATTTTGTATCATCGGAGGCACTACTAGGAGATGAGCTTCATCAGCCCTAAAACTGATGACTTTATGATCATTCGGGATTTATTTTCTGGATACATTACATAGGAAATACAGATAGCAAGATTTTTTTTTGGGAAAAATAACAAAATGATAAAATTGTGACTGTCATAAAGCAGACGGCCTGTTCATACAGTAGATAGTCCATCCATCCATTCATCCATCTTCTATTTGATCATGCAGGTCAAGGTTGTAAGACGGAACACTCTGGACACGTTGCCACTCCACAGTAGATCATTTCTGATAAATCTGATAAAAGGATAATGTGATGAACACCCATATTGACTTGTTGATATTAAACAGTTTATCAGATTAAATAGTGATTAAGGGTGAAGACTGGTAATGATGTTGGCTACAGCACTGAGAAGTCTTTCATTAGTCTTCCTATGAGCCCGGCATGTATAGTATGAAAAACTGCAAGTTTTGTGAAGGCAAAATACACGTAGAAAAAAAATGAAGGAGCCACCACATAGCATCCCACGTGTTCCTGGAAGAGGACACGCATGGCACATAATCTGGAAATAAATGCACTATTCAGAATCATCTGAATGAAGGGGTTAAAAACTGAATAGGAAACACAGTAGATGGCTGGCCTGCTCAAGTATGAGTGGCCCCATGAAGGTTGGTTCTCCTCCTTCTCTCGCAGCTTGAGGCAGATGAAGCAGCGACTCCTTGGTGCTCTAATCTCTCTGCTTGCTGTTTATTGTTAGGACCACTGTAATGGAGAAAGAGAGACTAAAGACCAGATTAGCTCTCGGATTCTTTCCAGCCCATTCATTCACTGCCCACCCTTCCTTCACCTCATTCCTTAATCCTCTTTAGGGATATTACTTGCTAATATATCCAGTCATAAGGCATTATCTCCAGCTATCTGTTCCTACCAGGTGCACTAGAAAGAAAAATAACCCATTTCCGTTAGACAACTGGGTCAGACCGCTAAAATTTATCTTAAATTCATCCTAAAATCTAATAGGGTCAACTGTGGTCCAAGTCATAAATGGTGGACAATGCAGGATTGTAACAGAGGAGCACAAGACCGAAAAGTAAATGTTTAATAAGCTTTGAGGACGTAATATAGTCGATATACAGTAGCTTGACATACATATCTGATGACCTACACTTCAATCTGTCGGATTTTACATAATTGAAAGGAACTAATTACTTTGACTCTATGTTTTGGGGTTCCATTGTGTGTTTTCCATTTGCACTTTCTGTCTGCACGTGTGTGCTTTTCAAGTGATGCACAGCGTAGATGAATTGGTGTAATGAAATTTAACGTGAGGATTTGCCCTGCGATCGACGTGGATCTCGTTCTAGGTGCACCCTCTGCTTCCTAGGATAGGTCATTGTCTCACTGTGACTGTGCAACGGATCAGTGAATTGGCAAAAAGGATAGATGGTTAAAGAATTGACATTTCACAGTGAAAAATAGCCAAAAGGCCTTTGTGCATCTGTCTGACAAGAAGAAAAATATGCAGCAATAATATTCAAATAGCTGACAAAGCATTAACCAAAGCTGGGTTATGGAATATGCAACTGGGTCTGTAAAGGAGGTAAAGACTGCCCCCTAGAGACCTTATTTGTATTTTTATGTGGCTGTTCGGAGGGCATGGTGACACAGTGGGTAGTGCTGTTGCCTCCCACTGCCAGCACTGGGGGTTCAAATCCCACCTCTGTTCTGTGTGCGGTGTTTGAATGTTCTCCCTCTGTCTTGTGGGCTACTGCCAGGTACTCCGGTTTCCATCTGCAGTCCCAGAAAAGGGTGAATGGCCTTTCTAAAGTGCTAGACTAATTGGTATGTCTAAATTGGAAAAGTGTGCCAGGGCCTCATGGTCAGGGGCCTGGAGCCAATCCAAGGTAGCATCATAAACAAGGCTGGAATCTCATAGGGTCAACTGTGGTCCAAGTCATAAATGGTGGATAATGCAGAATTGTAACAGAGGAGCATGAGACCCAAAAGTAAACGTTTAAAAAGCTTTGAGGACGTAATATAGCCGATATACAGTAGCTTGACATACATATCTGAAGACCTACACTTTAATCTGTAGGATTCTACATAATTGAAAGGAACTAATTATTTTGGCTCTGCGTTTTGGGTATCTTTATATTTTATATCCGTCCATTCATCTTCTAATGCTGGAGCCTATCCCAGGCAGCTTAGGGCACAAGGCTGGGGCACACCCTGAAAAAGATGTCAGTCCATCACAAGGTACGCACTCAATATGGGCAATGTAGAGATGCCAACTAGCCTAAGTGCATGTGGAAGGAAACTGGAGTACCTGAAGGAATGTGCGAGACACAGGGAGAACCTGCAAACTACACACACACAAAGCAGGTTCGGAACAGGAACCCCCAACCCTGAAGGTAAAAGCAACCATGTCTCCCCTATTAGTTGTTTGATGGAACAGGCAGCTGCTTAGGATACCCAGACAAATGACACCCTTCATCTTCCTTCTCAAGCTAGTATTGATGGTTTCAGAATTAAAAGCACATTGACTCATGTTTTCACCAAATACATATTAATCCAAAAAGTGTCTCAGTATTGAATGCCGTTGCTCTGGGGAAACATTTAGGAAGACATAATGGTGGTCAACGGACATTTCTGCTACCCTGGCATGCATCGTTATTTATTTCTGGGGGTAGAAGTGGATCTGCTGTAACCCGGCTCCAGCTTCAACTCGCAATAGGCTTTGAGTTCAAATGGTAGTCATGGACTCTGTGAGTTGATCCTTCCATTTTGTTCTGTGCCTGAATGATTAGATTTCTCAGTTGCTAGCCAATATGCCAATTCATAAGCATTCAGTCCTCTCATGGCCCCCCTATGAGGATGCTTCCCATGCTTTTCTGCAATCAAACATTACTGTCACCAATCATATCTGTCTAACAAATCTAATTCCTCCTACATGGTGATCCCTTTACAACCATGCCTGTTGCACAGGCATCCCTTCTGAGGTGGCTGAATGAATCTATAGTGTCTCCTCCTATTGAATATACAGTATGTACGATAAAAGTTATGAATAATGTACAGTTTGAATTGATGTGCGTGCTGTGCTTTCTGTTAGTTCCATAAAAAATAACTTGATAAGAACTTTATATATCATAAAGCGTCAGAATCAGAACCCATAATAATAAGTCTTGTGATTTAGTTAGAATTTAACAAAACAACCCTACTACTGTGAGATATATTTCTAAACATATTGTACATTAGGTTCAATCACTCACACTTACAGTATGTTTTAGCTGGTTTAAAATATGTATACATTCAGTGTAACTTTCACTATTATTGTTTTTTGCCCATTTCCTACATGATTATAAACAAAGCCCATTGAAGACCAGTGAGGTGTGCCACTAACTGAGTTTTACATACCCAGAGTTACCTCGATTAAGCAAGTTTAACTAAGCCTGATTGCTGCAATCCATGGTAAACGGGATACAACTGTGAGCTATGGTTCACGGGACCCAAAACTGGGAAGTAAGCCTCAAGAAACCTGGCTAAGCCAGTAAGCCTGCTTTGTAGTATATCACACAGGTGAAATACACGGCGAGTATGCAATGTCAGCCCTAGGTGGTGGTGTTGTTTCACCGAAACATTTCACTGGAAGTAAGAAACACTGGCAGAGCCAGAAAGTAAGCAGTCTTTTAAAATACTCATTTTGCTGTCAGAACAAAAGACAAATACTTTTATACGTATTGTACATATCAGTAATAAAGTGCAACATGACTGTTATTTGGTAGTATTCCTTTATGTATCGTACTTATGTTCTAACATATTGCTCATTGTTACTATTAATCATTAAGAATGACTAAAGAAATATGCAGTTTTTACCAAAAGTGTGGCCAGAGAATAATCTGCACGAGTCTCTGAATTTAGTTTAAAGACCAAATTAGAAGTGGTAAAGGAAGCTCAGTTGCTGCCATAAAGATTTTCCTTTCAGGAACCACAATCTATTTTAAGTGTGGAAGTCATCATTAGATAATCACAAAAATGTAAAGTTTCTTTTTTTGTTGTTTGAATGTGTTTACTGAGAGGATTTACATTATAGACATTAAATCTGAAAAATGCAGCCTGATGATAACCAGTTTTCATTCATTTGTTTAGCTGGCATGTGTCAAAAGCAGCATGCAATCGAGGAAAGTCTGGTATCAAACGGCTCCGTTGAAGCACAATATGAAAACCATTACAGTAAAAATGGTGCACTTAATGAATGGCATCCTCCATGTCAATAGATTGTAATTTAATGATTCCATTCATTCGCATGTTCTGCCGTGATCAGTTTGGAAAAACGTCAATATGTTGGCACGTGCAGCCGAGTCGTTGTCAACGGGATACAACAAAAAGGCTTGGAATTTCACACCCCCGGGCAGCAGCTGTCATGTTCTGCAAATAAGAGAATTACTGTCCATTTCAAAATGTTATGAAGTTTAAAAAAATTTGGATTGTTCACCAGTGGCCTGCACATCGTTTTTAAAAGTTTGATCTAAATTGTTACCAGGTGTAAATAAATGAAAACAAGATGGTTTTGAGATATCTGGTTAAGCAGACATATGTTAATCACAATATTTTCCAAATGACATTTTTATGGCATTTCTGGAAGCATTTATTAAATTATCTCTGCTACAAGGATGGTACATAATCTTTATATCATATTTCCCTGATGGGGCTGACGTTCATTAAAACCTAAAAAAAATCAAATGTGAAGTTAATGTCTTTCATTTCGGGCATCATTTTTCAGTAACACAAACCTGCTTGTTTGTATCTTGAACTTTCCATTTTAAAAAAAAATCATCTTAATTCACACAGTGAGTGAAGATGATTTTTCAATGTTTTTTTTTTTCTTTTCGCACACCTTGCCTCAGCTGCAGAAAAAAGACCCTATTGAAACAACACACTAACACAGCTGGCATGCGTATTTACTGCCGCAGCCAATATATCTACACAATGGCCTGGCACTCTACACTGACCAAATAATACTGTGGTGACGGCTCCCGCGTGAAGCAACCGAGGGAGACACCTCATTTTAAACAAAGTACTTCTATTAAAACCAAAATTAAACCAACAACCCACCAAGCAAAGCAAAAACAGGGGAAAAGGAGACACAGATTTGATCAGTTGACTATGATGGACACTTTACATACGCAGAAGAGGGTTCACAGTACAACATGATGTTCTCCACTAATAACTACAACCAAAAACTACATCTCAGCAATACACAATGACCGCATTAATAGTACAAAGTTACACACGGTTCAGCAATACTCAAACCCCAGTGCACACTGATAGCGCACCCTAAAGGTAGAGCTTGAGTAATGCTCCGCTGCTGCTTGACAGTTGCTTTTTGCATAGAAGAGATCAAAGACTCCTGGTGGTTTTAATTTGGATTTGGAAATTGCTTAAAATTTTAGGAGGACTGAGAGCAAAGACACTGTGATTGAATCTCCTCCAAACAGGGTCTAGCACCGGCTATAAATTTTATTTTGAATGATTTGCGTAGGCAACTCATTTATGGTAAGTTCTGCAAATGTGAAATAGCGATATCATCTGACCACTCCCATTATTGACAAAATCTGTGCAGTCCGTTTATGCTTGTTGGTCACATCTAGATTTTCTGGTTTTCTTTCACATTCCTTTCATGCAGGCCACATCTTCCCCAACTTAAATACAATTCTATGTATTTAAGACAATTATATAGTTTGCAAAGAACATCCCTAAACATTCTGAGCAAGTTGCTGCAATTAATTAAAAAAGTAGGATATTAGATCAATGGTTTCAGTTTTAAAATCCTCAGCTGAAACATTTTCACACATAAATAACCAAAGGTTGATTATGGCATTTGAAACACAAACCGTAAAACTTCTTACCTCTGAAAAATAATGCCGGCAACTTTATATTTTTATGTGTAAGACATTGCATAGCATCCAAATGACAATCTCTGTGAATAAAACTGCTTAGAACATTTTCTGTTACCAAGGATGTTGCTGGAATGAGTCAAAGTTGCCTTAGATGTGAGACTGTGTGCTTGGATATTTCACAGCCTTGTTGTAGACTGTCATCTCATCCATAGGAAATACACTGAAGGATGAACATGGCCCAGTCCAATTTCTAGGCATATTTACCATGCTGGGATAACATGTTTATTTACAGAGATTACTAATGGTAGCCCTGCTGAGGCTGTGAAACTGGGAGCAGTTTTCTCTGACAGGATGGCACTGTTTCAGAAGTGAGAATGTCATTGGTATGCCATTTCTCGCTCACTCCGATTAATACAGAACACAGCATAATGGTTTAAGTCTTGGCAGGAATCTCTCCCCTGACTGTGCAGTGCCCTGGCAAGTAAAGAATAATTTGTACACATCTAGTGGTCTGCATTTAGGTGTTATATAATGGCACGTATCATTGCCAGCATTTTGTGAAAGATGTAATGGCTCTCTTCTCTATTTAGCAGCTTGTGTGGCATTTCACTCTTGCTGTTCCATCCTCTTGACCTTGAAGGTCCTTCTTGAAAAACAAATCATAATGACATACAGCATATTTCTGCTCTAGAGAAAATGCACTGAATATTTTATAATCTGAGCATTGTGTGTGTATGTTTTTTTTTTTTTGCCACTGTACTTTTGTTACTACATCAAATTTGAGGAATGTTTGGTCATTTCAACAATGTTCATAATTATTACCAAATTCATACTTGTGTTCATGATTGCATTAATTGATATTAAGTATAAATATGAAGTACAAACACTGAATGGCTACTATCCTTGGAATACCGTTCAAATACTGAGGAGGGACCCCTTTGGTCTGTGAATAGTCCAGATTATTTGTGACATGGACTCAACAAATCACATTTCTTTGAATATCTGTTACATGTTGATGTGATTGCTGCAGACCCATTGGCTGCACATTCATGCTGAGAATGGCCTAAACCCTCGCACCCCCAAAATATAGGGGAAACATGCAAACTGCACACACACAAAGCAGGGAGGGCATTTGAACCCTCACCCTCGTACATGTAAGGCAGCTGTGCTAACCCCTAAACCAGCAAACAGCCACTGAGCAGTGATGACTCTCGGGTATCATTCGAGAAAAAAAAAAAAGATAAACTCTTCTAGCGCTATAATGTAAGAAATATAGGGAAGGTCAGACTTGACACACATTGTTGTACACAGGTGTTCTTGCAGCAAAAAAGCATGCATTTCTATGGAAACAAACCAAATTGTATCCATGAAAAGAAAGCAGAAAACAGTTATAAGGTCTTATTCAGAGTGTTGTCTCATTCAACAGATGTCTTTTCGTCCATTGATCTCAATAAATTTAAATCAGTGCCTTTCACTCCATGCACTTTTATTAACACGTCACTAGATGTTTTGATAGATCTCTAAGGAAACATTACAATAAGCCAAAAGACAGAGGTACATACTGGGTGAGATGCCAGTCCATCAAAGGAAACTTGGGGTCAGTATCTGCAATCTAAGGTACGGTTATGTATGTTTATACAAATGGAATTTTCAGCGTAGTTTAAATTTGACATAAATTTTCCATCTGAAATATTTCCTGCAGTGGGTATATGTGTATACTTCCTACATTTTGTTGGGTGAGTATTACTTATCTGGAAAAGCAACTTGACCTCACCCATGCAGTGTTAAATTCTCAGATACCCAGAATCCCATGCCTGGGTGTATTTATAGCAATCCATTAAACTGATTTAATTGATAAAATGAATTATTTGTGAGGTTTGTGCTTCCATTGAAATAACAGACATAAATGACATGTTTCCTGAGTAAGTGATGATGAAGCTGCCTTCAAATCAACATCGTGTAATAAGTGACCATCAAAAAATTATAGCTGTTACAACAATAGTCAAGCGGTTCTTAAAAATGTTTCTTGTTTTTTTCATCTTACTAATCTTTTATTAAGATGTAAATATCAATACTTTCAGAACACCTGCAGCTAACTACTTATCAACAGCAATTCAGTAACATACCACAAATGAACCGTAAATATCTCCAATACATACAGTGCTGTGTCTGCCATCCTACACAGCCATTTGACCGAGACTGATTTTTTTTTTTTTTTCCCCGATTTTTAAACACCGAAATATTAAAACAACATAAAAAAAGATTTTTCTACGCTCACACAGTCACGTTTGGGCACATGCATACAAACATACCTACATACATACATACAAAAACAACATCATACAACCCAGCTGAGATGCACCAGACCCATTGCTCATGCCAGTCTAAAATTGTTTCAAACTGAGCCCATTATATGTTTGAGATGACAGTGAATGAAGTTTCTTTTTTTTATGTCACCCACATGTCCTCTTCGCAGTGGCTTTACGGCTGTCATCACTCTATCGCATTTTAATTTATGTTCCTGCTCCGAAAGTAAGGCGCTAAAGCTGTGGCAGCACGTGTACAAACCGCCTAACACTCTTTCCACTGTCCTACTGTCCAGACGTTTGTGTTTTTATTGTGTTAAACATCCGTGTACGTAGGACTTCGATCATTATCGAGAGCTCGGATAACTTCGCCCCGTCTCTGGCTGCTTCATGCCAAATGTGCAAAGAGCCGAGAACGGTGACGTGGAGAGGAGTAATCGGCTGATCTCCTCGGTAAATTTCGCAAGGAAACGTGGTGGATAGACAACTATGTATCATGCAATTCTGGATCGGTGCCTGGTTGCTGGATAAACTTATTGAATTCTTGGATATTTAAGTGGAACACACCATGGACACTGTGGAAGTAATTGTCTCATTTTTGGTAGTTGCGGTAATTATCATATCGTTGCTGTCCAACGTGCTGGTGCTGATCTGCTTTCTGTATAGCCAGGAGATCCGGAAACAAGTACCGGGTTTGTTTATCCTCAACCTGACCTTTTGCAACTTGTTGCTAACGATTTCTAATATGCCTTTGACTTTGGTTGGAATTATTAACAACGGATACCCCGGCAGCGAGGGGTTGTGTCAGGTAGTTGGCTTTTTGGATACCTTTTTGTCTACAAATTCTATGCTGAGTATGGCAGCACTGAGTATCGACAGATGGATCGCTGTCGTATTTCCTCTTAGTTATCGTTCAAAAATGCGCTACAAAGATGCGGTTATAGCTGTTGGTTACACGTGGCTGCACTCTGTGTCCTTTTCTACAGTACCCATTTTCCTGTCGTGGGTGGGATACCATCGGCTTTACGCCTCTTGCACTCTCTGTATCCAGTCAAATAGCATCCGGAGCCAGTTTATTATATTTACTGTGATATTCCATTCCCTCACTTTTTTTCTGTCTTTGGTAGTATTGTGCTTTACTTACCTTAAAGTTCTCAGAGTTGCTCGCTTCCACTGTAAACGGATTGACATTATTACAATGCAGACCTTGGTGCTCCTTGTAGACATTCATCCAAGGTAAGCCTTCCTTGAATTTCTTAAGGTGCATTTCAGTCTGTTTCTTTTTTCTCTGCTCATTAGACAACACTTACAGCCACTGTAGGCTAATACCCTCTTTCTAACCAAAGATGACCAATGTTCTCAAGTATTTGGAATTACAGTAAGTCATATTGTCTAGTGTAAAAATTAGGTCTGTTACAGGGAATTGTATCCGCATTGTTATGTATCGTGAATAATACAGATTTAATATTATTTTGAGGAGTGTTATAAACTGCAGAAGTGTTCTGCCTAAACGAATTAGCACGGCACCTTTTTAATATATGCAACTGTATCCAACAAGATATGAAATTAATGATGAAATGCGCTGACCTTTTTATTATAGTAGGCAAAAATGATATTTTAAGCCTTTGTAATAATTTGTAATGGCCTTAATGTACTGTGCATTTAATTTGTATACACTATTTATCTTTTCCTGCATTTTGTGCATGCACTGGTGATGATAATTACTTCACAGAGGACTGAAGCTTCGTGACAAATCAGATTTTCCTGCAACAAAACAATTATTGACCAATGTTACCGAATTGCTGTTGTTACAATATGTCAACCACAAAAGTATATTAAGTTTTCTATATTAACCGATATATTCCAAACAGACAATTAAATTATGGTTACTTTTAATACTCCTATCATTACTATTACAAATTATGATTACTATTAATAATATGAAGAAAACTGTGTACAGTTATACAACGTATATTCCCTTTTTCACTTTGCCTTTTATCATTACGTCTTCTATGCTTTCAGTGTTCGGCAGCGTTGTCTAGAGGAGCAGAAAAGACGCAAGCAAAGAGCCACGAGGAAAATCAGCACGTTTATCGGCACATTCATTCTCTGCTTTGCACCCTATGTGATAACGAGGTCAGTTAAAGAGCGACTCGGCTCAGGACACTGAGGTACACTTACACCCTCGTGTAATAGCGGCTGTCGTGAACCCAGTGCGTGTTACTGCATAGCCTGGGCATTCGGTGTAAAAATGCTCACTCCTTGTGTTTTGGGGTACTTTTGGGCATTCAATTAAGCTTCAGTATAGTTAGACTGGACCAATGTCTTTAATCCACATAGATTTGATGTAAATGAAATATGATACAGAGTATGTATGTCTATAGTGTCAAATTGATATCACCACTTGACTATTCTGAGGTAGCGATAGCTAAAGTTAATTGATAATAATGGTAAGAGAGGTGTGGCGTGGTACCTGACTGGGTAGCACTGTTGTCTCATACATGCAGGGTTTGGGGTATGAATCTTATTTGGAGTTTATTTTGCCCACTTTGCATCGGCTTCCTCTTGCAGTCAAAAAACATGCAGATGGGATAAATGGCATCTCCAAATTGCCCGTCATGTATGATTGTACGTGTCCTGTCATGTATTAGCATCCCATCCAGAATGTGTCTTCTTCTGCCTGGGACAGACTCCATGAACACCCCCTCCACTTCACTATGTCCCTGACCAGAATAAGTGGTTAGAAGGTGGATGCATGACATCAAGAGGAAAATATGTTTTTTGTATGAGAAGGTGACACAGCTCTATTTGTATAGTTTATACTTTACTAAAATTGTGTGCTTTACTTGAATACATTTCTGCATAACATTCTGTTTGCTCACATTAAAATCAGTTAGGTTATAGGCCTACTTCTCATTAAGTGTACATTATTTCGATTTTTTCACATTTGATTTTTTTTTCAATTAATCAGAGTAACTTTAGATATGAAGTTACTTCAGAAACTTCATATAACTATAAGTTGTGTATATGTGGTTGCATTCTTCCCCATCAACAACGTCTTGTTTCTCACCATCTTTGCAAATCAAGGTATCTGTCATGCCCTGCCTACCTGCCCCTTCTGTTTATCCCCAGTGTGGCACTAATGAGACATGCCTGTTATGTGTTGGCCCCTCGTTAGTCTTGTATAAAAGTGCTTCCCAATAGCACTTGCCCCAATGTGGTCATTGAGGTTGCTCCCATGTGGTGCCTGTGTAATGACTTGCTCGCTCTTCCTGGTTAGAGCCCTGTGGTCATGTCTGTTTCTAGGTCTTGTTTTGTTAGAATAAACCTGTTTTGTTTGCTCTATGCCTGCCTCCTAGTCCTTCTACTCTCCCAATGTGACAGTATGCGAGTATTTTTGCATGTAATGACAATGTTGTATTGAGGCTTTTTTTGCAAAACGCTTATGAATTCTGCCTGCAGGTGAGTCATAATTTTAATTTAAATAGAAAAAGTACTACCAAACTGCTCTAAAGCGGTATACACTCAAGATTAAAGTATGCCTTGTTCTAAGGGTAACTGCTATTGAAGCTTTCTTTCCCGTCCTTCCTGAACTACGGAGCTTAGCACTATTCTCTTATTCAGTCTCGAAAGCTAAGATATATAGTAGGCTACCTGCATGCTGTATGCGCAGTGTTGCGGGAAGGGGAAAAGAACAACTGGCGCGGGGCGAAAGCCCCCCCCCGGGGGCGTTTTTTATTTTTAGCAGCCAGTCGATTCAGAAACACAAACGGGGTGTTTGACACCTCAGCCAAACAATCAGTAGAAGAAAAAAGAAACATTAGCCACAGGGCTCCAGCCGTGGCTGTCCGGCGGCCGGCTTTTTCTCCTGTTCCGCACGCACCGAGAGGCTTTAAGGACAGGACCGACGATCCTACACTGGGTGGTCGTCCGCAGGAAAGCAGCCTGGGAGGTGGTGAGAGCGAGAGCACGTCCGTGTTCGCCGTAGCTGCTTCCCACCCTCTTTCTATGAGCTGTCCGGTTCAGGCCGGCGATCGCGGTCGTCCATACCGCGGTTTTCCCGTGGCCGTTGCTGTCTGATCCCTTGGTGCTGATCAGGTGCCGTTGGCCGCCCCGGCGCTACAAACAGTATTATTTAATTTATCTACAGTCTCAAGCTGATTCCAACAAATTCTCTTCTGAATAGAAGGAAATGTTTCGGTTAATTATGTTTTGAGTATGACTCCTAGACAGAGCATCAACTGCGCCTGCAGAAAAAAATACTGCATCTTCATTACTGAGCATTTAAAATTAAAATAATCGTGCAAATTAAAAATGAAGGCTGATTATCCCAAGATTAGAACTTCATGGCTTTATTTCTGCTAAATGACAAATCTTTAAAAGATTGTAACTACTGACCTTGTTCCTTTATTTACTGTTTGGGGTGGTGGATGGGATTTGATAGCTGTTTTATGTGGGTGTTCTTATCTTGGCTCTCTTTTATGTCAGAATGGTGGAACTCTCTCTGGTAGTGCCCGTCGACCCTCACTGGGCCGTCATCTCCAAGTGCCTAGCTTACAGCAAGGCGGCCTGCGACCCCTTCGTGTACTCGCTGTTGCGGCATCAGTACAGGAAGACTTGCGCTGACATCATCAATAAGATCCTGAAGCGAAGTTCACTCGACACATCTGCGCACTGGGATGACAAAAAGACCACCTGTGTAGTCCCAGCTGTGGAGTAAAGTCATCACCTTCAAGGAAAACTAGAAGCTGTCAAGATCACGTTAAAACTGGGTGGGTGGAAAAAAAATGGTAAAACCGTCTTTTGCTTCATCTTACTTTTTCTACTTTTATAATACCGAATGTGATGAGTCGTATCTTTTTGTGTTTTATTCATGAGTACACAAGACATGGTCTTAGCAAGTGAACTTTTAGACCAAGACCTTCAGAGTATACTGGACCCTGGAGATTAAAATGCTCACACTGGCAGCCTTAAGTTACAAATCTACTCTGTAATCATAGTATTTTTTTCATTCGTCAAGGTTAGAAATATTAAAAAATAGATGGCCAGACATTGGTTAGTTTTCAAATCTTTAACTTGGCTGGTTTAAGGATGTTATATATTCACCCTTTGTATCTTTCCTCCCTGTGCAACTCAACTTTTACTTGTATTATGTAGAAATGTGACCTATTGATTTAAGTATTATAATGTAATGGTGCTGAGATGTAAAGTATAAAACACATATAGATAAATTGTCATCCTAAATGTGATAAGGCATACAATTATGATTTACTACAATATAGAACCCCTTGTTGAATTTTGATTTAAATTCTTCACCTCTGTCAACACCCTCTTATTTCCAGAGTGTTTTTGCCTCACTTCTGTGCATAGGCTGTCTTCTAAATCACATTGAGTGAGACCTAAGCACAGTATTATGTAAGAGTAGAAGATTGTACAGTAATTGGGAACGATTCAATTCCCTTGAGCTGTTCTGCTAGAAATGTCTGCCCTCTGTCAGCTGTAGCATTAAAGACTCGGTCACGATGTTCAGCACTGGATGCATACTGTATGCTCGGTGCCTCTAATTCGTATATCCTATTTTGTATTTGTCTCATTCAGTGTACGTGTCTTAATGACTTTCCTCCTTGATTACAGACTATATATCTGTATAAATAGCAGAGACAGGGGCGTAACTAGATATAAATGGTTGGTGTGGCTACGCCTTTAGTATGGGAAACTAGTTGAACTCTAAAACAATTGAAGTATGTATAGCATAGACTTATTTGGGGGGCTGAATGGTATTTTAGGGGCTAAATCCTCCCTAAGACAGGCCTAGTGATGCCTCTGAGCAGAGATAAATCTTAAGTTTCTGACTGCAGCTGTTTTGAAGAGTGGGTGTTAGGCTGTAAGTAGAGGTTGATAACAGCTGTCATAAACCTCCTGGAGTGGCTTCGAGATGCCAATAAAAAAAAAAATCCTGCACATTTTACTGAAATTACTGGTCATCTTCACAAAAAAATGTGTTGAATGTAGTGGTGAATGTTTTCAAAACTGGTTTATTAGATGGATGGAAAATAAAGGAAATATCAAGACAATATTTAAACACAGATGTGTTGATGTGGCTTTTCAGTTCTCTGAAATATTGACATTTGTTTTTTATAATCCAAAGTAAACTAGACACTTTGTGTTTGAAACTGAGGAGCTTAACACTATACCATCTGCATGTGCTGGTAATTGTTCTTATTTCTAACTGGAGTATACAGTAACATATCCTAGTGTGCTTAGAGCTGCCAGCCTGTGTAGTTCATTGTGCCAGATTTACCTGTTTTCCACTGACCGTTTAGTTCTGGTATAACATAAATAGTGTAATATCATGCACAAAACACTATCATATCAGGGTCCTGTGGGTATATTTAAGCCATTCTGATTTTAATAAGCACTTGGTGTAAATAAATTAATATACCCATACACCTGTGTCCTATTGTCACTGTGGACAGTCAGACATAATGGTATGTTACTATGATAGGTATACTATTGTCTAATTCTATCTGGACCATAATTTTAATGATTTCCTTTATTTCTTTGAATAAGACCATGCCAGATGTTTGTGTAAGATCATCTTGATTATGGTCCAAATCAACGATGTCTGGAATGGATCCATGGCACCTCATCCAACTCAGATGTTCAGAGCAGATAGTTATGCATAGGTAGCAATCACAGGAGACCACACTGGCATGTACAGTGGAACCAGCAGCCATGATTACATTGTGTTGTATTTTATAATGTGGGTAAGCTGGACTAAAGTAGGTCTTCAGTCATAACCTAATGGCTGAGACTGGCTTAGCATCTCATACATAGATTGGAAGAGTTCTATAATCTAGAGACCCTGTAATTAAAGGTCTAACATTAATACTAGGTTTATTTTATTTACGAGGGAGACCTGCGTTCTGCAATCTCAGTGAGCAGATTGGACTGTAGACATTCATGAGTTTGACCAAGTAAGCAAGTGCTTGACCTTTACGTGCTTCATAGGTTAAAAAAAGAACTTCGAAGTCAGTCCTATACCTGACTGAAAGTCAATGGAGAGAACAAAGAACTGGGGCTATATATTAAAACTTTCTGCTTCGATAATAATAAAGTGATATTATTCATTAATGATAATGACGGAAAATGGATACCTTATTCATCATTCCCGAAAGAGCCACAGCTGCTCTAAGATGAATTCCTTTATAGTTCTATGATTAGATGTGATTATAAGATTTATCACATCCATTATTGGTGCTTTCAAAACCTTACTCTTTATTTCAGATTCCCACTAATCCATCACAGATGGAAGGTCCTGATAATCAGACTGCTGTTAAAATTGAATGCAGCATACGTGCATTTATAGACTACAGAGACCACGCAAGATAAAATTAAACACTTCTTTGTATTTTGTGCCATTTATATTTATCTGAGAAATGGTTTATTCTGACAGCTTGGTTATTGAAATGGTATTTTGCTATATTCTTAGGTCCTCTTAATGGGGGGATGCTCTTGCATCATATCTGCGTTGTTGAACTTTCAGATCATAACCCTGCTCTGTGTGTATGTTGAGTTAGCACCTTTTACCTAAAGTGCCCATGTGTTGTGACTTTCCTGTGTGTACTCTGTTTTCCTCATGCTGTTCATGTGCATAGCAGTCAGGTGAATCAGTGTCCCTATAAATTTCCCATTGCGTGTGTGTTGCCTGACATCCCATCCAGTTTGTTCATTGGTTTAGGTTAGGCTCTTGGCCCTGTTCTGGATAAGCAAGTAGTAGGTAAGGTTTTGTCTCCGAAACCACTTCAGAGATATATGAGTCTTCCTTTCAGAGAAGCCACTTTCCATATGACAGTATTCTTCACTGGGTGTAGCTTTGGACAGAAGTGTCTGCTGAATGAATTAAATGTAAAATGTAAGTGTAATAGTTATACTGAGTTATGTTGACCAGTGGCCCTCCTGTTAGCTTTAACGAGTCTGCCCATTCTCCTCTGACATCTCCCGGTTAACATGGCGTTACTCACAATAGAACTGCCATTAGCTGGATGTTTTTTGTTCATCACTCAATTCTCTGAGAACTCAACACTTTAGTGCATCTAACTCCTAGGTGGGTCGCTGTTTCTGGGATGCTGGAACCACCACATGTGGCACCAACAATCTGAGATGTTGAGGCATCTGAGATGTTCAAATGCTTAGGTAAACAGTAAGTGAACTTCTTGACCTGTATGTATTCAGTTACAGCCACGTGATTCACTATTTGGAGGAGCTGGCTGATTCCATTAGATGTACCCATAAAGTGGCCGCTAAGTGTGTATTTCCAGAGATGGAGCCTTTTTTTATTTGTCATTGCAATTCATGCATTGCTGGACTATTTAATATTCACAGTTTTTTTACAGTTATCTTGTAACCATTACAGTATCAGAAGATAATGTCCAGACTTCCAGTCAGGTAGGGTTTTAGATTTGGACAGCCACGTTTTTGTTTTAGATGCTGGAAGTGCATCAGAGAAAGCTTTGTCCTTTGAAGCGACGTCAAGGTCAGTCTTCTGTTTGAACTTCCGGCCACGTAAGCACGCAATCGGGCCATCATTCCTCCAACTCCACATCTGTTTAGTTTCACATGAGGGGCAGAAATGAAACAATATGTCCACATCCTAATGATGTGCATAATTGAATAATATGACCACATTGATGCCATATATGCAATGCGTGTGATATACTGTACATCTGCAAAAAATGTGCACTTGCTTTCTTCTTTTCTTGTTGTGATTTATCATGAGGAGTCGTTCATTGCTATATTAGAAAAGCATATTTCATTACAGTAAAGAACACATCTGCTAGATTTGTTTAAGATTTATGCTTAACGTGGATATGTTAGAGAAGAATAATACAAATTTACCTGGTCACACTACAAGCTAGACGATGGTAGTGAAAGAGATGCTGGATGATGACGAAATACTTATAGGAGGAGATAGATAATGGAAGCCAAGCTTTGTGGGTAATTAAGACATTGTGTTTTGGCCATATGAGACAGTTGGAAAAGTGAAGTATTTGAATACATAAACCCCATGTTTTGGGGTCTGTGTGTCTTTGTAACTTAGTATTAATTTTGGTTAATATAAAACGAAATGAATATTACCAAAATACATTGAATATGATCATTATTACTTTTGTAACAGCAAAATAATGACGTATTCCTTTTGTTTAAATACCACATTTAATAAAAATAAGTGCTTCAGATTAAAGTACTCCAATTTTGTTTTTGATGCGCATTTCTAAAGCAATTGAAATACATATGATAAATATTGTACATTTTAGTTAAAATAAAATTGCACAATAACTTAAGTTTCCCGCTATTTGTTATAAATACTAAAATCCATGCTGGATGTCTGAAAGTGAAACTAACCTGCTAACTAAACTAACGAGATGAAACGTTTCCTTTCTGACATGAACATATTTTGGATGGAAAAAATGTGGGAAATATGGGATTCTCAAGTTTTGCTTCATTAACTATGTGTACCTATATCAGTGTATTGAATGTGAATATACACTAAAGTCAAAAATACAGCCTTACTGCAGAGACAGTATAATAACAAGGATAATAATAAAAATAAATTGGCATATTTCACTTCATGAAATGCTATTGGATAGTTACTCCCTGTAATATATAGTAGACTGTTGCTAATATCTAATGCACATTTTTTCTCTGTTTAAAGCCTTGGAATCAGTTTAATTTTAGTTGCTCTGTATGCTAAAGCTCCCACATTTTCTTATTAAAAATAACCATAGATAAGATGGCCAAATGATTTACCTCTTTTAGAAATGCCCCGAAGAAACATTGATCTATTTCAGAAATATCTGTCTCATCATGAACATAAAACTAAGGCCTTAATATCACCTGCTTTCTTTGCCTATGTCTGAACTGGTTTTGTCGAACACGTTGCTGCAGAGGCCTGATGGGAAGCCTGATGTGCTGCTTGCCGAGCTTCGCCATGATCTCCTTGATGCGCGACAGGTTGGTGCGACTAATGACGAAGTTGCACTGGGTGGCTCCCATGTCGTAGCCCACCTCACACACTTTGCCGGCAGGGCTGTACCCCTCAGCCTTGGCCGTGACCATGTACTCCCCAGGGTTTAAAAGGCGCCAGTAGTCACCACCTGCAGCTAAAACAAATGAGAGGAAACCTGTTGCTTGTGTTCTTATTGTAATCAAAAAGAAATGAATCCAACCTGTTTTGTCTACGTTCCAGGAAGGCATGACTGTAGAAAAATTGGATTACATTCAACGTACATTGATTCAGTCATGTAAATACTGTATTTAGCAAAATGACTTGGCAAACACAAGATATTCAGATAACCATATGTTATGGTTTTAATGTTTGGTCAAATGTCATGACCAATGACATATGCAGGGTCATAACTTTAATCCCCATTAGAGTTCAATTGCCTTAAAGTACCGATCGGCTGCCATATTACAATATAAGGCCTTATTTTAGATAACCGTTGTCAAGCTTTCAGATTGGTCAAAGCTATTAACTGAACTGCCTTACTTATTGACATAAGTTTAAGTTTTTATAATTATTATCATATGTTCAAGTGTAATTAACATGAAGAAGTTTCGGTTTTGCCATGTGTGCAGTGGGATAAGTGACACTATAAAAATGTTCTTTTTCCATAATGTCTTGAAATAATCCCTCGCAGGCATTGCTGTCAGTCAAGGGCCCCCATAATTTGAAAATGGCACAGAGCATTGTCACGCTGAATTACTCCAGTTTCATATCCCAAGGCAAGGCATTGTGTAGGCTGGAAGATTGCAGAAAGCACTGTTAAAGGAACATGTGTGCTCAAGACACAGAGATGACTCTGAACAGGGCTCCTGACTTCACATGGTCCTGCCTAGAGGAGGGAATCTGGCATGTCTAATTAAAACTACACCAATGCATGAACCCGGATGTAAGGAATCACACTCCAGGATCCAAGAGCATCAAAAATACTTTATTTTAGCCGTACGTCCAAAAGCAGGCATTCCGAAAGGGTGAATCCTAAAGGCGTGGTCAGGAAAACAGGTGTGGGTCGTTAAAAACCAGGAAGTCAGTCCAAACAGCAATCAAATCCAAAACAGTAGGCAGAAATACGGGGGAAACAGGACAGGATCCAGAAGTCAGCAACGGTAAATCCACAATCCAATTCTACTGCCAAAACACTCACAATACCTCACACCAGCCTGTGCAGGTGCAGGGTCTACATGGAGTATTCAATTACGGGCCAGTGTCGGCACTCTGGGGACGATGATTGGGGTAACGTTGCGAGTGGCTGGTCTGGTGAGGGTGTGATGGCAAGATTGGAATCTAACCAATGAGTGCCCGCCACAAAAATCACTTTACACTGAGAGCAATGGTAGTGTTGATGGTTCCCTGGAGAAAAGCAGCTATCATCCCCTCAGAGCATATGCTGGACCTCCCCATATAGAAGGAAATGCATTTACCATTACCCTGGCATGCCAAGCTGAAACTAAGAAGTCAGTCATATTTCTCAGTCTTACTGCCATAAGAGAAATGTGAAAGTGCTATTGAAGGCTAGGATTTAAGTGATAATCTGGATTTACATGCTTTCTTATTTAATCCATGACAAATGTATCATTTGCAATATATTTTGTTTGTTAGATGTGTAATGCCCGCTCGAACAATTTCACACACAAAACTCCACCGTAGTGAAAGAAAATGTTCTGAAACAAAATTTAAAATATGCACTTAATTTCTATGATCAGAATTTTTAAAAAATTACACTTTTCTATTCCCCATCCAGCTGCCTTGCTACTGTACTATTGTTCTTCAGAGTTGTCTTGGATTTTCTGCATTTTATTGGTATCCTGGGAGCTTAGCATGTCAGCTAAGTCTGCTGAGATTGAAGATTAAATTCTGTTTGGCCCTGAAGTAGAAAATTAAAATATAATAAATGGCAGAAACAGTTAACAGAAATAATGAACAAAGCCAATGGGTATATGAAGGCATGGAATGAGGAGCTGTTTGGAAAATTAAGTTCAGATTTCATATTAACCAGGTGAGAAATTTAGATTAAAAAAATTCTAAAACATTTCGACTAACCTGTGCGGATATCGTGGTTGATTCCTTCCACAGAGATGATCGCATTGCCAATTCCCCGGCCCTGCCTGTCCCTGACCGTACCTTTGATCCCACGATGCACCTAAACATGAGAGTGATGTATCATACTTTATCGTGTTGTATTTAACAAAGGCAACAACACAGGAAGTGTCCAAGGGATGCCTGGTGAACATCTCTAAGTACATAAATCATATACAGTATTTTAGAATTGCTGTTGTGGTTGGTCACAGTGACGCTGCTCAGGATCAGTTGTTATGGGAGATGGGTGTATGAATGAATACATGTTTGGATGGATAGATGGACACTGGGGCTTGTCAGAAAGTACATGTTGTCACAAACGCCCATAAAATTACTACTGGCAAATCTGTAATTCTGTAGGAATGTGCTATACATATAATTAATTTTCATGAAAAATCTACCACTCAGAGTCACTGGGGCAGAATACTCTTGGTCCAGTGGACTTATTCTCTGGATGATGGTCAGCCTGACCGTTGTACTCACAATGTTAATGATAAGCCAGTGTCAGTCACAGTCATGTAAAGCCGTGATTTCACCTTGATGTTAAAAATATACTAGGAATTCGGTTTAATTTAGATGAAGCCATGTTAGAGTCATATCAACCAAGGCATATTGTAAAATGAATGTTTTTATTTTGTGTTACAGACTAAAGGAGTCAGACTACGTTTATTTGCAATAGCTACTGCATTGAAACAGGCATTCTACAAGAACATGGCTTTTTCGATTTTGCTATGTGATACGGTATTCATGACACAATTTATTGACACTGCTTATATACTGCATTCTATAACTACTGGTTTTTCACGCCACTAATCAGATGTTAAAATTTTCCATGGTCTCCTATAAGCACAGCGCTTACGGCACTATTATTACTTGATCCCTCAGCCTGTGCTGTTTCCCTTGCATCAAAACCCAAGCTTCTCAGTGGTGGAGCCCATGTTGAAAACCCCTGAGAAACAAAGTCCACAGGAATAGGCCTGTGAAGAGGGAGGGTGTTCCTTCAAGCAACATTGACAGGTCACAGGTCTGTATCTGCATAAATTACACACACATGACCATGTCTGAACACTCACCAAAAAACTAAGAAAAAACTTCTGATATAATAACCTGCAACGTATTTTTTATCGTATTATCTAGGGACATTTCACAATCGGATTTTAAAAGATGTACAGTTGTCTTTACTGGGAATTACCTTTAGAGACGCTATGTTTTAAGGTAAATTTTTAAAGTTTAGGCGGTTTGACAGCTTTGTGTTTGAGGATCCTGCCCGATATTTGTTACTCTGCATACTGAAAAGACCCTTTTCATTGTACGGCACGTGTCATTTATGAGTCAGACGTCCTTATATAACGACCTGTGATCGTATGCACTTGTACTTGTGTGTTTTCTCCTCTCCTCACCTGTTCCATGAAGACAAGCAGAGACTCGCGGTTATTTTCCCACTCTCCTGCAAGCTCACTTTCATGGGGGTATTTGTCGCAGCCCACATACATAGAGAGCTCAAAGCAGTTGGTGTGCAAGTAGCTAAAGTCATTCATACCTGCAAGAACAGCGGTTTAGACGTTAACTACTTCAAATAAAAAATAAAGGGGTTTTCAATTCCATTACTCTTTCTCTGATCATATCGTTCGAAACAGTTATTCAAAAACGCATTTCCTTAGAAATATGAGGTGATATACAGCCACCCTTGCCATAATGTCACATACACTATAGGGCCATAAGAATGTGGACACCTGCTCTTTTCGAAACTAAGGACATAAATAGGAATCCGGTCCCCCATTTGTTGGTATATTATCCTAATCTCTTCTGGGAAGGCTCTTCTTTAGATGTGGGAAAATTGTTACTGGGATTTGCAGCCATTCAAGCATATCGGCATTAACTAGGTTAGCGATTTGTGTGGTGTATCACTCTGAACTGTGGTAGGAAAATAGATTATTGGGACAAAACCCTTGAGACGCAGTAAGAACATTCGAACTACACACGCACAGGTGGGATTAAAACCCCCAGCCTAAGAAGTGTGAGGTAACAGTGGCAGTTTAGTCAGTCTACCTCAAACCAGCCACGCCCAACCTACTTCCGTTCATCGTCCCCTGACTTCTGACCAGCCGTGCCTCGTTCGTTTTGTTCAGCGTTCTACTTAACCCCAGCAGTTCAGTTGTCGTCTTGTGTGGTATCGTGTGTCTTGGACCCTTAGTGAGAGTGTGGCTTAGGTTTTGTGACCTAACCCCGATTGATATCCTCCTCATGTTTTGGGTCTGCTTGCTGTGCTTGCCTCTACCCTGGAGTCTGACCTATTGGTTGTGACTATGCTTTTGATGCCCCACCGCCTTTTTGGAAATCCTACCTGTTCTGGCTTTGACCATGCCGGTTTTGACTATGATAAAACCTTGGATTCTGCAACTGGATTCTTCTGTGTATGGAATTGTTACAATACCAACATACACCATTATGCATGCCACAGGAATATGGATAATAATTCCTGAATATGGAACTAGGATATACGATATTGCACGTGGGTAGTACTGCACAGGAGTAGCTATTACACAATATAAATATAAACTAAAAGGAAGTAAGAGGCATGAAAACAAACTGACTTCCAGCAGCTGTGTGCCAGAAGGCACCATTGATTGTGCCATCCTCCTTAGCAAAATCCTCAGTGTGGCACACCCTTCGACTGGCGTCTGTCATCAGCCGGTGCGTAGAGGCATAGGAGAATGCTAGCCAGCGGAAAACCGGGTCGTCAGGTGTTGGACTCTGCTCTCGCACTTTCCATTGGGATCGGGCTTTATCGTAGGGGAAGGTCACCACCAGCTCACCCCCCTGTAGATTCCCACCTAACACAAAGGAAATCTTCTCCATCCAGGCAATGAGTGCCCGTGTCTCCATGGCAACCTACCCAAGAAAGAGCTATACAACTGATTATACTGCAAAACAATAAACGTTACTGATGTTTTTGCATCATTTTCAAATGGATGTGTCTCTAGTGGTGAATGAAATTCTTGAATGTGAAATTCTGGCGAGGAAATTGTTAATATGAACCTTGAATCATTTTCTGCAGGCCTTGCACAAAAGTAAAAAAATAATTAGATTATCAAAATAATGAGACTAGTTTTCAGGCAACTGACTGCAGTTAATCTAATTAGCAAATTTTTTTTATTGTCACCTGCAGAGGCAGCTGGAAGATGGATAGATTTTTGGTCAATGTGATGTAATTCATAATAGAAATTCAATGGCTTTGGCCGTTAAATGCAGTAATTAATGTAAATGTAATTAATGCAGTAAAAAATAATGGCTTTGATATGGTCAGGTTTGCATAATCAATATTTTAGTCTGGCTTTTTTGTCCTCTGTCTCTTTGACTGACCGTGCCATTTTTGGAGTTGTACCAGTCTGGGATTGCCAGATGGTGATTGAGGATTTTCCGGGGCACCCGCTTCCTAGCTCCTGCCTCCCAGAGGATGGAGTTAAGATCAGGGAAGTTGTGGTGGATGTCTAGGCCATCTTGACTCCAGCGGCCAAGGGACCAGCCCCCTAGCTCTGAGCCCTGGAAGGAGTATTCGTACAAAAACCCGAGCCCAAAAATATATAAAAAATAACTTTATCCAGACAAGCCTTCATTTATTTTAATATTACAATTAGCTGTTACGTCTTTGTCGTTTTTTCACATTGTATTTAAACATTCATGGATCTGGGTTTGCCTCAAATCCTGGAAGTACTCTTTTTAAAATTGTCCTATACTAAGTCGAATCATTTTATTAAGCATATTACTCCTGGGTATTGTTTTCCCCCTTTGTTTTATGTATATGACTGGGGGGCACGGACACCCTGAAGCTGAGTCAATTTACTCTGTTCACCTGATCCATATTCCCAGTTATAAGACAGAGTTACGTTTTCTCTCATCCTTGATATATGTGCCTGGACTCTGATGACTGCCTCAGCACTCAGCTGTAGTTCATGCGAGACCCACTGCCCATTGTAATTTTGTTTTTATGCCTAGCCTGAAACAGCTCTCTGCTGTTGTCATTTAGTTACACCAATAGCAACTCCTGTCTCTCAGTAAAATCCTTCCTCATGTCCCCATGACATGTAACTGCGTTTATCAGACAGCCTGGAACAAGCATTACAGTATACATTTACATTCAGAACACTTACAGGAGTGTCTGCTCCTGCTGTCGGTGAATTAAAAAACAAAGTATGAAAATATAATAAAAAATGTATTACATTAAAAGCAGTTTGCTAACCACTACGTTCGTTGCGAATTTATAACCCGTTCTTAAAGAGAGCAATATGCAATACCTTAAAATGCCACAGCAGTGCAGAACCGCTCCACCTACCATCTCAAAGGCTTTCTCATAGCCGTCGGGGTTTATGGAGGGCAGCAGATGAATGCGGGTCTCATCAATTAGGTGCCGTATCCGTGGGTTACCAGACAAGTACTCCTGACACATAAACTGCATCAGCAGCAGCAGGAGCTCTCGACCCAGCACCTCATTACCATGAGAACCAGCAGTGTAGCGAAACTCCGGCTCACCTGGGCAAACGCATGCAGCATAAGCAAATTGCAAGTATTAAATTAGTATTAGTGCATCATTTTTTACAGCCATAAACAGCCATATCTATGCACCCTGTGTTTTTTCAAAGTACATTTAATAAAAAACGGTAGCGCATTTGAATTTCGGTCCGGCCACATATTTTGCTGACATTCCTCACCCTCTTCATGTTCCCCGGGGTTGTCGGAAATCTCAATGGCATACAGTTTCAGGCCGTTGTAGCTCTTTCCGATGTTGTAAATTCTCGTGATGTTTGGACACATCTCATTAACCATCTTCATCAGCTGATGAAGACATGATGTAGTAGACATCATATAAAAAAGGCTCTGCCATCACCAAGAAATCAGTAAATATTCCTCGTCTTGTATTTGCGTGTTGCAAAACATGTGCAGTTCTCACTAGTCACGTCTCATCACAGATTAAGGGCTGTCTGATTTGGAAGAATGTCCTCTCCACATTTTCTCCATAATTCAGTAAGTAACCGCTGACAAACCAGTGTTTTCAAGATATAAATGTAAAACTGCTCTTTCTGATTGGGCTAATTTAATCTCATAATCACTTTATCTTTGCTTGAAGTAGTATTGCTTAAACTTATCATTTATATTAATGACACAGTGTGCGAGATGAGCTTTTGCATTACAATAAAATGAAAGTAAACCACTCATATTGTAAAATAATATAATACCCATCGCAATAAAATCGAAAAACATTCATTCTCCTAATTAGCAAAACGTTTCCACATATTCAAATATTGAGCTAAACATGTTAGTCCATTCACAAAAACAGATTTTTAAACGGCACAACTCCACTTTGCTGGTCCAGGGTCCATTCACCAGAGACCTACACGTGGCTACCAGCCGTTGACCTACCCGTCTCATTTCTTTATAACTGTGGTGTTTGAAGTCCAAGTTGTCTGTAGTCGTGATCTCATTCCGTCTACGGTGATAATTATTGGGATCTGGTAAAACAGGTTTCATAGACATTCATACCGTACTGTACATACATGCAAAATAGGAAAAGTACTTACCATTAAATGTTTTTACATGACAACAACGTTCAAATAGCATGAAAAACAAAAATTGGAATTTTGTGCTGGAAATGAATGCCAAACGAACCCAGCAATACTATAGTGGAAAAGTCAGAAAACAACGTATGGCCGCATGTAGTGTGTTTTTCATATGGCTCTGAGGTATAGACAGATGCTTCAGGTAGAATAAAGGCCAGGGATATAGGCAGAATTGGCGGTTTAAAGACTCCTTTATGACGTCACTATGTCATTGATAAATGATGTTGTTTTTCACTTCCAGAACTATTCAGTTTAACTGAAAATCTGAATAAAGTTTTAAAACATGAAATTACATTTTGATAATTGTTAATAATGATTGATGTAGTATTCTTTTTTTACGGTTGTACTTTAGTACTATGAATCAAAACTGGCCTTTTGTTGGGTTTCACTCAGAAATACTGAGAATGCCCAAGGTGTCACTAACACAAAAATGATATATAGATAGAAACACGCACCGCGGTTTACTTGGCATGAAATGATGTGATCTGCAATCTCAGAAGTTCCCAGTTAATAAAAAGAAGTCACAACAAATTAGTAACTTTTGTAAATGACCGACAGGTTTCCCATAAATGACATCCTTCAGAAAACAACAAATTTTTAATCTCCAGACTTACGTATTCCTACATTCGATCCCTGAAGCACTATATAGCCAGGAAGGACAATGAATAGAAAAGTATTGTTTGAAATTAATAATAGTAAAAATAAACAGAAAACAGAATCAACGCCGAGTAACCCAGACTGCTGTTAATCTGTCTCCACACGTCCATCCGCCTTGGTGCTACTTCTTCTAAATGGTTTGTGTTCCTCACCTGGCATTGGACAACCGAGGATTTCAACTCGCATGCAAATGCTGCCTCTTGGGTACCATGAACGTGGGTTCAGTCGAATATAACGGGCGACAACATCCGGGACCAGTCTGTTCAATACTGGACGTTCCTTCTCAGTGTTTGCAGCAAAAACCTGTGGTTCGAAAATGCAGTGGATAATCTCAAAGGAGCTTTAATCTAACAATTAGGAATTACAGAAATGCACATGCATGACAGAAAAAAAAAAATGTATTGTGTATTTTTACCAAAAAAAACTTCATAGTGTACATTTGGCGCCATTTTAAATGACCCATCCATCAATACATTTTCCAATCCGTCTCATCCTATTTAGGGTCGCGGCGGCCTGGAGCCCATCCCAGGCAACCTTAGGGCACAAGGCAGGGATGAGGAGATTTTAATAGACCCATTCCACCAAAGGTTTCTGAACCTCTCTTTGAGTACCCTAAATAATTTCTTATAACGGTCACATGTCACTTCCTGCACAGTTTTTACCTTCATCTATTTATGGACTTGATGATTGATTTATTTGTATTATGGTAATCAAGTGGTGTACTGCATCACACAAAGACATGACATAATCCAGATGACATCAGAGAAAAATGACAAGCAGGAAAATCTGATAGTCTTCTGTGTGTGGTCGGAGCACGCTTGCCTTAGCTGCTCACTCACCACATCCCGTGTTCCATTCTTAACGCTTATCCACGTGTGGCTGTCGTTGCTCGCAAGGACTTTGTATGATGTCACCCAGTCACTTCTAGAATTGCAGCAAAGCTTGTGTGACTCGGACAACATTAGAAGACAACGGTGAGGCAATTGTACTGCTTCTATCAGTTACCTGAATGATAAATTTCATGTTCCATCACTTTATTCCTGTTACTATTAATACTGCTCATCATGCGTGTGATTAATAAGAAAAATAGCTTGAAACAATCATTCATTAGAATCCAAACTCATTTTTCTTAACGTACTACTTAAATTAATGGTATCTATAGAATGTTAATGGGATTGGACTGAAACTGGGCAAATTAATTTGTACCAGTTAAATATGCAATTTGATTTTGCATGTGAGTAAAATCTCCCATCGGCAGTGTTTGTGCTAAATAACAAACTATAAAGTATGACAATTTGTGGATGTCGTGTTTTATTCCCCATTAAAATGTTTTCTTTTACCCAGTATATCTTTACTTATATGTGTTAATAATGAAAAATAAACCTGTTTTTTCCTTCTGATTGTGCCTACGGGCTGCATAGGAAGTCAGCTCAGGTTGACGAATTAGAACAAAACTAAAGAAAATGTATAAACGTTCTTACAGATGGCGTAAAGGACAGAACACGGAAAATTCTCTGCTAATGAACACAACTGGATGATCCTAGAGTCAGACAGTGCAGTGGAGAATCCTGGGACTAACGGTTCAGTAATGCTAAATCAGCGCTGTCGTTACCTTCCCGCTGAAAGGAGTGGGTTGATGTGCAGGGATGAGCGTCATGAATGGAGCCAAAAGATAGACAAAAAGTCAAGCTCATAGGACTTGATCTTACAATATCGGCACTCCATCTTGCCTATATTATTATATACGTACGTAAAATCTGTTAGATATGAATTTTCCAAATTTGAGCAATAAATTCCATCAATTTACTACCATTTTGTACATTTGTAAATATGTGTATGAATATCTATGTGTATATTAATATATGAGCCTGTAATATAACAACTCATGAGGTCTATATCATAAAAAAGATCTAAAATTTTTAGATAGTTACTGAGCCATGACTCACGTCATTATTTTTCATTGATGAGTCAACCATAAATTGAGTGAGATTGCAAGTCCGTTCCCACGTTGTCGCTTTGCATTGTTTTGAATAATTCAGAGTGACTGTAACTTATTCTTGTTGCTGAAGAATGTCTCCCTAGCGTCTGTCTGGGCTCACGTTGGTGTTTGGGAAGATGCAGTCACAGATGGTGTAGGAAAACCCAGCTCACAGAAATAAAATACCACAGTGATAGGCAACGAGTGCGAAATATGCTGTGCAAAACAAACACACTCAATTAAAAATCCATTTTCAATGTTGCCATGGTTCCATGACATTTCAAAGCAAAGGGGCAGATGAACAGTGCAAATGCTTAAAAAGTTGAGTATAAAAATTGCATCCATTTCATTTTTCTCATGTAGTAGAAGTTGTTTATTATGTTGACGGTTTACACATAACCAAAAAGATATTCAGTCACGTTTTTTTTTAACTATGCCTGGCTTATTAAAATTTGAAAGTCAAAATAATAAAGGCATTTAACCAATTACAGTAAAATGTATTCTGAAGTATCTTCATTAAAAACTAATCTCTTCCACCATTTTAATTTTGGTGTGAATACTGACATCATACAACTATTCAGAATTCAGTTTAATTTTATAAACATTAAAAATATTTCTAACCATTAATCAATCAGTAATCTCAATTCTCCCCTTATCACTAACTTAAAATATCATACTGTCACTAATAAACAATAGTAATATTTGTCTAATGTTTAAGTTTTTAATAAAAAAAATTAATCGCATGAAATGGTAATGAAGAACTTCAGCCCACTACTCTGATGGTAGGTCATTTTTGGACTCTGGAGAAGACTGTGGGAGAAGGAGTAGGAGAGCTAAATCTGACTTGAAGAGTGGGTTTAACATGTTTAGACAAATTTGTAGAGTTACCAAACTGCCTGGCTCCAGAATCATAAGCCCATGCCCTTCAAACCTACAACCGGCACGGTAAGTGGACTGCTGCAGACCCAGGATATGTTCCCGTCCACCTGGCACCTTCCCTTGGTTACCTGACCATACTTGGAATCCCCTACTAAATACTCACTTCCTGTAAATGACTTCACCACCGAGCCATGCACTGAGTTTCGCTGTTTCCCAGTTCCTGTACCTTGGCTCTGACCACCCCTTGACAGTTGTATAAAGTGTACATAGTTCCATAATATAAAACTGTACTTTAGGTTCTAGTAATGTTGGTTCAAAACAAGCAAGTTGGAGCGATGGGACAATCAAAAATGGTGCTAAATGAGGCTTCAAAACCCATAGAGGGTGAGAGTAGTCACCATTAATTGGTTAGTTCTGGATACTTCCACCCACAGTAGGTTTTGAAGCCTCATTTAGCACCATTGTTGATTGGTTACTTAGAGATACTCCCACCCACCAAGCCTCGTTTGCCCTATCACTACAAGTATGTGTATTTAAAAATGCACTAGATAAATTACAACATTTAAGTAACATAGGTAAGAAATGTTTCCTGAACTGTTATGACTTCTGGGCAAAGAGGTGACAGAGAGAACCCGGCGACAGCTCTACTTACGACCAGAGGGAATTCCGGCCCTGTGTGATGACACCAGTGAACCTGGTCAGCCTCCTGGTGTCCACTTCAAACCACTGGAGGAGGTCGTTTCTCCCTGCACACCAGCCTCCATCACAGAAGTCATCCTCAAAAAGTCCGGCCTTAACAGCCAAAGACATAGCATTTGGACCAGCATTGTATGGCATCACAATAATGTATAGAAAAATACATAATATATTAAAACACTTTTTTTGTCTTTATACTTATATACAACATAGACAATCATCAGTTTTCAAGATGACAAGACACACTTACAACTTACACTGGAGTCCTGTTGAAACGACCAGATCCTAATCGCAAATTCTGAATACCTTTGCACTAATATTGCGATAAAGTAGTGGAAATCTGTATTCTCTTATTGCTAAAGATCATAATGTTTATGGGACTGAATCAAGACACATAACTTTGCCAAATTTCAAAACACCAATATTTAAAGACCAAGGAATGTCACTTTTGTAGAAAATTGACATTAAATTACTGGAAATTAAGGCCTATCAGGATATTACAAAAGTATTTCAACCAGCTGTTAAAACCAAGATGAATTTTGAATGTTCATAGCAAACACTTATTTCCAGCAGGAATACCACAGATATTTTAAGGTACGCATGCTAAAAATATTAATTTGAAAATGCTTTACTTTCAGGAAATTTGTCATTTTCAAATCAAACTGGCCATTAGAACATGGATATTATTTTTTGCCAGTTGTACTTACGTTTTTGTTGTGGTTAAAGACTCTCTAATATAGAAATATTAATCTATGGTTTATATTTGGCTTAAAATGTATGTATTGTATCGTTTTGTATTATTTTCTGCCATTCGTAGGTAAATCCAATTGAAGAAATACAGCATTTTTAGATAGATCATACGGCTCTAAATCTTAATCTGGAAGCTTGATCAAAGCTCTGACCTGAATGTTTAGCCGTCCTCTGTGCGCTCCCAAACCATAATGTTTAATTGAGGAGGCATGGAGCTGGAAGTCATCAATTTTCAGGTTTCCCAAGCCAATCGGAGGGCATTCTATCAGGGCAAAATGACAATACCCAAAAAATAAGTACTTCATTATCCATCCATCAATGTTCCGTGACTGCTAATGCTCTTCAGTGTCGCGGCGAAGCTGGAAGTCTCAATGGCTTCCAGGCCTGGATTGAGAGAAAGGCTCAGAGACTGGAATGCAAGAGTAAATAAAGAGTATTGAAGGGGCAATAAGAACAAAGGAAACACTGGGCTCTGCCCTGAGCAAGGGACAAACTAAACAAGGACAGGGAGACTAGAGAATGGCACTACACCGAACAGGAGCTTAGACAAGGATTACAGTCAACAAACACTCAACAAGGAACAAGCACAAGATGCTGACTGATACAGGAGAAACACATGAGGGTAATCAGGGTAAACACAAAACTCCGGTCAATACTTCAGGAATTGGGGCCGTTGGAACCCCGGCACTAATCCTATGGGAACCTACCCTAGATTATACAGGAAACAAGCCAGAAGACCCTGGATGGTTTGGCCATCACAGTTGTATACTTTCAGCTATAGTCATATTGTATAACACCGTGTGTCACAATGAAGAAGAAATGTTTTCTGCCATGTGAGACCTAGAAGTTCTCAACATCCTAGGATAAATGGCTAGCATACTATGAAAAATCATGTGACTATTAAATCAAAGGTAGAAGGTGGAAATTAAAAAATATGGATTAAAGTACAATATATAAGAACATTTGGACCTGGTTATGGTAACTCAACCTTTCAAATCCAGCATTATTACTTTTTAAGGAAACTATGAGCTATACTGCATTCCTCATTAATCACAGCCAGACATACATAAATGCAATTGTCACATCTGCACCAGCGCTCCAGCTTTCTAGATCCCCAAAATATTGACCGGGGTTTTGTGTGTGTGTCCATCGTGTTTCCTCATTTCCTCGTCGTGTTTGCCCTTGCCCTGATTGCCCTCGTGTCTTCTCCCGTGTCTCTCCTCTTGTGTTTGCTGTCTGTTTGTTAGTGTTACTGCCTGCCTCATTCTTACTTCTCTGTCTGATCATTCCCTAGTCTCTGGTATCTTGTTTTCCTTTGAACCCATTGCTGCATTTATCCCATTTATTCTGGACAGAGACCTAAGGTTCTTTTCCTGTGTTTATCCTTGTTGACTCTTGTGATTAAAACCCTAGAGGTACTCGCACCTGCATCCTTGCCGTCTGTCTTTCTTGGCCACAGAGTCCAGTGACAACCCTGGCAGCAATAATATTATTTACACCCGACTGTATGTTTTCTGATATCTTGCAGTATATTTTCTAAATGGTGATCTGCATGTGATTAAACTGCTTTCCTACACATGCATAAGACTTTAAACATTGATTGTTTAAAGCCTCAAAAGTGCAGAAATTAAAAATGGTGGCTAAGGTATGCGAAGACCTTACATCCATTTTTATGTAACAGCACATACTCGTTCAAATTATGCAAAATATCTTTATTAAATAAAGACAATTAAGACAAACATGGGAAGAAAACATAAGAAGACAGCAGGACAAATAAAATCATTGTAGTCTAATACGATAAAACTCTAGGGTTTACTATTTTTTACCCAGAATGATTTCATTAGAATTGTGATCGTACACCCAGCCCTCAATATCATGTGTTTGTGACAGAATGAGCAAGCTTCTATTTAACATGTAAGCATAAACGTAAAATAAATATTGTAATTCAGAAAAGTTTTCACCTGAAACATTAAAGGACAGCAATGCCTAAGTATGTATATGTAAAATTATAAAGTGAAATATTTGTAAATGTGCCCTTATCTGTTATGTTCACGCTTTGTGCTTTTAGAATACCATTTGTGAACTACTCACAGTTTGACGGGACTCAAAGACCAAACAGCACTTACTGTGACTCACTGCCAGTCTTTCTCCCAAAACGCTCACACCTTTGAACTGGCTGCCTGAGTCATTGGTACGTGTGACTCAGCAAGGATCCACTTGTCAGCCGTAACCAATGGGCTCTGCACAATATTCATCATCATTGGGAATAGTTAGCATAATATAGGAATTGAGAAGAGATACGCGAAAATGACATTGCAAGACTCATACTATGAGTCATTACTATTTAATTCATGTTTGCTCGCAAATAGCGAGAACATGTACTTTAAACAAGGTGGCAGTTAATGTAAGGACCTCTGTGCAGTACAAAATTTGTAAGGCATTGAACCTGCTGACTGACAAACCTTGTGACTCTTCTCCTCACTTCCACTCGCTCTCTCCCTGAGTGAGCGAGTGAGAGTGAGTGAGTGAGTGAGTGAGAGTGTTGCTGTTTTCTAGAATCTCTTCTCTCTGATTGTGAATGGAACTTGCTATATGACTTTTGCCAGACTGTTTCTGATCTTAGCCAGTGTTTCTTGAATTTTTAATTCGTGGCAGTTAGCCCATATTAAACTCCCTAATCTTACACTTGGATAACACATCACTTTCATTGCAGTGATGCATTTTTAGCACTCAAAAATTCAAGTTTCACTTTTCTAAATATATTCATTTAAACTGCCATAGGGACTCTGAACAGAGAAAAACAATGAATATGACTGGAATTTATGAAACTGGTTTGTTACATCTTCACTGCGAGTGATCACCAGGTTTACAAAAAGTTTAAGCGAGGGGTCGGCTTAGAAGTTTTTCAGTACGGTGTTCAGTAATTTTTAAGTACATTTAAGATGATTGTATTAAAAAGATTTCTTCATGCATGTTATGATTTAGCTGACAGGTTTGGCTTTTAGCTTGGTTCCAGGGCATCCTTTAGTGTGCGTATATATGCTATTGTTAATGCTGGTGAAATCCCAATGCAACATCCAGCCCAGAACTTTCAATATGTCTAGCTCTCCTGCACCATCTCACTTGAAGACTGAGGGTACCTTTTTCTATTCGGCCAAACCCATCTTCCGCCCTTTTGTGATGCATTGTATTTTTTTGTCGTTACTGAGTCTTCTCTGCCTTGCTTGACCACATATCCACTGAACAGTTTCAGTTCAACTACTCTGTATTTGTATTGTGTACTTTAGTCTTTTTTGCCTGCCTGATTTTCACCCCTGTTTTTTAACTATGGTTGTGTCAGGGGCAACTGGATCGTGGATCCGTGTGTGCGAACAACGAGGAGCTACAGAGGCAGGATAAGGTGGCAAATCGGGGGAGGCTTCACTGAGGGAATTCAGGATGCAGGATTCAACAAGAGAGGAAACATGAGAGACTGAGAACAGACATGAAGAAAGAGTAGGATTTTGAGGAGTCTTCGATAGTGACATCTGTGAGGAAGCCCCCAGGAGCCGTAAGCAGTTCAATGACTGAACTTTTGCTGTTTTGACAAAGGCAACTAAGGGCTGGTTAACAGGGCAAACAGCAACAGGTGTGGAACGAGGTAACTGGTGGCAGGTGCATAGGAGGAAAGCAGGAAGTCCAGACACAGTCCAGGAGAGACCCCTGGTGGAGTGCAGCGAAGGTGGCGTAACAGATTGTGGATAATGTGATTCAGGACGCCTTCCACCATGTCTGGATGCAGTCTCTTCATTATTACTACTATACCCTACATATAAAGGGCTGCATCATGCCTCAGCGGGTAGCAGGACATGGCCCAAAATGTGTGTTTGTATGTTCTGCAATGGACTGGCATCCCATCCAGGGTGCTCTCTCTCCTTGTGCCCTATGCTTCCTGAGGTAGGTTCCAGTCATTCTATGCTCCTGCATGTATGCTTCACTCTTATCTCCAGCTAAGAATGTGCAGTACCTAAATGCCCTAACACATTCCACACAAAACAAGCCAGTCATTAATGCTATCCTGATGATTCGGCATATGTGTTCCTTTACATACACTTCTGCATATCAACAGATAAAAATATGTCTTCAAAAACCTTTCGTTATTCCTTAGAAGGAACAGATTTTAGATAGCTTTGGCCTCTTGCAATCGTGGTCTGACAGCACACGGCAAAACGTCATCTATTAAATTCCTCCAGATGCATTCTTTATATAAAATAAACACCAAAGGCCGATGCATCATACGGCATTTATCATATTCGTGGAATATTTTTGACGGCTTAAAGCTAACTGGTGACACAGTGATAATGTGTGGATTGTTTAACAGTGAGTCACAGTCTAATTTAATGTTTTCAGTTGAATATTATATGTTATATTTTACAATACTGTGCCTTTTCAGGGCAGGATTGTGACTATGTGAAAACCACTGTTGGCTCACATCAACAGGCTTGAGGGTTGGCACTCTGTCCTTGGTCTGTGCACGCATGGCGTGTTGGGTTCCAGTCGCTGCTTTGATTTCTTTCTACGGTTCAATGACAATATGTACGCGTGCCCTGTGATGGACGGGCATTTTGCCTATGGTGCTCTGCTGCCTTGTCTCCTGTGTTGCCTGGTACTGACTCCAGTGCCCTGTCACCCTGTAGCGGATAAGCGGTTGCAAGGCAGATGACAGCTCATAGCTCATGTTTGGCTGAGGTATTATCTATAAATACAGTCATTTTACGTAATTACATTAGTGTTCTATTCCCAGTGTAAATACTCTACTATTCTTCATTTATAGACCATTTTCCCAAATCTTTTTGGATAATCATGCTTTTTTTTATCATTGTGAAAGTACAACATTTCGCCATCTTTATAGAAATTCTATAAAACGCTCTAACATTGAATTTAAAGTTTCATATCCTTGTCCTGACTAACATGCAGACATGGGAGTAAATTGCAGAGAAATATGCATGGACACACATGCACACCACATGTACACACAGAACTAGAACATATACACACACAAACAGGATGTACAATTAATCAAAACAAGACTGCGCTGAGAACCCCTGCACGAAAGTAAAAAACCAGTAATATATTACACTTGTCTCAGCTGCCTGAGGGCAATTTGGCTATGTCATGTGTTGTGAAAAACTGTCGAACTGTTAAAAAAACTAGAAGTATTCTAACCAAAAAATGTATAAGCTGCTTAAGTCACGTATGTTCTCTAAAATAAGTTTGGCTATAATTCAGTTATTAACAGTTAAAGGAACAATATTCTGAAACGGGATCAAAAAGTTGAAATATTCATCCAACCACTAATCGTGGTCAACGTGATAGGAGGACTTGGAGTCTATACCAGGCATCAGGTAAGAGGTACACCACGGACAGAACGCCAGTCCATCAAAGGGCACACGTATAAACTCACACACTCACTCACTCTGGGCCATTTCAAGATGTCAGTTATCCTAAATGCATGTGTTTGGACTGCTGGGGGAAACGAGAGTACCTAGAGGAAACCCGGGAGACAGGGGGGAGAACATGCACACTTCATACACACAGAGTGGAGGCAGAATTTGAACCCCCATCCCTGGAGGGTTGAGGCAACTGTGCTATGGACTGAGCCACCATGTGCGAGTGCAATTATCAGAATCAGAAAAACTTTATTGATCCCAGAGGGAGCTTGTGTATATGAGCAGTCGCAACAAGCAAAGGCACAGCAAGAAACAGAAGTATAAAATGAATAAATGTAAATGTCAAAACTATGCATAAAAACTCTCAAGAATATAGACTCTATACTATATAGACATCACAATGATATTGCATGTAATAATGATATATTACACAATATTGTACACCCGAGTAGCAAAAAGTTTGTTGCACATAAATGCAGTAAGAGCCAAGATTAGTGACATCATATGGACAGAGTCACCAGCTTAAATTATGTGTGAGTGACACAGGGAGGAGTTACAGGGTCTGATGGCAGCGGGGAGGAAGGATTTTCTGCGAAGCACTTCATACTAGTTAGCCTCCGGCTAAAAGCGCTTCTCTATTCAGCCACAACCCTGTGGAGTGGCTGATCTACGTTGTCCATGCAGATAAAGTACAGGAACCTGGATATATAAAGAGGATTCTTACACTCTGAGTGTACGTTGTCCAGTTGGTAGGTGGCTGTCAATCAGCATGTGAGCCTGTGTTTGAGCTAAGTCCTGCCTACTCTGCATATACTATAATGAGGTACAGTTTACCATTGTTCATGAAAGATGTTTTTAGTATATTTTTCCCTTATCGGTGGAGGCATCGGATGCATTTACATCATCATTTTTTTTTTATAAGTAATGATGATCTCTGGGTAGCTTACTGCAGAAGTTCAGATTTGGTTACATATGCTGTTCACACTAGTATGCTATAGGCTTTGGATACCAAAATTTAAATTTGAAGCAGGTGTCCATAGACACCTAAAAGGTATCTGATGGCACAGTTAGTAGAGGTGCTGTTACAACATCTCAGTTTAGATGTACCCATAGTGTTGCTTATTTACTACAGGATTAATGCTTGACAAAAGTATATGAAAGCATCATCATCATCACACATAGATAGCATATATTATGTGCTATTCTCTCTTGGAAACAAGAACACTGAACATAAAAGGGTGGTCATTCACACAGAGAATAATCCTGTTTTGCTCGATTTTTGTAGTTTTTACCCGGCGTCAATTCTATGTTTGAAACACATCCATTTTTGGCAATTAAATGGAAATCAGAGAGGTGGAGACAGCTGCAGATGGATTTCTCTAGCCTTATTCCAATAAGACAATTACTGGTTTTGCAAAACACCCATTTAATAACCCAAGTCTGATGCTGTCAGATTTGCAGTTGGGAAACTTCTATTTAATTTGCTTCAGTTTTGCATTTTCTGTAAATATCACTATTTGCATCGACTGTGTAAGGCTGCAGCCTCTAACAGGAAACTGTAACCCTTGACCCCTTTAAGCTTGCATTGTGTCTCACATCAAGGGGAACTGTCAAAATGGCTCAAAAGAGACCAGACTCACAGATTCACTCAGCCATATCTATCAGACCTATCACAACTGTCACCGAGTGAGAAGTTGCTCATAAGCCCATTCTCACAGACCATCTGACTAGATTCCATCCCTTCCTCTCGCCCACTGTTTTCACCTTGCTCCTAAGACAAAATGCATACATGTGTGAAATGCGACAGCAAGTGGTACACAGTGTGTTTTGTTTCATTTGAATGGCTGCTGTGTGATTTTTTTTTTTTTACTGGTGTCTCTCTCAAAGTAATACGTTATCGTATATTATTATAAAGATATAAAGAGTTAGGCAAACCTTGACTTTTTGAAAGACGGCCTCCTTGGTGTATGAAGACCTTTACCTCCCTGTCATCGATCTTCCGATTGGCTGTCTGACTGTTTATAAGTGATTAGGGGGTGGAAAAGTGACGGATGGATGTTTATTTTCCTACTGCCATGTTCTCTGGAAATCAGTTTTTACACCCAGTCATTGATCCGTTAAATACTCTATTTAATAGAATGCTTGCACTTGAAACAGTGTTCATAAATATGCCTCTACCACTAGTTTCTTTGGTTTGCAGTTCCTGTTAGTATCACACCAGTCATCGTTAAGTTGATGGCGATCCTCGATTACGTAGGGTATCTGAATGATCTAATAAGGTCTTGGCGTGGTGTACACCCCATGTTTATCATGTTTATGATTATCCAAACTATTTGATTAATCAAACTAACCTTGATCCAAATTAGTTCAGATAATTGACGTTCTACTGTATTTTCCAGATACTTTGACCAAAATATTTGGCTTATTTTGAGACAACAGGGAAAATGGCCAACAAGGGCAACAATTCTATTGCAAAATTCTATTATTCTGAATTCTATCATGCTTCTGTCACATGGCTGAGGCTCCCGTTGGGTGTCACTGCAAACCGGCGACTGATCTAATCAGTAGCCTGACATATCTCCATGCTGTCAAGTTGGTGAAGCACATATTACAAAGAGGCGTACCCTTATGTTTGTAACAGATGGAGAGAATTTGGTAGGTGGACCCCCGGCCTACAAAAGATCTCTTTAAACTAATGGGCTGGGAAATGGGACTGTAATGCTCTCACATAAAACAACCTCTAAAGATTCTTCCAAGTCTGAAGGTGAGTCCGACAGTTCATCATTGCAGAACGGTTCTAACAATGCAGACACAGAGGGATCCTGCTTGTATTTCAGTTTGAACAAAGTCATGTCCATGTAGGCAGAAAAGGTATCAAGTGCCAAAGTACTTCATTCAACTAGGCATGGGATTTTAAGGTTCAGCCACGTGTAAGTGAAGCTCTTTTCACAATGAAATGTCAAAACTGTGTAAAAACCGATAATGTGATCTTGGAAAATGATGACAACATATTTACCTCCCATGATGATCGTATACCGACAAACTTATATTAAGACTGGCCTTGGTAAACATAAAAGTCCAGGGAAATCAACACTATTTATTTCTCTGTCTACTGTGACATCGCGCCATTCCAGCGGTAAAGCTGTGCAGATGAAGCTCAGTTCGCATGGTAAGTGCAGATGCCCTCTGCAGCTCTGACTTGACCTGGAAATCCCTCAGTTAACAAATTCTGCCGGTTACATAAATGAACCGAATGCAGTCCTTGGTGCGTTAGTCCTTATTGCTTCCTGTTGTTCTCATCCGCTCACATTCCTAGTCTGATACTTTCCAGGTTTTGTCTCTCTGGTCAGTCTGAGACCTTATTTCACTGTCATTTGGTCCTAATCAGCATCTCTTCATTTCTGTTCTCTATGGAGTCTTTACCCTCACTGTGTCTTGGTTCATTTCTGATCCTGGGGGTCTCCAGAACCTTGTGACACAAGCGACGGGTGAGAATAGTTTTTAGACAGAAGACATCATTCGCAAAATACCAAAACAACACCTTGGTGTTACTTGTGCTAGCACGGTTTATCGGCCTTCTTTTTGCAGGAGGATGTCTTCAGAGATGAGTAAATGTCTTGTATCTGTACAAATACAGATTGACTATTACTGGAGAACACTGTGTGGTAATTAACTTTTGCTTCTGATTTGGCAAAGTATTTCATCCTTTTGAATGATTTTCACTTCAAGTTGTACTTTGTGGTTGTTAACTTTTTCTTAAAAAAAAAAAATGCATTTTTATAGTCAGTTTCTCTGAAGTTCAAAAATATGCAAATGACTCTATAACAGATGCATAGTAACACCCAGCTTCCTTACCGCTTTTAGAGTTTTTAAGGCCCCCATTTAATTTTTCCGTTTTATTTTTCACTGAAAATGAGAAAAATACATGTTAGCATACTACATCTCAAATGTTTATCAGTCAGATTCTAGGGTCTTTAGTTGCTCTCAGGCAGCTAAGTGGTTAGTGCCGTTGTCTCACAGCTTGAGGGTTGAGCGTTTCAGTCCTGCCTCTGTTCTGTGTGTGAAGTTTGCGTGCCCTCCCTGTGTTTGGTGGGCTTCATCCTGGTACCCTGAATTCTTTACAGAGTCCAAAGATATGTGATTTAGGCTGACTGATGTATCAAAATTGCCCATAGTGTGGTGTGTATGTGTCTGTGGTGGTTTGGTATCTTGTCCCGGGTGTACCCCAGCCGTGTGCCCGAGCTGTTTGGGAAAGACTCCAGGCCCCTCTGTGACCATAATTAGAATGTGTTTTGGAAGATGGATGGATGGATGGATTCTCAGGTGAGGTTATCATGTAAATTTGTAAGTAATTATGCAGGTTCTGTGTGGAAAGTAAAACCTGATGGACTTGCAGTCTGCCCTGGACTTACTGTCACTTAGATAATATTCTTTGGGGGATAGGGTTTGCATCTCAATATCCTTGAGTGGAAACAGTAAACAGAAGGATAAAGGAAATGGAACTGTAGTGCATCGGTTTAGCATATGTTTCACAGATGTGATTCGTGTGGTTCAGAAGAACTTTATGCATTAAAGACATCCAAGAAATTAAACTTCGGGATGGTGATGCATCAGTTCTCTAAGTGGTAACAGCATCGCTGCAACCACATCACAGCATCTTCATGTCATTAATTCACACGTGCATGCCATATAAATTTGGAGGGCGCCTAGAAACTCTAACACTTAAATGTTCAAGCGGTGACCTAGGATTTTAAAAATCGAGTGTTCAGAAACTCAGTATCAGCACTTAAATTTGACTTTTCTAAGTCTAAGAACACCATAGAAGTTGAAAGTTATTATGAAACTTTTGAAACATTTGACAAAAATATACAAGAGTAGTATTACTCAAGTTATTTGGTTGTGTTATGGGTCATAATAACATGATCGCTTCAGTACTTCTTGGTCTTTAAATTGTGTACTGACTGAAATACAGACTTGAATGAATGGAAAGTGCAGAAAAATCCGATTAGGGGTGTAATCTTTTAAAAGTAAGATTATGTGCTGAATTGCTGGACTTAAGGTGAAAATTGGTTCAGTCACTGCTAAAAAGTATTTTAAATAATAGCACAAATGATTGTAATAGTTTTTATACAGATTTTGTATAGTTTTGGGCCATAGTTTAATTTAAATGAAACAAGCAGCATAGGCACTCAGCTGGTAGCAGTGTGGCCCCTAAGGCTTTGTCTCTGGCATGTTCTTCCTTTGTTTTCTGGGTCCAATGACATGAGGTTAGGTGAATTGTTGTCTCTGATTTGATTTGACTGTGTGGACCTGGGATAAGCTGACATTCTTTCTGGGGTCTCTCCTTCCTTCTGTTTCCTAGGATAGGCACTAGGCTCACAGCACCCCTGTACTGGGTAAAGGCTTATGGAAGATGGATGAATGCACTTAAAAATGGAAACTAATGTTTATCCACGAATGCCTTTCCATATCAGTATCTAAATAATGGTTTCACCTGTTTCAGGGTTACGGTTAGGGTTTATCCACAAAAGAAGATCAGTTAAACAGTTCATTATGGAATATCCTTTTAAGAAGAATTCTGGTTCCTTATGAAAAATTCAAGCAACGTATATCAGAAAGGGTTTGATATGATCCTAATCTCCTTTGGGTCTTGTATAATAATCATAGATTATTATACAAGACCCATTACAAAAAGTTCCAGTTTGCAGTCAATACACCATAGATAATATCCTTATGTAAAAAATGTACGTCACTTTCTTGGTCAATGCTATCATACAATGTTTTGCTCATTTATTCAGCTTGATATTTAACTGACGGAATTCATGTGAAGAAGTTGCTCGTGGCTAAGTTAGCACAGCACCTCCTAGGATGTTAACTGACAGCCTGCAGCTCACTGGCTCATATCCTTTATGACCACACTCCTTGCTGTCCTTTCATTGTCTTCTAGCAACTCATTAAAAACCATCCCCCTAAATGGTTATAAAACATGAGAAAGACAACAACGTCCTATGTTTACACGTCTGCGTATTACTATAATCACATGGCTCTATGCCACATACCCATGTAACAAACAGGGGGTTTGTTGTTGTCGTTTAGTCACGCAGTCATGTCCGACTCTTCGCGATTCCATGGACCACAGCACGCCAGGCCGCCCTGTCCTCCACCGCCTCTCGGAACCTGCCCAAACTCACGTTCATTGTTTCCACTGCACTGTCTATCCATCTCATCTTCTGCCGTCCCCTCTTCCTTTTGCCTTCAACCTTTCCCA